>OY740766.1:164423644-164925254 GCA_963513935.1 Aphrophora alni
TAAAATAAACTTTCCAATAAGTGTAACCAAACACGTACTAAAGAAGTGCCACTTCTCCCGGAAAATTCCGCGTAATGAAAAATGAACCATACAATATCTAAAAATCGGGTAAATTCAACAAAATTTGGGTAAATACACCGGTTTATGAGCTAAAACGAAATACCAAACTGTGTTTTAAACAGTATTATAGTTCTCTAGTAATTTACAAAATACGAAAATAAGATCGACGCCATTAGGGTTAGTTTTATAATTTTACCTACTAAGTATACGAAGTATAGGGTAAGTGGGTAAGTTTGGTAATTGATGTACGTCCGTCGGCGTCGTTGTCCTCAGTACGTAAGTACGAAAGCGTTTATAATAATTAAGCTAGAAACATAAATTAAGCATAGACGACTATGCTCATACAGACCTCTGTTAAAATTCAGAAAAATATAATTGAAAATTTCAAAATGGCGGCCATATTAAACAGTTTTTAGGGTTCCGTAGGTAAAATCAAAGACACATAATTTCACAAACGCGTCTGTACGTCCCAACAAGTCAACACTGAGAAAACGATAAATTCTATATTTTACAAACTTTGAAACATTATATATAATTTGTTTTGGAAATATTACTTGTGGGGTACTATATAAAGCTAGATGTTATAATTACGAATATGTATGTTTATTTGACGAAAAATTAATATGTTTGGTGCTAGTTCATATTTAAAGTGTTGGATATCATGTCCCTCCTCCCTCCCCTCAAAATATAACACGGGATGACTTATAAATCTAAAAAAAAAAAAAAAAAAAAAAATGAAATGAAATGAAATTGCAATGTGAAATCATATATTAAACTTTTTGTACGACGAATACAACTTAATTTAAGCACACATGAGAAAAACGTGAGATGCCAGACAAACAATTCAATAGTCATTAAAAGGTGGATTGCATTTTTATTGATTTATTTTCATTAAGATCCCTATGTAAAACCAAGGACTCTTACTATTTCACGTGTTTGTCTGTCTGTCTGTAAGTCGCAACCAGTTTACACAGTTAAACGATAAATCCTATATATTTCAAACTTTGGATTTAAATTCTTTCTATTGTCCCACATATTGGAAAAAATATAGCGGTAACAAACAAAACTATTGAGTTGAAAATTTTTTATTTTTTGAAATATTATGTCTGAGATATCAAAAAAACTAGAAGTTATTCTGATTACGAATATGTATGTTTATTTGACGAAAAGATTAAAATGTTGCTCTGAGACCGCTTAAAAAACTTTATAAATATAACTCGCTACGTGTGGTTTTAGCACCTTTTATTTGATCTTATCTCTTGTGCTATTTAACACGACTTGTATGTCAATTCAGAACTTTTTTTTTTATCGATTGTATTTATAATTTCTATTTTTTTTTCTAAATAATGTAAAATCATAACCATTGGCTTAATGAAGTCCCCTATGCTATTTCATTATTTCTTGCAAGCCTTTATAGAAACATTAATTACATGCTAGTTAAAACGCGCCCGAGCTAATGACCTGAAGAAAATGTGAGGTTTAGTCACAATCGGTTTATTAGTTTCTGAAAAAAAACCCTCAGAATATGCAGATACACAACCTTCCTTGTTATAGAGGCCAAGATCAGCCAGAAACTAAAATTAAATCGAAGTCAAAGATAAAAATGTATTTTTTAAACCAATAATTCTTTTATTAAACTGTTGCACTATGCTTGTAACTGGCAAATAATTTTTTCGCTAACACAGCGAATTTAACATCTAAAAATCAGGTTTTTTTTATTCAAAATTATAGCGATATATTTCAAAACGACTAAATCATTTTAACATATCTAATTAACATATTTAATTTATCTAATAAAAATTAAATTAATTACAAAAATACACTTATTTAAAAATACAAGAAAATCATTTTAAACGACATTTTAAAAACGACACAAAATCTCAAAATAAAAACACTTGTAAGTAAGGATACGAAACACGTATGGCACACTTTACACTCCTAGAACAAACTAAGTTGAACACTACACGGTACAGACTACGCCCCTTTGGCAAGCCCTTGTAACATATGGCCTTCTTATCTAACAACACTTGCTGTCACTCTTGTTCGCAAACAAAATTATAAATAATGACAGTTTCCTTATTAGATCCATATTGTTCAAATTTGTTTTTTGGCATAAATGCCAGTTTTAAGATTTGTAAAATTTTATCATAAGGAAAATAACAATTAAAATTAGATATAATGTAACATCATGTAATGTACAGTTCAATTAAATTTAAATAGTCACTCTTCTATCGGTCAAAAGTAATACGATTTATAAAAACCAATACGTTTCGACGACAATGTAGCCATTTTCAGTGGCGCATGAGCTACAAAAATTAAACTATATGCATCACTGAAGATGGCGATATTATTGAAAAGCATTTGAGTTAATATATATGTTTAACCTAACCTAACCTAACACAATTTATATATACATATAAAAACGTGTATTAACATAAACGCGTTTCAACGACAATGTCGCTATTTTCGGTGGCGCATGCGCTACAATATTCAAACTATATGCATCAGTGAAGATGGCGATATTGTCGTAGAAACTCGCTTGAGTTAATATATTTTTAACCTAATCTAACCTAAAACAATTTTAAAAAAAAAATACGTTTATTAAAATAAACTCGTTTCAATGATAATGTCGCCAGTTTCAGTGGCGCATGAGCTACAATATCCAAACTATATGCATCACTGAAGAAGGCGATATCGTTGAAAAGCATTTGAGTTAATATATTTTTAACCTAACCTAACCTAACACAATTTATAAAAAAATATGCACGTTTATAAAATAAACGCGTTTCGACGATAATGTCGCCAGTTTCAGTGGCGCATGAGCTACAATATCCAAACTATATGCATCACTGAAGAAGGCGATATCGTTGAAAAGCATTTGAGTTAATATATTTTTAACCTAATCTAACCTAACACAATTTATTAAAAAATAATACGTTTATAAAATAAACGCGTTTCGACGATAATGTCGCCAGTTTCAGTGTTACATGAGCTACAATATTCAAACTATACGCATCAGTGAAGATGGCGATATTGTCGTTGAAACTCAATTGAGTTAATATATTTTTAACCTAACCTAACCTAACACAATTTATAAAAAATAATACGTTTATTAAAATAAACTCGTTTCAATGATATTGTCGCCATTTTCAGTGGCGCATGAGCTACAATAATCAAACTTTATGAATCAGTGAAGACGGGGATATTGACGTTGAAACTCACTTGAGTTAATATATTTTTAACATAACCTAACACAATTTATAAAAAATAATACTTTTATTAAAATAAACTTGTTTCAACGATAATATCGCCATTTTCAGTGGTACATGAGCTACAATAATCAAACTTTATGCATCACTGAAGATGGCGATATTGTTAATATTGTTGAAAAGCATTTGAGTTAATATATTTTTAACCTAACTTAACCTAACACAATTTATATAAAAATAAACGCGTTTCGACGATAATGTCGCCAGTTTCAGTGCTACATGAGTTACAATAATCAAACTATATGCATCTCTGAAGATGGCAATATTGTTGTTAGTTATATTGTTAATATTTTTTTTAACATAACCTAAGCAAACCTTTTGGTCGTCATTGCTTTACATAAAAAAGGAAGAAAAGGGCGTAAACTAAAGACCATATATCTTGAATATGCTTTAATAGTTATCAGGGTCAGAAAAGAACAAGAGTTGGTCAAGAGACTCTTAATAGGAAAGACTGAATCTAAGGATTAATCGGATCTAAGTAAACTTATTATTCGTGAGATTATATTTATTTTTTTAAATTTCAAATGTAAAGTTCTTTATTTATAGTTGGAACTACTTATATTCACCATAAAATATATTATTTCTATTCAATCGTATTTAGATTTTATTTTGACATTTTACAATCTTTTTTCTCATCCAAATTCTTACAAAGCAATATATCTTTAAAAAAAAACACCGAATTCTGAATGATATCAGTCAAGGTTATTTCCCCTTTTTTTATTCCGATCTGTATCAATTAAAGACGATTTGTATGTACTGTAGAGTGATCAATTATTGAACAATCTCAATACCCTTTAAGGAGATAAATGTGCATGGGAACTATAACAATAAATTATAGTACATGATGATATCTTATCAGTTTATCAGTATAACATCCCGAGTGTTGCTTCGGTAAAATATGGCTTGGTTGTAGAAACAGGGGGGGGGACTACGATTTAAGTAGATCATTATTTATCTACACATAATCAATAAATCTACAAAGAACGACAGATAAAACAAGCAATTAAAATATTTTGTAACTTCAAAGCATCAAACAGTACATTTAAGATTTTTTTAAAATACGCTTTCAACATCATGAACGAAGGAAATTGGATTTTTCATCTTTTGTTTTTGTAACTTTAAAATAAAATGGATGAAGAGAATAATAATAATAATATTGAAACTTGATTCAATTTATAAGCAGACTTGAAAGACGAACGTTAAAAAAAATATTGATGATTTGCTCTTTTTATTACCGGAATCTTAGTGTCAATTAAATGTCTAAACAAAATGAGATAATATAGAAGAAACCAAAACTAGCGTCTTTTATTATTTTTTTACGTTTATACAGGATGTTTTCGAACTATCCTTACAAACATCGGAGTATTGTTATTACACTTATTACAACCAGAGGTCTATCTCGTTTCGTTGTCCGTCCGTCCATACGTCTTTTTTACAAAAAACTATTTGTTAAAAAACCCTCTACATAATTGAACTAAATTTGGGTGAATTATTGCTATTGTAAGTTTCAGTTAGTATGTTAAGTTTAAATATTCCAAACTAACTCGTTTCAAAATGGTGGCCATTCGAAACATTAATTTTTTTTTTAGTAAATTTTATGACAAATCCATTGTTCTTAAAAGTCGTGAATGTTGTACTGTAAAAAATTGTTGTAGTTGATAGATTTCATTGTTGATACATTAACAGCAGACTGGTCAGGTGATCTATTATTTTTAACAGTAACAGCTGATTTGTCGAATTTCTACTATAAATAAGTAATTACATCAATTATCATAATACCATAAAATACAGTTTTGTACAATTATTAGAATTTCAGTTGATAGACAAATGTGAAAAAAAAAAAAAAAACACCAATTAAAATAACCTAAGAAACAACTTCATTTATTCGTTAACCAATTGTGAAGAGGACAAGAACGTGGCCCTACACGGCCGGACAAAAAATTCCAGATCTAGTTTATTTTCGGCGCAATTTTAAAACAAAAGCAACTATGAATTTTTTCGTAAAATTTACTAGAAAAAGTTGTTCTTGTAATTTTTTTGTTAAATGGTTAGTTTCAAAGTTATTTCAATTAAAAATCTTTGATTAGAAGCCATTTTGAAATGAGTTGATTTAAAATAATGAAATTAAAACTATCAATTGCAAGAAAGCACCCAATATTTTTGTTAAAAACTCATACTAACAGACAAACAAGATAGACCCCACACTTAAACTCCAAAATAACTTGTCATTTCTCCAAAAATGGTTTGATACTTATCGGTATAAACAAAAACCGAACGGATTTATCCAAGGTGTTTTTAATCCAATACAACACTTTTTCCTTATTAAAATATAACAAAATGTAAATGAAATCTACCCACGCATAATGATCATGTTTTTTTGTAATGCCTTTATACAACATAACCTCAAATATATTCCACACGTAGCAGTTTAGTATCAAGTCATAGAATACCAATGAAGTCTGCAGATGTCAATCTATTGGAATGTATTATCAAGGGTGTTGTTATGATACAACCAAGACAAGTAATAAAACAATAACACTATTGTAAGACAACCAATCAGAAGCCCCCTGAGGTGTACAAGTTGCAGCCAAATTAGGAGAGCATACCACTGCATTGTACCCAGGACACGATCAAGGTCATTCTGAGATATTTACTTTTACTTTAATCCTTCGAGAGGGTAAAGGTTAGCGCGTTGTTGATTTATGTCTGTCAAGTTTCAAACTATGTATTATCTACTACTGGGAGGTGGTGAAATGAGATTGCTGATAAGGAGTGTTTTAATGATAACAATGGTTGGTACCACGAAGTGTGGTTTCTATAGGGTTAAGTTAGAAATTATATTATAAAGCCGTCATAATGTAAGCATAACATTCTTCACCAAGGTTAGGTTAGGTTAGGTTAGATAGGATAGGCTAGGAGATCCGTAAGAGCTAATTAAACGACACAAGCGAATTGAGTTTATTTAATAACGTAACCTAACCAACTCCACCTTAAACTTAACATACCCATCCCTAACCTAACCTAATCTACCAACCCTTACCTAACCTAACATACCTATCAATAACGTAACCTAAAAAAACCATTCCTTAATATAACCTAACCCAACCAACCCACCCAATATAATCCTAACCTACCCGTAATTAACCTAACCTACCCAATCTCTCAACATAACCCAACCTACCAAATATTGTCCTAACCTAACAAACCTTAAACTAACCTAACCTAATCTACGAAACTTTAAACTAACCTAACCTACATATCAATAGGCTAACCTAACCTATTAGTAACATCATTCCGCTTCACCAAGTTATCTAACTATTTTTGGTTCCTATACAAATAGTTCCAAGTGCGGAAATGTATTCAATATTAGTTTTCCTATTGTATCCAACGTAATTCCGCATTCGCTATTCATTTTACTATTTTAAAGTTATTCCTGAATTGTAAGTTACTACAGTTTGGGTCATAAACTTTACAATTCGACAAAATTTAATTGAAATCACTTGAATTTAGAGAAATTCGGCCTTCTAAGACGATTTGATAGTTAATTTCTTTTTCCGAGGGAAAACTGACTTTGTGGAAATTACTATCAACACGTATTGTTTACTTTTATTCAGGGAAACATTTCAGCTTGATCAAAATAGTTTGAATCAATTTTGAGAAAATTTAATTTTTACGTTTAGGTCTTTCGGATTAGATCTCCAAATTTTGTTACATTAAAAATAATAATTAATAAATATGACAAAAATATGCCCAATGCTTAAATGTGTAACATCTACCTGAATTTAATTTTAGTGCTTAGTACACGTAGTTAAACAAAATCTGTCAAATTTCAAAATTTATTTTATTTTTACATCACAAAATGGTTGAATATTGTGAGATAGCAGTTCTTAAATGATTCATTTCTAATCGGGTAAAGCTTATAGTCAAGAACTAGCGTCAAGGTCGTGGCGAGATTATCACGTGCAGAACCTATGTTTAAAGAGTTATTTGACCGAAAATTCCAACACACTCCACGCCCACTCCTATTAAAGCTAGAGATGATGTGAGACACCTATCTTGAGGTAACAAATTAGGTTGTACTGCAATGATACTGACACAGAAATATAATGCGTTGTCAGAGTTAATAAAAACCCTCGAGTTCTCACTTAGAGTGTGTATGAGAATGGCAATCCCGAGGAAATCTAGCTGAATGTACACCTTTTTCATGTAGTCTTGGATTAGATTCATCTCTTCCATTTAGATCTCTATTGACAATCTCTTGTTCTTTTTTAACACAGGCGATATTAGAGTGTTCAACATTAGAAGTCTTTCTTTTATCTTCTTTTCTTACTTTTAGAGAAGGCGATGACAACCGAGAGGTTTTTAACCTTTAAATTAAAACAAAAAAAAACGCGAAATAGTAAAAAAACATTATTATATAGCACAGGATGTCTAAATATAACTCGATGTTCTCAGAAACATCTCAACTACATCCAAACGGTATTCCCCAAGATGTTAGTTTTGGCTACATTTTATGAGTACTCTGATGCCAAGTACAACTTCAACATTAGAAATAGCCTAAACAGTTTTTACAGACTGTGCATTCAAACAGATTAGGAATATTATTCTTGGATGCCGAGGGTAGACTGTGGTCAGAGAACTTTAAATGTAAATATATCCCCTTCAATAATACGTAACGAATCAGAAGAGTTTAATTAGATTGATGAGATACACCGACTATCAATTGAGGAAGTGTCGAGTTGAAAGCTTTTACCCCTCCACCCTCCCTGACACTCAACACCCTTCTAATTGACTTGATTTGTATTAAGCTGAACTCCAATTGAAGTCTTTTCCATTTACTGACGGGTATGGTTGCTTCTTAATCTTTTAGAATCAATTTAGATTTAAATCCAAGTTATTTACAGTTTCTTGTACCACATGATGAGTATTATAAACATTTAAAATGGCAGAACGTTATGTTTGTTTCTATGAATGTTTTTATTATACCGGGTATTTCAAAAGTCAGTTAAAACTTTAATTAACTATAGTTTGTTTTTTAACGTAGAACAAAATAAAGTACCTTTAGAATAGAATTAAATTGGATTACGAACAACACATAAATTTAAGTCAAATTCTTACATGTTAGCGTTATTGGGAGGTGTTCGAAATTGGGCGCCATTCTCTTCCTGGAGAAGCAGTAGTATTTATTCTATGCTATGCGCGGCATTTCTCAACGTGCTGTCATTTATCTCAGCTACGTTTTTCAATAATTGGTTCTTCCAGTTCTTCAACTCTTACGATTGAAGGTCTTCCTGGTTGTCTCCAACGGACCCGATGGTGTCAAACTTACCAACAAGATAGGCGACTACACTGCACATCCCTCAAACCTTTACTCGGCCGATATACTCTGTTGACAATTATAACACTGAATCAATCTGATGCGTGTTTGTAAAGGTAAACTTATGATGGAATATAAGAATCAATTAGTTGTAAACAACTACAAGTTCAACTACTAGATTCCTGTTGGAAATAAGTCAACAATGAGAAAACTCGTTGCTATGACAACAAATAAATAGCAATGAAACAGCTGATGTTTTAATAAATCCCAATTAAATCTCCATAGAATAAAGAGTTTTTCTCAAGGATTGGACAACAAATAACAAAACCACAACCATCTAAAGTTTTAACTTATTTTTGAAAGACCCGGTAATTGTGTAAAAAGGTTTCTTAAATAGATAAATTTGAGAATGTTACTAGTAAGTTCTTAAACGGTTCCCTTTAGCATTAGATTTTTTAAATCTGCATTAATTTTATTAGCTCTTTTTTGCAAGAGTTACTCCATATGATTACAGATGGGGTAGATTAGTCTACAATAGGACGTAAGGAGTGTATTTCTAGTGTAATAATGTTTAAGATTTTTCATAACCAAAACAAATTCTTACATGAAGCATCGATACGGAGGTTCCATTATAGATCATAATTTAATAAAAACAAGTCAATGTTGTGTTATTTTATTACTGTACAAACTTTGTCATTACAATTCAACTTCAGTCAGCTGTTCAATGACGAGGAATTAGAATCTGACATGTCTGACAGCATGCCATTACAAATAAATAAAAATAACGCTAGCCTAATTGTTTTCGCATTAAGTTTTGTTTATTTGTTTATACTGCCTTTGACTGACTGCCAGTAATGACAGAAGTATAAACAAGGAGTGACTCAATGAAATGAGGTTATATAGAAACAAGAGGCATCACAGTTTTTTTTTTTTTTAATATTGTGATCTTAAAATAGTTATTCTTTTAGTAACTAATTTTGATGACAAAAATAATTTTTCGAATTCGTGGAAATACCATTTTATATTTAAAAAAGATATTTTTGTCTAGCTGTGTATACTGGTGTAGGGATTAGCGAACACATCGTCCAGGGGCATCCACTGGAAACACCTTCCTCAGATCCCTATGCTTATAATGTTGTTCTCAGATTTTCATGGTACTTCCCACTCCCGTGTAGGTGTATCTTGCTTGATCTATTCTTCTACCTTTTTTATACATAAATCTCTCCTACTTCCTATCGCTTCTTCTCCCTTTTTCTTCTGTTTTCAGCTCAATCCTAAAGTGTAAAGCGACCCGTGTTGATCGGGTGAATGGCAATAGGCAGAAGGTGTTGCATACTGAGCCTTTGGTGACCTCTCGCAGTATTTACCCTTAGAGAGAGAGAGAGAGAGAGAGAGAGAGAGAGAGAGAGAGAGAGAGAGAGAGAGAGAGAGAGAGAGAGAGAGAGAGAGAGAGAGAGAGAGAGAGAGAGAGAGAGAGAGAGAGAGAGAGAGAGAGAGAGAGAGAGAGAGAGAGAGAGAGAGAGAGAGAGAGAGAGAGAGAGAGAGAGAGAGAGAGAGAGAGAGAGAGAGAGAGAGAGAGAGAGAGAGAGAGAGAGAGAGAGAGAGGGTAGAGAGAGAGAGACGAATAATATTAATCCTGTACAGGATGTCACCGTAACTCAAAGTGCTGATAAAACGGAGTATGCCCTGTGAAGACCATCAGCAAGAGGAGTTTTCCTCCTCGTTGAAACTTAGATACAACGCGAAGATAATAAGCCTAGTAGAGAAAGATAAAACACGTAACTCAGAAGGAATTGGACTCCTGGGTAGATGAATCACCCAACAAAGAGAGGAAGATAGGACGGAAAAGATTCAGAAACATGGGATAAGGAACATCCCGACACTAGGACTACCTGGCGGAATGACTCATTGAGAAGAAGTCTGGATTGGGTAGGAATTAGATTGTACCTGGATCACTAAAAAATTTCAGATTTCCAATCTGAATGTAATGATAGTAAACCCAGCTAATCCCCCACCCAATGTTTTTCTAACCTTGACTTCCGCCAATAAAGTTGGTATAGTTACAAGGCTCACTAGGGCCGAAACACTGACACGAGCGAAGCGAGTGGAAATCTTCTTTTATACACATCTACGACTCGTTAGACGTCAAGAAAGTACAATTATGAGATACAAAAAAATCTGAGTAACAACTGTCTCCTAAACAAAATTACTTTAATTGGGTAAGACTCTTCGATGTTATAAATCTCCTAAACGCTAAAGAAACCAACTTTGAGCATTACATGTAGAAAATCTGCTTGTATTGTATTTTATAATCTGGCTAGGTAAGCACCATGATGCACCCATCAACTTATATATCGTTAACATCTAGACATATTTAAATTTGTTGATTTGTTCAACTTTTCTGATTATCGAAAAAATCAATTTATGAAAGAGTCGCCTAAATATCAAACTAATGTCTAATTCCCTTTAACACTTCTTCTCTGTTATTTCTTATTCTTAAGTATTACAACCCGTCGTACGTTTTTACTCCAGTTTTAAGAAAAACAAATTTAATCTTAAGAGATTTTTTATAAAAGTTTCCCTCAACTAAGACGTCTCAAGAAGTGTTTGCATTCTCCTCCTGTACCTAACAAAAGACACAATACCCTATTCAATTCTTTCAGTTAATGCCATTTTCTTAAGTAACATCCTTTTACCAACACATCTTTAAAGAGATTTACTTGAGGCAAAGAAGATTACCGACATATCTTATCTTTCTATGGCTGCTTTTACTTTTATTCACATCTGTTTTCGACATCAACTAGATTATTTCTTGATCATCAGTATAATCCGATGTTCTCTTCTTGATTTGAAATCTTGATTTAATCTAGGCGTGAAATTGGTGTCAATTCTTAGATAATTTTGACGGCAAATATTAATTTCCAGAATTACTCTCAGGGTCTGACTTTAGTAAGTACCAGGCTTTGAAATCCTGAGAGAATCCAACTAGATCTGTCTTTTTCATCTTTCCTATCGAGTGTCTCTTGACCAACTCTTGTTCTCTTCCGACCCTGAGTATTCGAACTCTATCTTCTTTTCATCCTTTTTTAAATAGGGGATGATGATCTAGACTATCTAGAGGTTTTTGACTTTAAACAAAGAGAAACATTAAATTTTCCCCATTAATATCTTCAGTAATGACGTCTAAGTCCTATCGTTTGTGGACTGGTAATCATTGCTTGATTTACATGTTTTATTTGGGTCACGTGACATTAATTAGATAAATTAAACCAAAATCGTTGAAGCTGATTTGAAAAATTAGATTTTACTTTCACAAACTTTTATGTGAAACAAATGAGAAAAAGAAGAAATTCGGGAAATGTCTGTAAATATCTAATATCAACACTATTTTCTCCTTTTTTTTATGGCGAACATAATCCAAAGGCTTATCGCCTTTCTAAAGGGGAAAAAATGAGAGGATGATTGAAGAATGTCACGTCTAAAAGTTGAGTCCGTAGCTGCTTTCTTTCCTTGTAAACAAATCAACAGAAATTTCTCAACGAAATCAATATTTTCCGATTAAATAAATAAATGTAATAGAAAGCTTTCCTTTTAAATTAAAAGAAACCCAAATTAAAAACTATATTAATTTTTTATACGGGGTTGTTATTATTATTACAAAGAAATAATTATTACCGTTAAAGGAACAAATGTTTTTAAAAAAGTCAGTAATGCCAACATAATTAATGTATTAGTTTAGACTAAACATGTTTAAATTACTAAAACAAAAACCTATAGTTCAACTCATAAAAACTACGCAAATACAATAAAACTACATATTGACGCAGCTCTATTGGCATTGCATGAAGTCGGTAGCCTCGCCCAGGGAGCTGTCCGAATTGACAACCGCGTTACTCTTGCTTTTCTATTGGTTATTACCCAACGAATTTGATTTGAGGAGTATAGTATACACTGCTTAATCTAAAAAAAAAGTCAATATCTTTGGTAACGTAACAAGAGCCGAAGCGATCAGCTGGCAGAAACACATATCTGGCAATAATTTCAGTATTGTTTGGACCGTACTGTACTTTTCATTCTCAACTTTTGGATTTGTGTCTGAGAAGGATAATTCAACGTATCCCTTTCACGGATGTATTGAAACAAAATCTTAAGATGAAACGACGCAAGATAATAATCTTAACACAGATATTAACATGTTTGTATTAATTGCAAGAAATACCTTCTCATTATCAACACATCTAAGGATAAACCGCTAACAATTTCCTTTAGTTTACGCTTTCTTAACGGAAGAATCTATAATGGCCAGACGCAGAGTGTAACTTTAAGTGGAAAGTTTCAAGGTTCTTGCTCTCGGTAACTTCTGCGATGTATTTGTCACCTTTGTCGACGTTCAAGGTTGTCACATTTTATGGGTAAATAGGCACTCGCTCATTTTCGGTGAGTTAATGTGATATCTCCAATGCTGCAACGGGTTATCCTTGCTGGAGTTTAAAACTAGGAGAGTGCTACCGGAAATTAGGTTAATCCAGGATAGGGCTAATCACGATACATTTCTGCATCTCCAACTTGGTTTGTAATTCTCAAACTCCCGTCTAACCAAACACCGCTCTATATAATCAGATTTTAAAGAGTAACTACATAAAATACATTTTTGTATAAGTTATGTGTAACTTTATTTAATTCTTTGTGGGTATTTCTATTTCTTGTTTTCTCTTTGTAGAAAATCCCTAAATTAAACAGTCTAAGTGATTTCTATTTATTAAACGATTATGTTTGTGATTGAAAAAAATTCATTATTTTTAATATTATATAAGAAATTGATTTATTTTGCTTTCCAGCAGATAGGGTGAGAATTGTTTGAAAAGTTGAATTTTAAATTCATATTTACCTTAAATATATATTAATTCTTTTCTGAATGAAACTTTATAGAATTAAATTCAGTTGCAACATTTTTGCTATTGAATATATAAACTTGTTCATATAGTACTGAAGTCCATTACCTCCGAGACAGAATTGTTTTCTTTATTTTGTTGAAAAAGTAAACTTGATATGTCACAGATAGAGTCAACCTAACTGAATAGTATTGCCATTCAATGTTTATATCTTTCGTTTCAAATATTCTATGTAATAACTCTATACTCTGGAATATTAAAACAAAATATTTGAAATAGAATACTGATTACCACTTCATTAATTTAAAACATGTATTCAAAGTCATAATTTAATATTGAACAGTTTCTAAAGCAATTATTATAAAATGTCAACAGCTAAATGAAAAATGTCAACAGCTAAAAGAGACAGTTTATTATCTTGTGTAATATATTTGACATGAAGATACTGTTATATCGTGGTATATAAAAGTTTAAAGTTCGTGCAAAGTTCGTACAGTTGTTTAAGAACTGAATTTATTAAAGTTTTAAATTGAAATTTTAGAATCTGTGGATCAATTTTACCTAATTTGTTTCCTGTAGAGTCTATGAATAATAATATGTAACTATATCTTAAACTAACAAAGATCTAAGACTTCAATCTACATCACAAGTTGTACCACGATTACCAAAACTTAATTTGTGATTTTTATGGTTCAAGTGGTCAGATTTGTATCGGGTTTTTATATTTCACACAAAGATGTTAATATTTTCTCGATTAATTCAGCCTTTAGTCACAATCTTTGGAAAGATCACATTCTGTAATTTTAATTTCCATTCGAGAAATATGAAGTTCTTAATAAGTATATACAAATAGTTTACAAAGAAATATGCCTTTTAATATTCAAAGATGGTCTAATGTACTAAGATAGTCCAAAAAATAAGATGTAAAAAATTAGCAAATTTTGAAAAAAAGAATGGATTTGGTCTTACAACCGTAAACGTTTTTCTGCGGGGGGAGGGGGAGTATGACACCCACTACTTCTCAGTTTTATCACTATAGTCAGGTAAATTGAAATGTTGGTTAGATTCTCCATCGCTAGGGTTGGTGTCTGCCCAGGGGTTTGGGTTCAAAGGTTTGGTATTGTTCTATTTCTAGAGACACAATTTTTGACAATTAACATAAGTACAGACGAATCAGAAATGTATCTCATTTCATTACACTTCATTAAATATTACAATTTATTCTTTTACACTTCTCAGGTACCTACTCACTTATAGTGAGTATATCCGTGGCAATCCCGAGGTAGTAACTGGATAAACGGTACTCTACACCTTCTTCTCTAACCTCTAAACTAACCTAACCTAACCTAACCTAACCTAACCTAACCTAACTTCTCAGGTACCTACTCACTTATAGTGAGTATATCCGTGGCAATCCCGAGGTAGTAACTGGATAAACGGTACTCAACACCTTTTTCCCTAACCTCTAAACTAACCTAACCTAAGCTAACCTAACCTAACCTAACCTAACTTCTCAGGTACCTACTCACTTATAGTGAGTATATCCGTGGCAATCCCGAGGTAGTAACTGGATAAACGGTACTCTACACCTTCTTCCCTAACCTCTAACCTGACCTAACCTAACCTAACCTAACCTAACCTAACCTAACCTAACTTCTCAGGTACCTACTCACTTATAGTGAGTATATCCGTGGCAATCCCGAGGTAGTAACTGGATAAACGGTACTCTACACCTTCTTCCCTAACCTCTAAACTAACCTAACCTAGTCCTCTTCTCTTCTCTATTAGGTCTTATTAAGCTTATTTTGGACGAAGAATAACAGAGAAATTAATTTCTTCCTTGCTATACCTTAGGTTTTCTCCATTTAAACAATGTTAAAACTGTAACAAATATCATAAAATCACAAAAGTTGTGTTTCTTTAAAAAGTGTTCATTTTGTACATGTTTGAAAATAAAATAATATTTATGTATTGATAACTTGTGATTTTATCATATGTGTTACAGTTTTAACATTGTTTAACTTGAGAAAACTGTAGGTATAGCAAGGAAGAAATTAATTTCTCTATTATTTTTCATCCAAAATAAGCTTAATAAGATATCGTTGGAATCTCCACAAAACTTACTACATTTTATGTATCTTGCATTTTTTTTGTAAAATTAACGGTTTTCGTGAAATTTGCCGTCAAATATTTAAAATAGCCGCCATTTTGAAACGGTTAACGATTTTCTTATTCATATTTTGCACAATTATAGCGGCTCCTAAGATGAACATTTGTGCAGAATCTCAACGCTGTAACTCAAACCGTTAAGGAGTTATGAATTATTTTGTAAAAAACACATACAGACAGACAGACGCTAAACGAATCGAGACAGGACATATGTCTATTTAAACTTTTTTTTTTTTTTTTTTTTTTTTTTTCTTATTTTGACCCAAGTAATCACTACGTAAATTATTGCCCCACTTTTTTTGAACATCCTGTATATCGAAGCATGTTTGCTCTTATTTTGTTAAAGATGACGTTATCGATGGTTTTACGCTTTAAAAAAATATTTATTTGAAAAAAAGAATTAAAATAAACCGTACTAAAACTCAGTCTAAAATATTAACACAGATAAAATAATCAATTTCAAATACTTTATAACAGAAAACTTCAATTACTTTAACAGTTAATTACATTTTCTGTAACAAAACGTAAGAAACGCTCCTTCAAAGTCTTTACAAATGACACAAGGACCGAGTCATAAAAAGAGTTTCAGATTTCTGTTCCGGATGAACGATATTTTCCGCAGCGAACTGTGAACAGGCAATTTATTATGTGGTTTGTTTCAACTTTATCCACTTATGGACTAAACTTTTCAACATTTGTTTTGCCCTTGGTTAGACTAAGATGTTCCAGTAATAGACTTTGCTTTTATTCTAATAAGGAGTCATTATTTACGTTGTACCCAATTGGTATTAGGGGGGAATAATTTATATAACGTTTGATGAATAATTACAGTTATTGATGGGAATATTTACGGAATTGTTTTAAAGTCCTGTAAACAAGAAATGATTTTAATGTAACCGAATTTTAAACAAAATGGTTTTCCGAAAATATTATTTTTAAATTTGAGATGGGTACATTGTCTTGCACTGCTTTTAACAAAAAAAAAGAACGCTCCCGAGATCCTAAATCAGGTGAATTTATAAAAATTTAAGTAATTGATTAATTAAATTATTTTTTTCTTACATACTACATAGCCGTAACTTTCTCTTACTTGTCATTTCTCACAATGGTTTGACCAATTTTTATAAAAAATAGCAGAAGTTATTTTTTACAACTATCCAATAAATTATAATTTGGATTTTTACATCGTGAAATCTTATTTTTAGTGAGATGGCGATTTTGCTTCGCTCCAAAACTGGTACATTTGTCCAAGATAATATTAAAATCGTACGGGATCGTTCCACATTCACTTCCTGTTTTTTCCTCTCACAGGAAGTTTTTTCAAATTTTTAGCAACGGCGACTATAAAAAAATTAGATATGTTTATTTCAAAAATATTTACGTTTATAATCCGACACCAAAAATACTTAAGTACCATTTATGGATAAAATCTGTTAATAAATTTATGATCAAATCTACAGGGTGCTTTCAAAAATAGTTCCAAAACTTCAAGAGGTTTCAAAACCAATGAAAAACTTTGAATAAACATATTTCCTAAAATGAGATTTTTCTATCTAGTCTCTATTTTATGTTTTTAACCAAATATTCATATAATAATAACGGTAAATGATAGGAGTAATTCTGAAATAACTAATTATTTAAACCCAATAAAAAACTAATAATTTACTTTTCTCAAAACTATTAATACAACTTTTTATAAATATTCCGAGTTCTTTAATCCTTCGACAAGGAGGTAAGAGAATCCTTCACATCCTTAAAAGGAATGCTTCAGATTCATCGCGTTACATTATGTAAAATATTTAAACAAATTTCCCTACCTAGAGTTATTACAGCCTCTCTCTTCTAAACAGTACAGTAACACTCATCAGAAAGTTGTCTCAATGTGACATTTCTCCACAGCTGATGTCACAAACAATAAACAATTTCATTAATAACTCATTGTTTGCAAAGACAATACTTTGCGTGTAGGCGCGTCAAATGGCAAATTGTGAATTGCATTTTCGCCATTTTAATTTTAAGGTTCGCCAAAGGTGTGTTATGAGAACACTTAGATTTTAAATTAAGAGTCAATGAATCTCAATACATTGTTCTAACATAAGGTGTGGAAAGGTGTCTAGGTGCGCGGAATAACAGTCGATGATTAAAGAATAACACAACGTTATTGTTATTGGTGGTGATGTTATTTTGAAAGATGAACTTGTATGAAGCTCGAGTGCCATTTTACTTAAACAGTATACGATGCAATGGGTAAGTTTGCTAATCGTTAAATATTTCGACTTTCATTTTTTGACGGATCTTCACGTTACATGGGCTCGACACGCCGCCGTCCTGCCGTCGTAGTTGTCGTCTATACGTAAAAGCACGTTAGTGACCACATAAATTAAGATAGGAACATGAATTTTGGTGTAGGGGACAAATAATGTGCTCTTATAAAATACTATAGAAATTCAGAAAAATCGAATTAAAATGTTAAAATTGCGGCATTTTTTTTTTTTTTTTTTTTTTTTTTTTTTTTATATATATATATATATATATATAATTCATTTGTGTCAACATATAACTTTCTAAATTATTTAAAAATTAAAACTTTATGAATTAAAACCTCAACAAATAAAACCGTATGCATTAAAATCTCATGAATGAAAACTTAATGAATTAAAATCTTATGAATTAAAACCTTATAAATTAAAACTATATGAATTGAAACCTCAAGTATAAAAAATAATTAATTGAAACATTATGAATAAAAACATCACGAATTAAAACATCGTGAATTAAACATTTTGAATTAAAACCTTAAGAAATAAAACCTCATGAATAAACAAACATTTTGAATTAAAACCACATAAATTAAATCTTTATTCGTTTGTAAATATACATTCTAAATTAGGTAAAAATTAAAACCTAATGAATTAAAACTTCATGCATTAAAACCTTAAACATTACAACTTCGTGAATTAAAATTGTATGAAATAAAAATATTCATGTATTAAAACTTTATGAATTAAAACTTTTTGACTTAAAAGCCTAATTAATCACTTCACTTCATTCACTTTATAATTTAAAAAGTTTTATAGGATTATAAAAAATCATATAAATTATAATTTACGTTACATCTACATTGATTTTTTCTCCAAGATTTCCCCTAAAACTTGAAATATCTTTCATGTAACATGTATAAATGCATTAATATTAATTTGGAATAAAATACACCTACAGTAGCCACATTTGGCCTGTAAGAATGTAGAAAACCATCCAAGGTTCGATGTTTACACAAAAGCTAGTACAATGTTTTTGTTACAGAATTACTAATACATTAATTGCTGTCTTCCTCATTGAAACTGACAACCGGACATGAATCCTACTCTTTGGAGTATTTTGGCTTAGTGGTTTACAAAACGCAGGAGGTTGTAGTTTTTGAACGATTTGATGTAAAATTACTCAGAGAGTATAGGCAACCGAGAATATAGACCAGGAATGGTAATCGTTTAAACTTTTTTTTTTGTAAACGTCTCCACTATACCGCAAACATATAAAAGTAAATAATTATCGTGAATTTCTTACTACGTATTTTTAAAAAAATTAATTAAATTTCTAGAATTTGGGACTGTACTCTGTAGTGAATCTTTATGATTTGGTACGTTTCGTCAGTTTTATCATTGGTTGCATTTATTTCTTATTGATAAATAAGTGTTGTTCAAAGTTTAAAAAAAAAGTTCTTTGCAATATTTTCCTTCTTTTTCTACTTTTATGTATGACTTTATATCAGGTAGTAAATAGTTTGTCTACATAATCTTATAAACGTATGGTTTAAAATGTACCAGAGCATATTTTTTGTACTGCCGTTACCACCCCCCCCTTTTGTTTGCCCAGTATACGAAGTATAGGGTAAATTTGATAATCTCTAAAATTTCGTAGTCAGACAACCTAACCTAACCTAACCTAACTTAACCTAACCTAACCTAACCTAACCCTAACCCTAACCCTAACCTAACCTAACCTAACCTAACCTAATTAAAAACGTCAAAATGGCGACCATTTTAAACTTTTTTTTCCATATTTGCTTATATTTTAAACAACAACAAGTTGCCATAAAATTGCACTTAATTACATTAATAGTTAACTACATATAATTTTAATATATTAACTTGAAATTATATTTAAAATTTGAACAGTTTTTAAAATTGAAGTCAGAATTTTAAAATTTTTCATTGCACTCTGTACAATGGATGATTGGATACATGAAATGTTGGAATAGATCGCAGAGGAACGTGGAACTGTACTGCTAAAAGAATTGATTTCTGAGTGTGTCAATTTGTAGAGGAAATTATAACAGTTTTAAATAAAATCTTGTCTCTATATTATTAACTACAAAATATTCTCGTCACAACAATGGAATATTCTTAAGAGTACTTTATAATTTTTTTTTTGTATTCGTTCCAATCTAGTGCGATTATTCTCTGTGAAAGGTTTCCAAATAATAGAAGCGTACTCCAGAACAGCCTTTACACAGGCATATCTTGCGTATTGTTATAGGAATTTCAGCTACACCTCTCTACGATGAAAAATATCGAAGTTATTGTCAAAAATGTAATTTAGATCTACCAAGAAAATATGATATTCGTATAGTTTCGAGATCCAAGGCCGAGTCACCGACACGAGCGTAGCGAGTCGAAGCTTCTTTACATATGTACAGATTCGAGGCTCGCCCTAACCTAACCTAACCTAACCTAATCTCACCAAATTTAACCTAACCTAACCTAACCTAACCAAACCTAACCTAACCTAACCTAACCTAACCTAACCTAACCTAACCTAACATAACCTAACCTAACCTAACCTAACCTAACCTATCCTAACCTAACCAACTTTCGGGATATTAGATTTAGAGGATCTGCTCCTATTACATTGTATTGTGCGACTGAGTAAGTACCATGATGGCGTTCTTCAACTTATTTTCTTTATTGGATTCCTAATGTTTTGTTTTTTCTTTCTGACAATGTAGTTTTATCTTGGTTGTAAACAATTTTTGTATAAAACACCTACTTGTAACCAAACTGCTGAACTGAACTGCAATTGACTTTATTTAATACTTAACTTTGGGAGTATGTCTCTAAAAACTACAAATTTTAATATAACTAGTATAAAAACACATTTTAATTTTTTTAACTGTTAACGATTTTAAATAAATTTGGCTGAACAATTTTTTTTTACATGAATTCTTTAAATTTTGATTAAATTCACTGAGAAAATGTTGTCCATAAATAAAGTTAAGATCAAAATATGGAAATCTATGTTTATATAAACTACAGTATAAACAACTTAGGGAAAACTACGCTTAAAAATAAAACCAATATAAGTCAGCTGTTACAGATTTATTTACTATTTACAAAGTCTCTTTAGTACGTCAATGTATATTATAGTTAGAATAACTTTCCTAATCTCCTTCACTCGACATAAATCCTTTAAACACTAACATTACATTGTGTATCTGAAGAGGGTTAGAAAAGCTCATCGGTTTATCTCTTCACACAGATGTCTCCTGCACCATTCCTTAGTCTGACGCAACATTGCTTCTGACTCACGTCCACATTGTATGCAAAGTCTGTCCCCAGATCCAAGGATACGATGAAATTATGTTCAAGGATCGTTCAACACGTCATGGATTGGATCTTTGTAAGAGTTTATCTTTGGACAAATGTGGTCAGTTTTTTACGATTGTATTATTTGGAAACATAAATAACAAAGTTAAAGAAGAAAATGGAATACGAAAATGATAAAAACGTACATTACCATTCTTTATTAGTTAGATATAAATAAAAAAGTATACTATATTTATGGTTATATGGGCCGTTGTATGTTGCTAAACAATACAACAATACATCGAAACATTTGAGATATTAAGAATAAAATTTAACTAACATTGATTGAAAAATTAAGAACTAAATACATTTTGAGATTTTTTAAAGTGAAAACTTCCTTTCGCGCATTTTTGCTGAGGAGTGGACGTAAGTGAACCGTCACGCTCGGCTCAGTTACCCTGATCGGGTTTACTCGGCTCGCTCGACATCAAGCGCGCTCGGGTCGGTGACGCATTGAATCGTGTATACTCGGCTCCAGTCGTGATCAGAAACGTTTACTGTCCGACAAGAAGTGCGTCGTTCCAATATATGATCAGTTTAATATGTAAAATGTTTACAATTTGTACTGCATTTTACTAATAGTGAAAAGTTTATCGTATTAGTAATAAAAAGGACTTAGACATTAATTAGTATAAGTTAATATGAACTTGTTTTTGATTCACCGAACTAATCCGCAATAATTCTATATATAACATAAATGTATATTAAAATTGGAAAGTTGGAAGTTTTCATTTCTATCGTGTAGAAACCATACACCTAGATTTTTTTTTTTTTAAATTTTCGGAGTTTGGATAAGTGATTATTCAAAAAATCGACAACGGTTTGGAGGTACCCTAAGTTTAAGAAAGTCGTTTTTGAATGAATATTATCTATCTCTAGAGAGTTCTACTCTCTGATAAACTACTCTCTGATAATACAAATAAACTGATTTGTATTAATTTTTTAACGTGAGTATCTTTTGATTATAACTCTAAATTCATTAATAATTCAATATGTGGGTAACTGTCAAAGACAAGAACTAAAAATCAGCAATTTATCTAAATCAACTCTAACGATTTTTATAAAACATTACTTTTTTAAAATTTGATTACCGTCACTAAATAAAAATAATAGGGTTTTTGGCTTCCCAACTCCTGCTGAACCGTCATGCAGGAGCTAGTGATTGGATTATTAAAATTCATAAAGGGACTAATCTAGTGTGTTAGAAATAACAAGCCAATGATCACGGTGCCTCGGACCGGTCTAACTCCTTAACCTCTCTTCTTAATCTAATCCAGGGGTCTCCAAACTTATCATCTATAGGGCCAAACTGAAAAATCCCGGGCCTCCGGGAGGTATGAAATACCTCCAGATAAAAAAGGGGTCCATGGGATATTTCATTTTGAAAAATTAACATTTAAAAACAGCGTTTAAAGGCTTTCTATACATATATTCTAATTAAAATTTAATAAATACTTCTTTATTTTTAGTGGTTATAATTTTAGTAAACTTAAAAATTAAATTGGTGAAAATGGAGTTGAGTACTACCTAATGTCGTAGGGGTTTTTTACTACCAAAATTTTAAAGTCTTAAAGTGTATTATACTGTTTTATTTTATCATATAATATGAAACGTTTTCGATCTTAGTTCATTGTTAGGACAAAATTGGTCGTTATACTCAAGGTAGTCAGATATGCAGCGGGCCGGACAAATCCTCTTCGCGGGCCGGGTCCGGCCCGCGGGCCGTAGTTTGGAGACCCCTGATCTAATCTATTGTCACTAGTCGACTAACCTATAACTTTTTAAGATGCAAAAATATAAATTCTAAATATTGCCATCTCTCCAAATATTACAATTTAATAATTAATTAAAAGTGAAAAATGGAAACCTCGCAAAAGTTTGAATACCTAAAATCTGTTAAAGCCAATTCAAACATGTGAAAAGTTATAACTCAAGTCAATATACAAAATCGAAAATTGTAGTTCATGAGTAATTTTGAAAATACCGAAAACCCTACAAATATATCGAAAAGGATAAAACGGTTTTCAGTTTTGATTCAAACACTGTTTTTACAAAAAGCAGATTGTTTTAAACGATATGTCGCATGACCGCCTTCACATGAAGATTTTTGAAGTTGACACATTTTGGAGCTGGAGTGATCCTCTATCATCCCCAAACAATTTTTTTTTTTTTTTTTTTTTTTTTTTACGATAGGTGGTGTTGGTTAAAAATACTATGATATAAAATGTCCAAAAAAATAGTGGGGTGAAAAAAGATTTAATAAAACAATTTACGAAATCCAATGAAATAGAACTGTTTAACACTTATAAATAAAAAACATAACGAAAGAAAATCATTAGTAAAAATGGGACACAAAACTACCCTTTAATGAAAAGCAACAAAAAGTATATATTTTCAAATTTATACTAAAACTAAGATTAAAATAAATTAAAATTTGAACAATTTCAATGTTTGTGTATAAGTTTTACATCTGTGAAACGTAAAATGTAAAACTTGTACACACTCATTGACGTACAGTACATCTACAAGAGCTTCTCCAACACGTCTTTAATAACTTGCGATAATTCAAAAATTATAAACCAAAGTATTTACCGTTTCTTGTAGTTTTCTGTTACGTTTCTCACCCAATTCTTGTACAAGAAGTTGCCGAAACCTGCGCGCAGAGTAATGGAGATGTACATGGGCGTCGGAGATGTTCAACACTCGCACCATTATTAATAACACTCGATTCAATACTTCTTTAACTCTCCTTTCCCTTATGTTCACTTTGGTTGTTCAAGTTAGGTTTAACAATTGTATAAACCTGTGAATAACGCCCCTTTTGTTTGAAAATAATAATGACAGTTATTAGATTATTTATAGCAATGTAATGCTAAAAAAAATAATTAGTATAAGGGATTTTTTAAAAGCTTTAAATATATTTTAATTATACATTGTTCTTTCAATTAATTTTATTCGTACCAATACCCTCTGTTATAAATCTATTATTTTTGTCAATTATTTATTTGGAAATCTGTTTACGATTACTGTCTGATAAAGTAACTTTATTTTTCTGTATAGGATGTTCTAAAAATATTTCTTTTTATAGATTTTTTTTTGCATTTACAAGGAAAAGCATGGATTAACAACAATATTGTAGAAAAATTGGTTTTTAACTAGTCCCTAGGAGTGCAAAATTACATCAGGTTATCCCCAATATATTAAATGAAGGTTGTGTAACTCACTTTTTGATTACATTTAAAAGACTCATTTTTTCTCAATAATTTTAATAAAGGTTTTGTTTCATGAGAGTACTTCGCCGGTAAATCTTGAATAATAATTAACAAAACCTAAAAATAATTGCAATTTCTTTTTATTTAACGTGCTTTGACATTTTTTTTATAGCTTGTAATTTTTTCTAGATCTTTACTTATTCCTTGTCTCGATAAAGCCTAAAAATTTCACATTTTCTTGACAAAAGTATATCTTTTAGGATTTATCGTTAAATTTCCTTCTCTAAATTTCTCAAAAATGTTTTTAAGTGCTCTAAATGTTCCACAAAAGTCTCTACTGAATGGTCCTTTAGATTGAAATATTTTTGTTTATTTCTTGTGGGAAATAAGACTGAAATTTAATTCCACATAACTTAGTATCTTAGTAAATAGATTCTATTTCTACCAAAATAAACGGACTATTTAGGAGTAACTGAAGGGGGAAAGATTGATATGTTTACATTTAAAAAAAATATTTTTTTTAAATATTTTCGGAACACCCTGTGTTTTGATAGCCCATTATATAGATAGCTCCAATCAAGAGCTTTCCATTGATGTGTCTATCACCTTCCTAAGCCAACTAAAAGCTTTGATATTGCAATGTATTCAGGACTGTATTCCCTAACTCTGTATATTAAAATGCCATGTAAATAGACTTGATTTTGTTTTACTAATAGAATGTGAAAAACTAAATGGACTGGGTTTATTTATATTCAAGGTAAAGTAATTAAAGTGCATCACATTTTTTATTATATTTTAAACAAATATCTACAGTTAATTAAAGAACAGGGATTCTATTATATGATTCATAATCCCTACCACCTCTTTCTCTAAAAATTGTCTACTCTATTTAAACAAAAGTATAAGAAAATATTTAAAAAATTACTTTTATTAAAAATCTAAAAGAAAATTAAACGGATCATCAAATAATATAATGAAATATTAGTTCACTATGTATGACGCACACACGTAATCACCAAACACTGGGAGACTTGAACGCGCGGTAAGGCAAGCACGAAAGCGATAGTAAGACTGTTGGACTGTACAACACAAACCTTCAGACTTCAGAGAGCCGGCTGCTGGTTGCTTGGGAGGAGATGGACCCACAACAACCTTGAGATGTTTCGTGTCTTTATCCTTGAGGAGGTAAACTTGTGACGACCGTAAATGTGGGCACTTATAGTGGATCGAACATAGTGAAACCTAATTTAAATTTGTTCATTCATGAAAATGAAAGTGTTTTGGTCAAGTATTGTGAAAAGTAAATTTTGTGACAATGATTTGTTTATGTATGTTTATTTATTGTGTGTCTTTTGATGTGCAGTTCATTATATAACACCATATTATTGTTCATTTTCAACTAGTTTGGTTGAAAATGTTAATGAAAACATGTTTTGTAATTTTTTAAAGTGTCTGTTTGATTAAATATTAGAAATTAAACTTTTTATAATTGATAAAAGTTGACAAATTTTGAAGATAATATTCAGCATTTGCAAAAAATAGTCATTATTTTTAGAGTAAAAATTAGACTGGGGCTAGTATAAAAACAGCTGTGAAAAAATGAAAATTAATAGAAACAATAAATTCAAAAAATAAACAAAAAAGGTAAACAATGAAAAACTACTGATTGCAATCAGAATTTGTATTTTCGTTAGAGATGAAGTCACTCCCAAGAATTTTGAGCTTAAGGGTCATCCTTTCTACATTTTTGGGGAAATTGTCTACTAGGTATTTTAGGACATATCTTCATAGAAACCTTTTTACTAATTTTCACTCAAGAAAACATATCCTAAAATTTTGAAACGTAGTTTGGAAACACCCTGTACATTAATAATATTACACTATACGTTAACAAATACGACAAAAAGTTTACATACAGAGTGTTTCTGTAATGCGCGGGGTAGTTATAATTCAGGGGGTAGTTATATGGGTCGAAATAAAGATAAAAGTTATTCTTTTACCAGCTATCCCTATTTTTTTTTAAATAATTAATTTATATTTCTAGAACGGTTTAACAGATCGAGTTTAAATTTTTCACGGTACTCAACAACTAGTTTATTATCAACGTGTTCCAATAATCTGTTTCAAAATGGCGGTCATTTAAAAATGTTTAATGAAAATAACTTTAAATGAGTTATTTTATTAAATTTAAAATATTTAAATGGCCGCCATTTTTAAAGGGTAATTGGAACAAGTTGATCATTTTGTTCAAACTAGGTCTTTATATTGATGAGAAACGTGCAAAATTTCAAATCAATCTGTGGTAAAAGAAGTGTTTCCGGACATATGTTTATAGCAATTTTTTCTTTATTTTAACCTATATAACCACCCCCTGAATTATCTCCTTGCATTAGAGAAACACCCTGTATATAGTCTACTTTTATTATTATCTCCATTCCATAAGTGGTAAAGAATTTACAACGTTAAAACCGTCGCGAGAATCAACTTGCTCCTGATCGCCAAGACTGACAATGATTTTGAGGTTAGAAGTTTCTTTTTCACCTGTGTAATAAATCTAACAACAAAAGTAGGAATGGTAACACTATCAGAAGAAACTATCAAAGTCTCAGCAATATTTTATGGGAGGGTGACTTAGTGGAATGTAAGCGATTGGAAGGTTCAAGGCAGAGAAAAACCAACTTGAAAATGACGACAAAACTACTTACAAACATCAAATAAACCGAGACTAATAACGGACAATACCGACTATACAACTATTTTTCTTACAGTTCCCACCTGTTGATGGAGTAAAAGTAACCGAAACCTACCTTCTGAATTATCAATTCGTTACAGTTTACCTCTCGGTACAGTCGTGATGTTGGTACAACTGTATCACAGTCCAACTGTAGAAAGACACGAAGCATGTGATTAAATTGCTTCCTATTCTTGTATCGAGCGAAGCGAAGCGAAATGAAGATTTAACGCACGATTCTTCAGATGGTATTCGTTACGAGCTCTTAACCAGATAATTACGATGTGATAGACACCTAATTACTGCATGGGTGCATCGCTCGCGGCGTGATATTTCCTTAATTAAGAATATATTTGTTGCTACAAACTCAAGTACAAGTATTTTCATATTTCAAGCAAATACATTGTTAACCTTCTAACGTGTTATATACAGAGTGTCCCGTAAGTAAGTTGCCAAACTTTAGGAAATGATTCTGTTGGTCAGGATAAAAACGAAATTAAGAATCCAATTTATTTCCGCAATTTTGTTTATTTACAAAAAACATTATAACTTTGGAAATAAAAATTATATTAAGTTCGTTTTTGTATATTGCGTTTTATAAGTCTATCGAAAATAAAGAATATATTTTGTATATTTTCAAAATGGTGGCCGTTTAATATTTATTATCGATTATCTGGAAAACCATTAAATTTACAAAAAATTTACGACACAAAAAGTTTCCTTTTAAATGAAAAATAAAACAGTTTTTGTATTTTTTTCTGTAGGATAAGGATAACTGAGTTATTTAGAAACATAATTTCCTGTTAGTATATTTTGAATTTTAATACTTTTATTAAAAACAATCAAATACATTGCTCTGAATTGCATTAAAAATTCAAACGTGGCGCATAATTATTTCTAATTTTATTTCGCACAAATCAAACATTCAACTATCGAGTCGTTTGTATTTAATACAATTAAAATTTTTAAAACTGTTTATATTTTTTAACAAGATAAATAAAGAGAGTAGAAGTAAAACACTAAAGCTCAAATTTTTGTTTTACCCTCTGATGCTCACTTATAGTGAGTACGGGGGATTCCGAAGACCTGATCTGAATCTACACCTTTCTTTATGTAATCTTGTGTTAGATCCCTCTCATCTACCAGGTCCTTATTCACCAACTCTTGTTCTATACTGACAATAACGCTATAGATTATTCGACGGCTAGGACTCTTTATTAGTTTATATAAAGCAATGATGACTGAAAGGTTATTGCTTAAACATCAAGAAAGAAGAAGGTTTTTTATGTTGGATGCATTCATTCTGCCAAGCTCGATAACTTCAGCTGCCAATAAAACTGACATAACATCACCTTATATAGAAGGAAATAACTAATAGGAAGTAATAAAACTCAATAAAAGAGACTAGAGGGCATTGTGCTCCGTCCTACCATCTTATCAAACATCCTTCATCCACATTATTTATCCTTGGTTCTACCATTAGATAATTAGTATTGAAGAAAAATAGCTTAGGATAATGTAACACTCAATATGTGGGTTGAAGAGTTGTAATTTTGTTGGTTCAGATCCAGAATGCGCTAGTTGAAGTTACCAGAAGTGGGTCGTTAGATGCCACCACTAGAGGCTCTTATTTCTAAGCTTCAAACCATACCATGGAGATGGTAAGTAAAATCATTGGTTAAACAATCAAATTCTTGTTCACCATAACCTACACTTGTTACGTACGTCTTAATGTCTCATCCGTGCTGGATTTTGTAACTATACGAATATAACATTGTCTTAGGAGGGTAGGATTCTATATTAGAAATTTGACAATTATTTCTCTGTTTGTCATCATAGAGAAAATGGTACCATTACATTCACAATTGAATTTTACGATTTTTTATCTGATTTAGTGATTTATAAGTTGATTTTTTTTTGTGGTCCCAATCGTGCTTACGGATAGACGACAACGACAACGGACGGACGTCAAGCGCAATCACTTTTTGTGTTTCCTATGGCTACGGGACGTGGAAATCAGTCAGGAAACGGAGATGGAAATTTTATTTTTCTAATTATTTTCCAAAATACAATGCGGATGAGAACATTATATTATACATATACAAAAAATAAACATTAATATGTTGTTTTCATATATTTACTAATTATTATAGTACATCAATAAAATTTAGATATTCCCAATTTTAATACATGATTAAGTTCTGAATTGGTAAATCCGTTACTTATTTCATTTATTAAACTATTTTTTATAACATTTTAAATACTTTAGTCTTAGACTACAATATTCAGTTGTCTTAAAAATAATAATTCAAAAATGGTAGTAGCATTTTGGAGGTCGATCGTGATAAATGTTTTCAGGAATAGTAATATCTGCTTGAAAACTAAGATTCCTGAATGAAACATAAATTACGTACAAAACATTAAATAAAGATATTAGTTTGGTATTGTATATTTTTATGTATCTATTCAATCTATATATATTCACAAATACTTTAAAAATCTTTTCATCGTTTCGATTTAAAAAAAATATATATAAACAAAATTTAGAATGACAGATAACATTCGGATGTCGGAAAATCTGAATGTTCTTCAGCGCTTAGATTAATCTTACGGCAGTTTAACAATGGAAATGAAACATTTATCATCTTTGCTTCCATTATGCAACATAGTAAAAAAATATGTCAACTAACAAAAGATTTGATGAGGGAAATATTCCCCGATTTTTGTAAAAGAAAAAATGTTATCTGTGTTATGGATATGGTTTCTTAGATCTACTTTTTCACTTTGGTAATTAAAAAATGAAATTATTAAGTACGAAGTAAAATTTTATTAAATTGAATTCTATGATAAGTTAAAGGCTCATAGCATATATTTCTACAACCAGAGTTGATTTAATCTCATAAACCAAGATGTATGTTTGAAGTATGGCCCATAAGGAGAAACAGCCAAGACGTATCACTAACAAGTTACAACCACGATTAACTTCAAGATAAGGTAGATACCAAGGTCACAGATATAACGGAAGTAGTAACGCGACCCATAGCAAAGGAAATAAGTGGATTCAAAATACAACCATAGCGATCAAAAGGCGTAACTAAGTACTGTACCAAGAAACAGGCACAGAAGAAGTCGAAACACGGTCTATAGCAGGCAAGATGCATGTCTTTATTGGATATACGATCTTAGAGTTAAAAAATCAAAACGAAGTTTGAGGCAAGGTTCATAGTGAAGAGATAAAATTGGAAATAAAGCAGATAAAGTCGGAAAACGCCTCTAGGAAGCAAGAGAGAAAAATGTATTACAAAGAACCCAAAGCGAGCAAAGGTAAAACTGATTTGAATGCAAGAATAATAAACAAGAGGAAAAACAGAGTTCGAAGTTGATCATATGCAGTGTCAAGCACCAAGAAACACGAACAGGAAAGAAGCGTACTCGATTTACTCTCCATAAGGAGTGGTATAACTGAGTTCCAATTAAGATGTATAGGATGAACTTTATAATACCATAAACGTGGCGTGTCCTTGATAAAAGCCGACTTTCGATTTAAACTCGCTGCGGTTTGTCTGGGAACACTTGTAACGACCTGTCTATAAAATTTACCAATTTAAGTGTCAACAGTGCTGATTTCCCGGGTGTATTCAGAACTATCTCAAATAAGGCGTTTGTCAAAAATCTCCTCTTGTCAAATCTAAAGTTAACCATCATAGCGCACAAGAACAATAATTGAAAGATTTAGAATTAAAGGACTGTATAGTGTCATTGTATCTCGTTTCACCTCCCCCCCCACTCTCTGAGAGAATGCAATAGTGCACCTCAACTACATACTTGTTGCATTCCCCGATCATGTACAAGCATGAAAGCAAATTACCGCGTTTCCTATATACGCTACGCTCGCCTGATCTGGCAACAATGATTGCGGAAGTTGTCCCAGGAATGTCTGAATTCGTCACGGCTGGACAACAATACGTGGACCGCATTATAGCTGTATGTCCGTCCGAAATTTTAACTTTTGCCGTTTTTAATCTTGCAATCGCAATGTACAAGACTTCTAGTAAAATAATTGCCATAGAAATAAGTACTTACCCAGTACTATCGTACAATGTAATACAAGTAAATCTGTTCTCTGTTTGAAGTTATTTGTTAATGATGGAAGTTCAATTTTATTATTATACTTTTTTCGGACATTTGCCATCATTTGTGTGTTAAAAATCAAAACATGAAACATCTTTGATACAACAACACGTATTTGACGTTAGTTGTGTGTTACCGTGATTGTGTTATTTGACTTCTCAGTTTAAGCTCTGAGATGCATGCTTAGATATTAATGTTGGTGATTTTCTTATTTTAATTTTATTTCTTACACAGGCTTAGTTTCTAGTTCCATGTTTCTTTAGTTTTTAGTCACTTGATAACGGGAATTGATTCTTATTCCCGAAACGTCGTGTTTTGATTGCTAACACACAAATGATGGCAAATGTCCGAAAAATGTATAATAATAAAGTAAGTAGGCTAGATCCTCTAAATGTAACGCCTAAAAGTTTGTTTCTTTGGCCTTGTAAGAAATGTTATTGTATTGGTAGATTAAATGAGTCTTACCCAGTGAGTTGATTTTGTTTAAAACAATTGATACAAAGGTTTCTGAATATCGCAGTTGTGTATATCACTAATTTCCTAACTTCAGCTAGATTCTGACATTTAGAAAGTTACCATTTTTGGTAAAGTATGAAATTAAGTAATTTTGTTAGATTTCACTCACTTTACCTAGGTATTTTGTAAAATACTTACGGTTCTTCAAGGCAAAGTATTTAAATGAACAGAATATCTCAGAAAATTATTTATTTACAATATAAAAAATATGAAGTGGAGAAAGTAGGATGTGTATGTACTAAATATTTACTGAATTAGGTGAAAACAATTTAACCTAACCAAACCTAACCTAACCTAACCTAACCTAATCTAACCTAACCTAATCTAATTTAACCTAACCTAACCAAACCTAACCTAACCTAACCTAACCTAACCTAACCTAACCTAACCTAACCTAACCTAACCTAACCTAACCTAACCTAACCAAACCTAACCTAACCTAACCTAACCTAACCTAACCTAACCTAACCTAACCTAACCTAACCTAACCTAACCTAACCAAACCTAACCTAACCTAACCTAATCCAATCTAACCTAACCTAACCTAACCTGAAAGTAATGGAAAATCGGTATTCCAAACTTTGTCTGAAGTGAAGCAGACATTCTATAGAATGACTAGAAACAAGATAAAATATGCTTGATTTTCATATTTTTACTGCCAACTTTAGACAATTTATATAATTCCTAAACTTTGTATACAATGCCTCATTTAACACATCTAAATATCACATATCAGCTTTCGAAATTACATTGTTGATCCCTTCGCTACTTGTAATGGTAGAGAGTTGGTAACATGACATGCAGAAGTGACAACTGTAAACTGTGTTATAACTTGAATAACATACGATATATGAACAAAAAATGTTTACAATGACCGCCAATTTGATAGTGTCAATTCTTTTTTTCTGAATTTCAATAGGGTTATATATGAGCACACACTAGGCCTATAGTAAATTCCATTTTCCTCTCTTCATTTATTAGTCCTTATTTAGCCTGAGGCCATGAAACTGAAAGAACGATAAAAAAACTGAGGGTAATTTTTTTTTTACGATTACCACACATATACACACATCGTAAGTAATTAAAAGTATTTACATTCTATATCGATTTATATATAATGAAAGGTGTAAAAAGAAAACAGTGAAATAGTTTTATTACCAGAGAATAATTTTTATTCTGGCACGTGTTACAGCCAGTGCAATTAATACTATCGATATGTATCGAAACGTTTTGGTCGACATCCTTCCGTAAGCCAGGAAAAGGAAATTAGAAATCTCTTTTAATGAGGGTAAAATCTGCAAGATGTTTAATAACATCATTATATTGTACCTTCCTATTATTTCCATGTCCTGCTTTGTTTTATTGAGAACATCCAGACAAGATTGGAATAGAGTTTACTTTTGTTAAGAGTAGTAGGCTTAATACGTTCTAAGAAAATTAAGTTCTTTTAAAGATAGGATAAAAAATATTAAACTATCTTCCATTCAAAATTTCGACTCGTTATTTGAACGCGTTTAAAAATTACTCGACCAAACTTCAGGAATCGTTTGGTTAGGAATCGATTATATGCACGAAATTCCAAATAACATATAGCAACATCTTGATTAGTTTCCGTCTATCCGCCATTTTGTTTTTCTACAAAAAAGTTTTAACCTTGGAATTAGACAGGATATATCGTGTACGTATTTTTTTCGTAACGTTTTACACCTCTAAGCGAAACGATTACTTTGTTTCCTATATTTTCAAAATGGCTGACGTTTAAACTTTTTTTCTCCATTTTTATTTCTGCTTCCAATTGTGTGAAATCTATTTTAATATGAGAATTGATCAATGTTATGATCGAAAAACATATTTTTAAGAGAAAAAATAAGCCAATAAACCACTTTTATTAATTAGAAACTTAATTAGAAATGTCATAAGATAACTCTAGTAGTCAAAAGTAATTCAATAATCCAATAGCCAAATAATACAACCTAACCTAACCTAACCAAATAACCCAATAACCTAAAAAAACTATTGAGTACAATATCAAAATCAAAACGTTGAAAAATATTGTCAATCAAATTCACTTATCGAAATCACAATGAAAACCTAATGTTGAATTGAGTTATTGGGTAATTGGATTATTTTTTATTAATAAAGGTATTTCATGTAATTTTTAAGTCTAAACAATTGGAACAGAAAAAAATGAAAAAGTAGGGTTTTGGGTTATAGTCTTTTTGAAAAAAAAAAAAAAAAAAAGTTTCTCCAACATAATTTTGATCAATTTTATCAAATTGAATTTATCATATTGATATAATTTCAAGCAAAAAAAAGTGAAAAAAGTGGGGGAGGTATAACAAAATATCAAGAGCCAAAAGTTACCCTTTTTTAAATGATAAACGAAATATTTATTAAACATTTTATTTTATAAGAAGAAAAATGTCCTGACTTGTAAATTTCTTCTCAAACGAACACAATTTCAACCGATATTGTTGTTTCCCCCTTTTTCTAGTGATTCGTCTTTGTTTTTTTAGCCTCCTTCCCATCTCTCGTTTTCTACGTTTCTTAACTCTTTACGTATCTCCTTTCCATTTCCCTTATTATTTATTTTCCCTCATTTGCAGTTCCCTTTTCTTAGCTCTTACTTTCTTTTATCTCATTTTTTCTATCCCTCTTCCATTTTCACCTATTCTTCATTTTTTATTTCTTCAATTTCATTTCCTGTCTTATTTTAACAGACGAAAATACAAATATAATATATATTTATTTACAACGTTTTATCACTAGTATGTTATATAATTTCAAAAATGTATAGTGGTTTAAACACTTTTAGAAAGATCGTCTCTTTTGTAAAGTATTTAAAAACTTTTTGGATACATTTTCACCACAACTCGAAACTGTATTGTAACTGGAATACGATATTTTAAAACATGATTGCCAAATAACTTTCCGCATTTCTGAACACACCGTACAGATTCTAAAGGAAATAAAATAGTTATATAATTTCCTTACCCTTTAAGATACTAACCTAATAAAAGAATGACAAAAGATCTTCAAAAGAAAAAAGCAATATTGAGTATAAAAGAACACGTTGCTTCAACAATAAGAAAATGTCAACTCAGAAGATATTGTCAACAATAGGTCATCCAAGGCACTGGATTTAATTTTGTCTTGTGTAGAGCAATAAAAGAGTTATTGAATAACAAATTACTGATTATATATAGTCAAATTATTTCTGTATTTCACTGTAATTATAAACAAATTGATGGCGTCATCATGGTTCTTACCCAGCCCTATCATACAATGTAATATAAACTGATTCTCTAAATAATGTAATGTTCAAAAGTTGGTTTTCTGGAGCTTGTAATTTTAAATTGTATCGGTAGATCAAGATGTCTTACCCAGTAATGTTAGTTAGTTTAAAAACCGTTGTTTCACAAGTTTTCTGAACCTTGTAATATTTGTTTTATAACGACTTTGCACGTGTAGATTAAAATAACAAACGACAGAAATTAATGTAATGATGAGACTATTCAATTAGTTTTACTGTCGGTTAATTTGACATGAATACGCAATTACACGACGTATTTCTTGCACAATACACCATCGGATACAATAATTACTTAATTAATACTCTCGTGGCAGTGACGTCACAGACAAGAGAGTATAAATTACCTTGTCTGTGAAACAATGTCCTGTATTTAGTTCATACGTGGTTCAGCTGTATTGAGGACAAACTGAGATGCAACGCTCTTGCCATCTATGAGCCAAACGTCGAATCGTTACAGCATTTTCCTAAATCAAGTATTATTATTTAAGTTATAGTACTCACCCAGCCTAATCATACAATGTAATACAAGCAGATCCTCTAAATGTAATACCCGAAAGTTGGTTTCTTTTTATAAGAGATGTTAAATTGTATTGTTTCATCAAGACAGCCTTATCTGGCATTGAAGTTTAACATATGAGAAGGTGCCTTCACTTGCTAAGCTCATCTAAGCGACTCGGATATTGTAACTAAGCGATAGTCACATTTTCTTGTAAAGTCAGGGTTCGGCATTACTTTTTTCACAATAACATTGTTATTTGTCATCGTAAAGACAATTATTAGTAATGCAGAAAAGTAATCTGCAAATTTTTATCTAACTTAGTGTGTTCTAAGTTGAACAACACGAGGTAAAGAAAAAAAAGTTACCCCCATAATAGGCATTTAAATATTTTAAATTCGATTGTTCTGAATTTCAGGTTCTATATGAGCACACAATAGTCCTCTACACCAGATTTCTTGTTCCTATCAAGGTTTTTGTGGCCACTATCGTACTTACGTACTCCACAGTCGCCAGTACGATGAAGCACGTAAAGCGTGTTTAGTTTCCTGAGGTCCGGAAACGTAAATATTAATCAGAAATTGAGGTCGAAATGATTGAAGATTATCAATCTTACACCATACTTCGTGTACTGGTTTAGTAAAATACAATGTTCCAAACCTAATCACAATAAGTTTACAAGGGCGTGAAAAAAATGTTAAGTTATGAACTGGAAAATGTATTTTCCAATTAGTTCCTACTTTCTACTAGTACTTTAAGGAACCAATCCCAACATAGGATAATATAAAATACTGAAACACACCCCAGGAAATAAGTTTTAAGTTCAGCCCACTGTAGCAATTTTATTATTTACACCACACCCTAAATATTATATTCAATGATAGGACAAACACATAAAACTAAATTCGTAATCCACGCATAAAGGATAGAATTAACCTAAATATGTATCCTTGAAATAAGGACATCTTTTGGTGAAAATAAGAATCCTCCAGATTCTAAACAAATCCAGATTAGTTTAGACACGTCTATAATACAGTGTCTCACGCTTTTGATTTCCTTTTACTTTCTTATTCCTCAACCGATTCTTTTGAAACTCTACATACTTTTTGATAAAGTTACCAAATATGTCGTGTACAAATTTCGATACACTGGTTTTTATAGAAACAAAATGGCGACAACAGAAAACACAGTCGTTGAAATAAAGTACGGTTTTGTTACGTTTGGAAAAAACTTTAATTGTATTTTGATAGAAACAGAATTTTCTTTTAAACAAACTAAAAACTAATTGTTTTAAAAACCAATGAAAATAAGATTAAATTTCTACATTTTAAAATGATTTTGATTTACCTGGAGACGGAATAATGAATCCCATACAAATTCTTCTCTTCCCTTATAAGGAGATTGAGTTTACTTTTTCACAACTCTCCCCGTTTCCAACAACAAATCTTTCCATTTAATTATTGAGTGAGTGTTTGGTGGATAAACACTTGGGAAGGGAACCTAAAATTGTCTGATTCTGCAACGTTATTAAACCAATGCCACACGCACAACACTACTTTTTCCTCAACTGTAAAAATTTTGTAACTACAAATTACAATAAATTGTACTCAAAAGAATTAGGTTATAAGTTTCTGTTTCAATGTAATTGTTGTCTAATTTGAATCAAACAGCTGTTTTTAATTTAAATCGAACAGCTGTTCAACAATTAAACTCGCAAACTATCAAGGCAACAATATAAAGTAGAGTAAAAAAATTTCCGGATTTTATTTAAGGCTTGACAATCCCGAGGGACTTAACTTTACCTACACTTTGTTTCATGTAATGTTGGGTTATATCCCTCTCTCATCTTTCCTATCAGGTCTGTTTTGTTCTATTGTTCTTTTTCGACAGTCATGTTATTTGAATATTTGAGATCTATTAAGAATCTTTATTTTAACTTAATTTCTTCTTTCATACGCCGATGCTAACCGAAAGGTTTCCCCCCTTTAAACAACGGTAGGAGGGAGTAAGATGCGTCCTTTATGTACATTTTATTGTCCTATATTTACACACGAAGTGGCTATAAAAGCAATATTTTCAAAAGGGGAAATTGTTTAATAGTAAGTTTATCCTTTCACATTTAAACTAGTTCTCAATAGATATTTACATACTCCCCCCTAACAAATCTTTTGCCCCTCCCTCTTCTCTTTATTAACAACCCTAAATTTCATGCTCTAATTCTCCTGAGTTGTTCAATGTTTGTTTTCCATTATCTCCAAACTGGAAAACAGATATTGATGAAACTTTCTTATTTATGTATAAGCTTCCAACTCTCAGAGTAAATACGAGCTTGGTAAACCCTGAAGGACCTAACTAAACCTTCTCTTCATGCAGTCTTGAGTTGGATGACTCTATTTCATCTTTCCTATCAAATTTCTCTTGACCAACCCTATTCGATAGTTACGTTTTTCGCTTTTACACAACTCCCCTTCTCTCAGCCTACACAAGTACTTTAAGATTCCATTTATATTTAAATGACTTAAAACATACAAAGCTATGATTAAAATGAATACTGAAGGTTTACTGTTAGGAACTACTTAGTCACGGAGTTAGGCTTTAAATTCTTTTTATTAATTGCACATGCGCAGACGTAATAAGCTCTCAACTACCCTTAACACTCTTGACTATTCAATAAGCGTATTAAATTAAATTCACTGCCAATTCAAAGCAAAAGTTGTATTGAAACAGAGTTTATGAGAGAACTGAAAGCCTTGTGTGTAAACCTATATTATGTGTTTATGATATATAAAGGGGAGAGGGTGCTTCTCTGGCCTGTTTTGGTAATTAACATCAAGTGGGTAGACTGTTGAGGGATAGAGAGGAGGGAGAAAGGGGGATTAATATACTTTCTGAGCGTAGGAGTGGTTTTTGTGAGATGCGCATAATGGAGATTCAATTACAGGGATATCTTCAAACAGCTTCTATTGAATGAAATTTTTTTTTAAATCGTATTAAATATGTGGGTAAAGAATGTTTTACGTATGCAAAAATTTTAGATTCTATGCTGTTTTTTAGTATTATGTAGAATGTTATAAAACTGAAATCCGTTTTAGATAGTTTGAACTTCAAATAAACAAAAAATAAGTATTTCCTTTAAAGTTTTGTGTTCCATATTACGAAGTTGTTTTATCAATTAGTCATTTTATATTCATAGAATTGACGTTATAAAAACACTAACAAGACAAGTGTCATTAATGTCATTTAGGCAGGATGTGCTTGTTTAATCTTCAGTCAGATGAGACGATAACTCAATAATTGCAGATATAATAATTGTGCAATCTTGTTTAAAAAAATGTCAATTAAATAAACCCAAGATTTCCGGACTTGACAGTATGATCAGCTTTATTGCCAATGATGGATATGTCATATGTTATAAATAAAAATACATATACAGTAATTTAATTATATTTTCGTCATACTGCTTCAAAAACAGCTGTTTTCAATACATGCATTGAGATGCTGAAATTGTTCTTTTTAGTCCTAGGACCTAAAAACATCAGCTGAGGTCGAGGTCATCAGCTGTTACTTCGCTTATACGAATTAATTAACGATTGTAAATCATCTATAAAAACAACCGATACTCTTGATTGTAAATAACAGATAAAACAGCTGTTACGATCGATTTTATAAATAAGTACCACTAACACAAACTAAATAGCTGTAATAGCTGCAAACTTGTGTAAATTGTCCAAACTTTTGAAGGTAAATAGGTTATAACATTTTAGTTTTTGTGAAATTGTTTTCTTATATTATTTGCAGTATAACGAAAAGTATAGTTCATCACTAAGACCAAAAGAAGCTTTTCGATGTTCGCTCATTTTCCGTGCATAGTTAAACTTGAGCTTGTACCGAAAAGCTTCATTTTTGGTCCTAGTGATGAAATATACTATTTTTGGTGTTAACAAAAGGAGAAAACTGGACACGGTGGGAGAAAATCCAAAGACCTTTTGGTAACCTTATCTTTTTTTCCAAATTAGACAAATTGTATTAAAAAACAAATTTTGAACGAAACTTCTATTTATAATTCGGAAAAAATGAAAATATTTTCAATTACTTCAGCTTTAAGTAGTGTTTTCTTTCCCTTCTTAGAGGCTCACTTTAGTAAGTAGCTTGAAAATCCAGAAGGGTCTTGCTGGATATACACCTTTCTTCATATAGTCTTGGGTTAGATCCCTCTCTGTTTCATCTTTCCTATCTGTTTTCTCTTGAACAACTCTTGTTACTTTACGACCGTGACTCTATATTTAAGAGTATTCGAGAGTTAGAGGTCTTTATTATAATATATATTATAAGGGGATGATGACGGAGAGGTTTTTTCGTCAAAAACAAAGAACAAGAAAAAAAAAATACATAGGGCCTACATATTTTAATATCATGAGGTTATATTAAAAAATTTGTTTTTAAAATTGTTTTGATTTTTATTAACAAATTCAAACGTGTTACAACATTTTATCTAGCATGTTGTTAAATTAACGGTGCAAAAACATTACACAGACATTCATTTCCCCAAAACTACATAAAAACCCAACAAAATCTAATCGTCAACCAAATTGTAATATCGGTTTCTGTCAGTTATAAAGAAAAAAATGAACAGACAATTTTTCATATACTTTATTTTAATAAAGCACAAACTTTGTTCACTTGTGCATTTACACGTCCTTAATGCGAAACATATTTTATTAAATATGGCAATGATAGCCATCAAGGCTAACCGTACTAATTTTCAATTTCGATTTTTCACACAGTTTTGGGTTATTATTCATCATATTTCGCGGAAATCTGAACGAAATCAATACAGCCGATTTTGAGAAATTAGCAATTTTACACCCAAAGGCAAATTTTTATTTTTTACCGATAACTCTTGATTCAGAATTTTCACAGTGATGACAACCAATACGTTTTGTTTGGGTGCTTAACATCTACACTTGAACAACATTTAAACAGAATCGTTGCAGCCAATTTTGGAAAAAAAATCGTAATTTTATGTTTTTTATTGCAGCTACCTCGAAATAAAGAGGTAATAAAAAATGAAAATAACAAGATATGGCCCTTATAGAAAGTTTGTTAAAAATCAGTTCAAGACTAATCTGTAGAACAAGAAAGATAATATGAAGGAAAGACGACGGACAGATGGTGGCCTTACATATCCGCTAAAATCTAAATCTAGATTTCCCGAACCACCAAATACTTTCTTTCTACGACATATATATAAAAGTTCTAAAACCACACGATTTGGTGACCGAAGGAATTATAGACAGTTATTTTATAAAGTTGAATTCTTTTAGAAGCCTAGCGCCAACATATTAAATTCTTCCTTAAATAAACATACATATTCGTCATCAGAATAACTTTTAATTTTATTTGATATCCCACACATAATATTTTCAACAATAAAATTTTTCACCTCGATAATTATTGGCCCTTAACCACCCCAAGGTTATTTTTTGTTACCACTATATTATTCCTATATAAAGGAAAATACAAAAATGCAATGTTTGAAATGTATATGATTTATCGTCTTGTCTGTGTAGAATGGTTGCGTCTTACAAACAAACACGTGAAATTGTAAGGGTCCTTGGTTTTATCTAAGGACCCTCGAAATCATAAGACGCGTCTGTATATTCAAGATTCGTCCTGGTACTCAACGTCTAGCATGTATTTAATTTTATATTCTAACTCTCTAGTAATTTTTTTTTGTAATTTTTTTTTTACGAAAATGGAACCAATTTTATAAAGCCAAGGCATAGAAATAGGCCTCATTTATAAACTACGATATAGTTTGTCCTGTTGTAAGGACACCATTAAATGAGCCATGACTGAAATACCAAAGTTCCTTGAATAGCGCTCTTTAAAAGCGGTTGGATAAACGATAGAAAAATGAAGTCTTTTAACTTCCTAGGTGGTGTTTGACTGAAGATAGAATTAATAATTAAAACTCTACGATGTATAAAAATCTGGAGTGGAAAATTTTAAAGTCAGACTAGAAATTATAATTTAAATTCCAATGTATCCCAGTCAGTGTACAAACTGTACAGACGCGTATAATTATGCAATTTAATTACAGTAGAACGTCGATTATTCGGAGGTCAAAAATCCGGACCGTCAATAATCCGGATTCGTCTCTAGCAAGAATATGTAGTGTCTGATGTTTTTACTGTACGTTGTACACATGTTGCTGTAAATAAAATACGATACAGTGCTTGAAAAAAATGTTTTTAATTTATAGACCTTATACTCTACCTACCAATAATAGAAAATAATACAATTTTAAAAACTTTTTTTCTCAAATAGTGCGTGCTGGCCGTTTTTTAATGTATTTCGATAATCCGGATAATTTGATAATCCGGATGGGGTCCGGTCCCAATTAATCCGGATTATCGACGTTCTACTGTACCTAAAAAACACAGTCTACATAAGGATTTTAATTATCAGTATCTCGCGTGACAGACGAAGGTGCACAACACAACTTTAATGAAGTGTACATTATTGTTACGTACAGGTTTGGGTTACGAACTCTATTGAGCGATTGAAGTGATGATGGGACTACGGCGTCGAAACGCGTTTTAACTAAAATAGCGGTCACAAGGCGGTGTTTTCCAGGTAATTATAACAATATGTACAAAATTGTAATTGTTCGACACATATTCCTTCTAAATTTAAATAATAAAATGTAATGAAGACAGCTGTTGTTCTTACACCTACTTCTCTCTTATACCTTTGTGTCATTGAAAACCAAAACCAACGAAAAAAAATGCGAAAAACACTTTACAACTATACAGTCCCAGGTCAGAAAATTAAAACAATTCTTCTGAGTTCGTATTCCATTACTCTAACATACTCGATTATTTTAGGTTAGTCACGTTTACAAGACTTTCCAGGGTAGAATTTCGATCGAATCAAATGCCACCTTGGTGAACACAGCCTTCTTGACTTTATATTGAAGTTGACAGTCTAGAGATTCCGACACAAACTCAACTTAAGTGAAGTTAACTACTTTATACTATACTATGTTCAATGTTTAGGTTGGCATATAACTACAGAGGTGGATTCCAAATTCCTGAGGAACTAACGTTGGAAGAGATAGTGTTTGGATTACTTAAACTCGTAAGAGGAACAACCCTGCTAAGCTAGAATGAAGAGGCTTTAGTTGCACAATAGGCCATCGGTCGCGGTGCCAGGGCTGGTCTCTAAACGGCCCTTTAAACTCCAAACATAATCAACTAATCAACTACACAGTGAACAGTTTAAAGCGACCCAGGTTTTTATTATGTATTCAAATTAAGTTATACCTCTATGTGTAATGATTTAAATCATTTCAGCCATTGTTGTACACTATTTTGTGTTGGCTAACCTGGGTCAGCTGATTTTAATTGATTACTTCAACTTGTTAATGTAATTGTTGTTATTCATTTTCAGAACATCATTTTGCGCTGTTTCGATCACATTAATTGAATATTGTATTTAAAAGTGCGTAATACCGTACAAGATCGGGTGTGTATTGTAGAAAACTTTAATAAATATGGCTCTAACAAACACTGCAGAAAAGCATTTCTTGTCAAATTTGGTAAAGAAGCCCCAGGGAAAAGTGTTACTCAGAAACTTATTAAGAAGTTTCTCTAAACTGCCTCAGAAACGGACAAAAACGTGGAGGTGCGCTATATTAAGAACAATAATAATTATTGAAGAATCATGTTGCTAGTATCCAAGTCACTATTGTTTTAACTAACAATTGAATTACCTTATATGGTTTCCGCCAGGTGACTTCTTTTAAGTTAGTTGTCCTAGGACATCGATATGATGCGCATCGCAAGTGTCGCGATACGATAAGTGATGTGTAAATTTATATATATCTTTCTATCTCAACCCAGTACAAAATGGCAGCTCATTGAAATTAAATAAAACTTCATTGAGGCACCTGTGATTCAAAAGTATGGATACACCCTGTTAAATTTTAAATGGATAAAGATAGAAAAATGAAACTCAGAACACCTTTCTAGGAAATGTGTAAAAATCCCATTTTGGGGAAATGGGCAAAGTTGTAATATTGGCTAAAAAGTTCACTTTTATTTCCTAGAAAGGTGTTCTGAGTTTCATTTTTCTGTCTTTATCCATTTAAAATTTAACAGGGTGTATCCATACTTTTTACTCACACTGTATATATATATATATATATATATATATACATATGTCCGTGTGTTTTTATATTTTAATGTTGTTAACGATCTCAACTGAGTAAATAGAACTCTGAAGATGGAGCAGATGCTCTGAAACGCGTTAGTGTTTAAAAAAAGAACACCTTTCACCTGGCGGAAACCATATAAGGTAATTTAATTGTTAGTTAATAATTATTGGACCACTGTTCTTTGATACCACTGTGAACGACGAGACGTATCAAGAAATTATTCAAAAATTCATTGATCTGCTTGAAGAACGGTTGCAGAACAAGACTACATGAAAAAAAAAGGTGTAGATACAGCTAGGTTCTTCGTATATAAGCTAACCCCTGAGGATTGACCCTTGTCTGGTGTTGACCTTTCAGCACAAACCATCTAACCCCCTATCCACAATAAAACTGCATCACTTCATTTCTTTCATTTTGAAGTCCTTGTACCGGGTGAAAACAGAAATAAATGTCCAAATAAATCAACCAAACTAGAGTATATTTTTATCATCCTAGTAATAATGGTTACAATATATCATTTTAAATAACAAAAGAGGAAAGTGACAAGATTTGATCAAGTGTGATCTAACCCAACACTATTTACAAAAATGTGTAGATCCAGCTAGTATCCCTTGGAATTACCAATCCCGTACTCACTAATGTGAGCCCCTCAAGGGAGAGAACGATGATTAGTTCTCAGAAATTCAAATAAAAAACCACAACTAACTGGAAAACACAACGTGACCATTGTAAAGGGCGGCGTCAAGGTCAGAGGTCAACTGGCAACAGGAAATAACAAGTCAACAGATTAACGATCCGTTTCCACCTTCATCTCTTGACCAACAGATCTCTCCAGAGACCAGAGATTATAAACAGAAGCGGACAATGGAACTTGTGTTTTAACATAAATATTGGCAAACAGTATATTTGTTGAATCCTGAAAAGGTCGCTTTTAAATCAGTGTTGCAAACATTATAATAAAGAAGTTATAAACCAGTCGAGTTATAAATAATGAATAGCTTCAGTTAGCAAGCCTATAAGTCTGCCACAGAATGATGGATTACTGGAAATGCTTTGTCAGAATGGCTATTACTGTACTTGCAAAGTTTTACTAAACACAGTTTTAAGATTATTGGAAACTTTTCTTTTGGTGATTACTGCTACCAATTTTGATTTTTTTTTGCAGCTTCCCTTCTAAATTTGGAGACTGTACAATTCCAATACCGGAATTTTTAAAGCGATGGTGATCAATAAGTGTTTTGGGTGCATTATAACCATCGTTTGAGCAAGTTTCAGTTTTGAGTTTTGGTCTTATGATAGCTACTCCTTCCCCCCCAATTTTTGATATTTTGAAAATATAAAAGAAAAAAAACATGATCATACTAAATTTGACCTATTCAGTCCAGTTGTTTGTGACATAAAGTGCAGTACAGACGACAGACATCACACCAAAAACAATTTTTGGATTCAAGATAACTCAAAACGAATATTGGCACTAAAAAAAAAACAAAAAACGACCAGTTTTAGAAGTATCATAATACTTTCTTAAACTACTTATATAATATTTATAAACTTATCAGTGACTAATATTTACTTTTAGTATTAGTATTTGTTTCAGATTCAGCTTGATTCGTTCTATCAATAATACTTTGAAAGGATTTAACTTACCCAATATACGAAGTATATGGTAAGATTGGTAATCCCAAAAATGTCGACCCGATTTTTGACTGATCGCACGATAGCAGTCACACAAAACATAAACATAGAACCTTTTTGAAAATGTTTTAAATAACCGAATATTAGCCTCGTACGACATGTTTCGGAGCCGTAACTCCATCATCAGGTCCTTAATATTATCACTGAAGAGATAGTTGCGCATTAAAATAAAACTACATACATTACAATTCACACATAAATACGACACAAAAACCGCGTACTCCGGAAGGTTAGGTACGCACCTCGAAAGATTGAGTTATCTTGGTCAAACTAGGAGAAAGGTTACATCGATATTTAAAGAGGATTTATCGATTATTAAATTTGATAAGCTTGAAATATCTAGCGTTGCCGAGCATGTTCATTATACATTTCATAACGTAGGAATGAATAATGTTAGTTTAATTATAGAAATTAAGAACAACAAATTGTTGGTTAGCTTCGAAAGTATTTTCATTGTTAAAGCTGAAATTGATTTGTTGTTGAATTCTGATAAGAGACTGAATTCTTCGTTAAAACCAAATTAAAGGACATTTGGTTTTAACTTTATAATTTGTATTTGTATTTCCCAATACATATGTTTGTTCCTTTATTTTCTTTTAAAATTCTTAATTTAAATTATATTATAGTTGGATTGAGTGGCACGTCGCCCCTCCCACTTTATAAGTAGGAGGGGAAACCGATCTGACCAATGTGGAGGGGGGAGAAGCTGTACGTACGCTTAACCCTGTATAAGTAGTCTCACTGAAATGTACACAAGGGTTGATTAAACTTTCTAACGTTATTTTTGTTAGTGTTTTATTTGTAGTTATGGATATCACTTCTTTCATATTGTTATTAAAAACAAGGCTCATTGTACGTTTGTATTTGTGAGGCTCACTAAATACTTTTTAAAAGAAAGGCATTTAAGTCCAATTTAAAAAAAAAATCCAAATCTTCACGCATGTTTTGGAGATGAAAAATTTACTATGTATTTTAACGCACCCTGTATATTTATGTAATTTTTGTCCTTAATGTAAAATAAAATATTTAAATAATGCAAGTTAACTACACAATCCATGTGAATTTTTAGTTTGTTTTTAAAATCAAAATTCAACTTCTAAACAATTCTATGACCAAAAATAAATTTAAAAAATCTATATTGTCTGATTGACAGAGCATTCAATTATTGTCTTTATCGTGTCATTGATTGCAATACAATAATTAACTGTGTGTAAATAGACAATCAACATTATGCAATACTCATACAGAAACTGACTACCATTATCGTAATTATGAACGTCACGTGAACAGTAGTCTACATTTCTTCCTCGTTCCCGACGACTCTACAAAACAAGTGGATTGGAGAAGATCTAATTTACAAACAATCTACTCTCAATAGCACACAACTAAACTGTCTGTTACTTGTCAGATCTATTGCTCGTTTTGACACATGTATAGTGATCCAAAGGCTAGAAACATTGAACTCAAGCAGGCTGTGTAACAGCACATTTAAAATATTCATTTCTATAAAGTAATTGATATGATTACTTAAAACTTACAATTTAATAACTTAATTATGTATTTATAATTTTTTTATATTATGGAAAATGAAAGTTACACTTCCAATCTAAAGAAATAAACTTTCATGTAGAGTTTGACTTTAAAAAGATAAACCTACGGGTTTTACAAAAATAAGATAATATAATTTTCAACAATATATACTTTTAAGTTTCATTTTTTCTTTCTCAAGTCACTGAATGCGATGACAATGTATAGACTATAGAGTGATCATTTTATCTTATCCACTATTAGCATCTCAACTATTCATCTAAAGAAAAACTTTATTGGAAAACCTTCCATAGTAGGAAACTTATAGAAATGGGCGCAATTAACCAATATCGTAACCCTTGAATTTTGTAATTCTACACAAAAATATAAGACTTTACTATTTTTTATAATTTTTTGATAAACCCATCCGTTTAGTGTATAAAGGTTGGAAAAATTGATGTGTGATTTATTTTCGGTAGGCGATTTTTTCTACTACTCATTGTTGAATAAATTATAAAATTTAATTAGGCATAATATAGGGGTGTAAACACCAACACAGGACTAAAAGTAAAATAAATAATTAGTGGAACTGATAAAAACTAGCAAATATCTTTGATCAGTCATACTCATATTTTAAAAATTAATTGTTTTTATAAATTCATACTCAGCAATGAAATAAGCAGGTTTAGAATAAGTCTAAAATATTTTTTTATTGTATTTTCTAACAAGAGTTACATTATTATTATTATTAAGACTGGGGAGAGTGTTTTAAAAGCGCCTCCTGCACTGCGACCTAAACAAGAGTTACATAGTTTTTGATGTAAAAAGTTATTGTTTTTCCAACTTCCTTGTATTTCAACAGTTCATATATTGTACATGTACTGTTCAAATCGTTGCCCACCGCGCCTAATACACTTTTTTGTCCTCTCCCTCCTAATAACATAAATAATTTAAATTTAGTACTGCAATTTTTTAATTATTATAGGACGAAATTTAAAATTATAAATTAAGGGTTATTTTCATAGTCAATTAAATTGTATTTTTAATGTTTGAAAGTCGTTAAAACATTTATACTGTAACTTCAATTTCAATCATTGATAATTTTAACAAGTCTAAATTCAAAATCTGGTTTTCTAGCATAAAAGTTGATTATAAATGGATTATAAATATTGAAAAAGTATTAAAATCTATGCATTTTTTAAACTATTCTCAAATATTCCGATAAACTTTCGTATCTATATGCAATAAATAAACTCTTAACTTTTTATTTTTTAATCAGACAAAGTTTGTTAACAAGTACAAAAAAACTCCTTAAAAGAATATAAGATGCCTATGCAATAAACGCTACAAAACGCCCTTAAACAACGCGTTTTCATTTAGGTTTTATTATTTTTTCCCCGCAGCCAAGAACAGATGCCGCTTGCCAAGTACTGTACAGAAACAATGGTAAAGTGCAGGAAGGGGCAATATCCCTCTAAATATATCGCACTACTTGTGTGCCAAACAGACATACAGACTGGACGACGTGGCGTCTCTACTCCGTGTGTTTATTACGCAAGTCTAGAATCAACTCTCTCTAACTCATTTCTGGAATAACCTATATCCTTGGAATAATTTTTTGTATTTTAAATTCATATGTAAATGCTTAGGCAATGTGTAAACTCCCTAGGTATTGTATAGAATGGAATGGGTTTTATATATTGCCGGTAACATTTATAGAAAACTAAAGATTAAGAAAACAATATTTACATGTAACGTTTCACGAACAATTCCGGGCTGAGGTTATTGTTCAAAGAGCCACGAACGCATCATAATTTTAGTGAAATTTGAAGGTTTACGCGGCAAATAAATGTACAAATACCCTCAGGGGTAAGTACGAGCGTGGCAACCCCGAGTACTCTAGTTATATCTACTCCTTTTTTTAATGTAGTCTTAAGTTTAATCCCTCTCTTTTATGTCTCCTATCGGATCTTTCTTTACCAACTTTTGTTCCCTTCCGATCCTGACGCTATTTCGAGAGTTAGAAGTCTTTATACAAAGCTAGAAGTCTTTATACAATATTTCATCTTTTTTCTAAAGCGAAGACTGAAAGTTTATCGCTTTTAAACATCAAGAAAAAAGGAGGGGGAAACATGGCAAGCTGTTTGTAAGATCAATTTACGGTTTGTCAGTAAATTCAAAGAAATGTTAGATACAAATAAATTGGGCAGATATAGGGGTTTTAGAAGGTACATATATTAAAGATAAATTTGATTAAAATCGTCCGAGCTGATTTAGAGATACACGATATTGTTTGGTCATATGAGAATTATCCCGAAATTTTTAGTTATCAATAATGTGATAAGAAGAATACTGATCTGCAAATCGGTCGCTCAACGTCTTACAAACAAAAAGAGGAAAAAGAGAGTAAAATAAAGACACATAGTTTTCCAATAACGCAATATGACAACTAGCTTTAAAATTTCTTATGCAAACAACTATTTTTCACGCTGTTTCAAAATATATGTAAAATTTAATGGTTTTTTATTCTTGGGTTTAAAGTCTAGGAAAATTGACGTGTGATGCAGTTTTTGTAGGCGATTTATCGTACTTCCCATTGTTGAATCAAGTTAAAAATTTAATTAAGCATAGTTTAGGAAGTCTAAAATACCAATTAAGGACTAAAATTAAAATAACTAGTTTGTGAAACATATAAAAGCTAGCTCAAATCTACTGTATTACAACCAGGTTTTTATCTCTTCCACAAATTATTTTTTTCAATTTTAGTTCGACATTGGTATTTATACTGCCTTGATTATGCCTAATTAAATTTTTAACTTGATGCAACATAGAGAAGTAAGGAAAATTGCCTTCCAAAAAATTGACCAAACTTCAAATTTTGAAAGTTCAAGCTTCTTTAACTATTAAACGAATCTCTTTATAAAAAAATACCCAAAAATAAAAATGTTTTAAAATTTAGTAAAATCAAAAAATACAATAAAAAAGGTTTTTATAAACAATTTTAATGTTAGCTGTCATATTGGAAACTGTCGGCATTTCAAAGTTTTCAAAACGGGTTTCTTAAATTTCAGTAAAAACTAATTAAGGCCCCCCCCCAACGAATTTAATGAAATTTAATCAGATAAATAGTTTACGAGAAACCTTAATAGACGATAAAATGATCATCCTATAGAAGAGTTTATTTTTTGGAATATGAGACACAGTACCGAATATGTACACTTAATTAGTATATTTTCTATTTTAAGAATATAAAACTGTTTTAAACCTAAACTTTTAGAAAGCTCCTTACGTTGTTCTGAAAATACATCTTTAATTAAAATTTTAAACTTAAAACTTAATCTAGAATCGACGAGAAATTTCCAATTTGGAAAAGAATTTCCTTCTTGTAGTAGAATCTTCACGCTCAGTTAGTTTGAAACACCAGACCTCGCTCAACTCCGCTGCAATAACGCGTAAAACTAAAAATACCCTCCGACTAAACTTGACCAGGTTGGAAACGTAATTTGGCAAATATAGCTGACATGTGTGATGTCAACGCCAGGCTGAATATTGGGAAACTTTCAACATGTTTTGACACGTTCCCAATAGTTGACTGGAAACATACAAGTTAAGGTTACCTGGACTTGACATTGAGTTTAAATATTTAGATTGGTTTTGAAAATATTACAACGGAAATCGATATTTTATTATCGACACTAAAAATTCGATATTTTGAATTAATTCAGGTTTTAATTATTTATTTATGTACCATTAAAATATACAAGTGATTCCGAATATTTCAAAAGATAAAGAATAAGACAAAGAGTTTAAAAAAACATAGGTCCTGAAAATTCATTTTCAGCCTGACGGTCATTTTGTTTTACCTCCTGTCTATTTTGATTCTTTGTTGCCGTGATGTACATTAGGAAAATTTTAATACAAGTAGCCACGAGTCAAGACGAGCCAGTACATATTCTGACCTTGAAAAAACCATAAGGTACCGTGCGGGTTTTTAACTGGTTTCCTCGTTGTGACAGCCATTGGAACTGCGATACTTATGCAATTACGTTTATTTAAGGCGCTTGGATAAATTATAAATAGTGCATGCAATTTTATATCGCAGTAGTAAACCAATTTAAATCCCAACCTAACCTAACTTAACCTAACCTAACCTAACCTAAAACTAATTATTTATGCAACTCTATTACCATTGCAAGACGTCGTCGGTAGCCTCGTGCAGGGATCTCTTCGAGTTGACAACCTTGCACTACTCTTCCTCTCCTATTGGCTTGATTATTCCTCTCCAATACCCAACGGACTTGATTAGTGGCGTACAGTATGAGAAAGATTTTTACATTTCATTTAGTGAGACCTCTAAATAAATGGAAAATATGAAATTTTTTTTTATAATAAAGTTGAACGGAGAAAATATTATTATTCGGCAAATTTATAACCAATCAGAAGTAATATTCTATTCTAAAACAGTGCAAGACTAATTCAAATACAATTTGGGTGTTTCTCGCCGGACAAAACGATTTTCGCTATACGTAGCATTCGATCATCTTCTTGGCAGATGATGTGAAAACAAGATTGATTATTTCTTTACTAAAAACTGTGAGATATCTGTCAGCTTGTTGGTGTGTCTTTCGGGGAAGTGTTAAAGAAACTGAGATTGTCTCCATATCTCATGCCAGTCAAAATGCTAAAAACTCCAGATGAAATCTAGTACTTTCTTTGATTTTAGAGAGATGGTGATTGAAATTGAAATTCTACATTTCTATATTACGTACAATAGAGGAGAAAGTTATGTGGTGTGTCAAAACATAATGTCGAGTTGTAATAATATCCAAACGCCTGCACCGATTTTAAACAAATTTGGTAGGTGCGCATATTTTGATCATATCTCACGCTTTTTTCCATTTTTATATGACTCGAAATTGGAGTTATCTGTCATAAGAAGAAACATTAAGTAAAAAATTTCTCAAAAATCGGTTTTAACGGTTATGATCAATTTTTTGCACATGCATTTTTGGGAGATGTCTTCCAATATGGTTTTTATCAACATTTTTCAATATCGTTCCATAAGTTTTGAAAAATTTCTAAAGATAGCTATTCAAAAAAATCGAGTTATCGAAAACGAAATACATTTATCGATATACCCTATGGCCAAAAAACAAATTTCATCGAAATAGGTTCACACGCCTTATTCCAGGCGCTAATAATAATTAAAATCTCATTTTAGAATAGGTAAATCACTAAATGTAAAAAAACAAAGTTGTAGCCGTAAAATTCAATATTATTCTTATGCTGGAAATTCGATAGAGTTTTGAATGTTTTAAAGAATTTGAACACATTTGAAGTTTCAACTTTTAGCCCAGACAAACCAGTTTATTAACAACTGCAAAGTTACTGCACCATTAATTGTTGAATTACACTGGTGGTTTGGTATTAATTTCATATAAATTTCCTTCCCTTGACGGCACATCTGTTCTCCCTCCGTGGCCGAATCAACCCCAACTGTAAGTTTTGGCAGCTTGTCTAAAATGACCTCCACAACACATGACTCTAGACACTACTTTTAGATTTAAAGATCAGTCCTTCACTTAACTTCCAGATGAAAGATGGTCTTAACGAGCGACATATGATACGACGACCATGCGTGTGTTGTAAATATGTGAGATGTGTTCATCTGCTTTTGTGATCGTAACTTTCATTCGAACCTTAATAAGTATTTAAATAAAATACAGGAGACTATCTTTGGTATTAGGAATAGTTTAGTTTTAATATTGTAGCCATGGATTAGTGATATTTATAGATATGAATTCAATTAACGTTTTGGTAAATCTACTGATCCAACAACTTGGCGTGAAAGTATTATTGCAGTTTCAGTTTTCTTCCACCAAATTATAAAAGGCAATACAGTGAACAAATTTGACAATAAAACATGGTAAACAAACCGATGAAATTTATTATTACTGTTAAGAACACCATAATTCATCAATAGTTTAACTATACACTCATTTTGGGTATTGTAGACAATTGCGACGGAATTATGTTTCCAGTTTTTTTAAAAAATAACTCAGTTATCCTTTGAGGTACAGGAAAAATACAAAAACCATTTTGTTTATCATTACAAAGGGAAACTTTTTTGTCTCTTATAAGTTTTATAAAGTTGACAGTTTTCGAGAAATTTTAAACTGCCGCCATTTTGAAAAAATATAAACAACGTCGTGGATTTTGGTACATTGATAAAAGGTCACATAAAAAATATGTATACCAAATTTGGACTTGATATCTATTATATTAAAAAAATATAATGTTTTTTGTACTAAACACAAAATGAAGGACAGACAACTTGCCTTGTTTCAAACAAATGAATAATCGTATTGTGTTTAATTCAACCCCGAGACAACCCTCTAAAATATCCGACAAGAGTTCCGAAATACTCTGTATAATAGACCTATGTATAATTAATCAAGGTACAATTATTATTGGTTTTTAATTCAGGGGAAAAATTCTCCTTTTGAATTTATTTAAATCCTTGTATCCTTCCAAATAGGTCAGTAAAATTAGTCAAAATGCATATTGTAATTCACTTCTGGATGCCACATGGAAAAATCTATATATTTAGTGATAAAGTATGTGGCATTTCAGGGGATCCAACTTTGAACACTTGGAACATTGTTTCAACGGTTTTATGTGCAAAAATCGGGGGGGGGGGAAACTTCATTTTTATGAGATAGTTTAAAGACTATTGACAACGGGTATTTCAAATTGTTCACTAATATTCCAAAACGGTTTATTTGAGACCTGGTATGTTAAAATCTGTTAATAATTTCTTTAAATAATTGCAAAAAACCGATCAAATTTTCAAATATTTTTCATTACTTGTGAAAAACACCTATGCACTTGAAACTTTCAGAAAATATTCCGTTAATGATCCTTAAGTTACCATTAAAGTGTCATTAAAAATAATTATTATTTTACGAGAAATATATTAAAAGAGGATATAATGTTTATTAAAAATTGACCTAGTTGCCGTTGTCGCAGAAGGCTAATTTTTTCGTCGAGACATATATTTTATTTATATATTTTCCCCCCGATTTTTGCACATAAAACAGTTGTTTAAACAATGTTCTTGGTTTTCAAAATTGGATCCTCTAAAATGCTATATACTTTTATCACTGAATAAATAGTTTTTTACCATTTCGCATCCGAAAACAAATTACAAAATTTTTCCGATGATTTTTGGCTATTTTACTGGTCTAAACTTTTCATACTCATTCTTTTGAATCATAATTAACTGCCATTTTTAAATTAGAACAATTCATATTTATTCACTCTGTCAAACGTTAGGCATGTTTTTGAAAAATAAGTTTGGTTAGGTTAGGTTAAGTTAGGTTAGGTTAGGTTAGGTTATTTTAGGTTAGGTTAGGAAATAAGTTTTAATCTGTCAGCCTGGTTTAAAACATAGATTTTGTGAGATTAATTTAAGTTGAATTTAAATCAATACTAAAAGTTAACGTGTCCTTTGAAATACAAAATCTAGATTAAACCCTAATTAGAAATGCAGGCCTTAAACTATGTAATATATATTTTAATACATATGGGCTATATGGATCTTTAAATATCCATTGTTATATAAAGCCTTATGCATTGTTAGATATTACAAACTTTACATGCTGAATATCTGTACTATAATATTTACAAATTTCAGCACAAATCCAAGTTTCCCATCCCAATCTTGCTTCCGTTGTTTGTATTTGTTTAAAATATAGTCAGATGTTTGTTTTTGTTTGTTCACGTGTTTTTTTAACGACAACTTACTGCCGCCAGTGGTGTTTACTAAATGAAGCAAACATTTCTGTTCGTGTATTGTAACACATGCCTTAGCCTCATGAGAATTTCCGTTGTAATGTATGTAATATATTTTTATTTAAATTATTTACGTAGAAAGAAAATAAATGTGTTTGTTTATTTTCAAAAGTACACGAAATAAAATAAATATACAAAAAATTTTTAAATAATTTATGAAGATGTATATAGTGTGATTCAACAGTAAAATTTCAGGAGTTGCTTCTAGAACTAAAAATAACAATAAAAGTTTATAAACATAGGTCCGGAAATGCTGTTTTCCATCTGTCGTCCATTTTGATTTTAAGCATTATATCTTTGGAAAATAAGATTTTGAGTGAAGATTTCGTATATGCATTATGTATGTAACGTTTTACCAGTATACCAGAAAAACAGGACTTTGTACATTTTCAAAATGGCGGGCATTTGAAATGATGGGAAAAAAATTTTAAATTAGATAATATTTTCCTGAAATATGGGATTTTTGTCTTTTTACGATGAACAAATTGATGTTTTTATTTTTTCTGTAGCTCAAAGTGTAACCGAATATTCAAGAAAATATATTTTTTGTTTTTTGTCTACAACACCTACCTAAACGAAAATATTATGAAATTATGGTAATTATTAATAACAATATTATAATCCATTCCCCAGAAAGGTACAATTTTGAAAATGTTTCCTTTAAGTTTCAAAAAAAGGATTTGTGTTTTAAAATTAATTTTGTTTTTTTCTCGATAACTCGGTTATCCTTTAATAACAGGTAAAACACTTTTCGTTTCTTTCTAAAATTTAAAATCAATAGTTTTGAGATATCCGACATTAAACACTTTAAACGTCCGCCTACTTTGAAAATGTACAAAACAAAGTCTACTTTTTCTGCTATACTGATAAAAGGTTACTTAATTACAACGTGTACCAAATTATGACAAAATATCTTATCTACTTCCAAAGATAAAAACACAAAATGGACGAAAAACTGAAAATTAAAAGTTTCCGAACCTATTTACAAACAAAAAACGTTTTGGAGCACCCTGTATAATAACGCCTTCACGAATAAAAACGAAATCCGTTTAAAGATTACGTTATGAAACAGTACTTTATCAAATGTTTGCTCCTCCAATGAATACAACTACTTTGTTGGCCATTAATGAGAATTCTTAAGATGCAAAGTCAGTGGTATTCCCAACAACAAATATTCACTTACACAAAAGCTCCTTTGAATTGAAATACTATCAAACGCAAGGTCTTAATGTTTCACTAAAATCGTACTGAATAGTACAGTTTGTAAAACAACAAATAATACTTGCAGGCTCTCGAAACAACAGCACAATCGTTGAGCTTGTTTGGTACGTCTTTATCAATTATTTGGACAGCTAATTGAGATAAAATGAACAAGAATTGAGTTTATGTTGTAAGTTTAAGTTTCTTGCAATTTAAGGGCAATGATTTCTATTATATTTATTTAATCGGAAAAATATTATTTTTGTTGAAATTTTTTTAATGATTTGTTAACAAGGAAGGAAAGCAGCTACAGTTGTAACTTGTGTTAATATTTCTGGTGAATATTTCAATATAAATAATCTAACTTTTCAGAAAGTTTTTTTCTTCGTAAAAATTTATTTTTTCAAGTGTAAATATTATAAATTGATAAATTTTTTTATCAATATTTATTCACAACTATATTACAAAACGTATCTACATCTTGAACTAAAAAATTAAAAAATTGTCTTATGGTGTATAGTTTGTAGAGTTCTTTACTTCATTTTTTGCTCTTTTTCCGATTCCTGACATACTAACTCCAACATTTAGTATATACAATTTTGTATATATGTAATCCTTATAATGTAAAGTAATTGACTAAATTAGTCCTTCTCTCTTTCTCATGTACTAAATACTAGGCTATGTACTACAGATTATGTATTTCTTTATTGAAAGATTCAGGGTTTTCCATGTCGTACCAAATAAATTTACTCTTATCAGAGTCTTTATCATTCTAAATTTCTCAGTTAAATCAGTTATGTATTTTTATGAAATTATTATGTTTATATATAGTTTTGAGATAATTAACTCCAATGGTAATTTCTAATTTGACGGATGGGATAATATTTCATATGAATATTTTATTGTCATCTCATTGAATTTAATGAATGCTGTTATCTTTCTATTAACAATGTTTTTGAATTACTTTGAAACAGTGAATGAAGTTTTGTGTGTCTTTTTTGTGTATTTAGTTTCAAAGATTGAAACAATTTGAAACCTGTGTGAAAGACAAAACCTAGGCTATAATGTTTTAATGCTTGTGTAGCTTCGACTATTTATCAACCACAATCTCCATTCTAGTACTAAATTTTTAGTACCACACTACAGACACTGCGGTCTGAGAGTGCACTTGCACAGGATAGATGGCTTATAATAGCGAAACTGTGTTGGAAGGGTGAGGAGACCGCAGGGCACATAATTTTCAATTGTGAGGTCCAACCAATAAGAGACGTAAGGTTTTTAGATTCCAAATTTTATTCTTGGGGAACTCTCATTGGACGGGCTAGTTGGTAGATTACTCAAACTCGTAAGGGAGAATATGCTAACGAAGAGTGATTAGGTTTTAGTTGCACAATAGGCCATCGGTCGGAGTGCCCAGGGCTGGTTCTGGCCCTTTAAATTCCAAACTTAATCAATCAGTAGAAGACCTAACGATCAAGATATTTTCGTGGATCCTCAGAGACTAAACAGAACCAAATTTGATCAAAATCGTTTACGCTGATTTTAAGAAAATCATAACTTTGTGTTTTGCCTCACGTCACCGATCTCTAAATTTTAAGTTATAAAATATAAACAAAAAAAAATGTAAAAACCGTCTCCAGATATTACCAAAATTGCCCACATACCATAATTTGATTAAAATCAGTCCATTGGTTAGTTCTGTAGCGTATACAGAATACCGTCGCAGACATATTATACACATGGTACTTACCCAGCCCCATCTAATACAAGCAGATTCTCTAAATTTAAAAGTTGGTTTATTTGGGCCTTCTATTAGTACATACGGGTCGCTTCGCTCGTGTCGGGATTTCAAAACAGTACATTGTGAACAAGCATCCACACACTACGCTCGTGTCGGTGATTCTGCCCTGGATCTCGTAACAATATTAATATCACATTTCCTTGGTAGATCAGGATTTTAAATTACGTTTTTAACAATAATTTCACTATTTGTCATTGTAGAGCGGTGAGGTTGACACCATTACATGCAGAATTGAAATCTGTAAGTTTGTATCTAATTTAGTGTGTATAAAAAACTGCATAAAATTGCCGTCATTTTGTAATTTAGAATTATATATTCCTGAATTTCAATAAAATGGTATTGGAGCACAGTATAGTCCCCTATACCAAATTCCACGCCCTTATCTTCATTTTTATAGCTGGTATCGTGCTTACGTACAGAGGAAAACGACGACGGATTGACAGCATATCGAAATTCACTTTTTCACTTTCTCGAGGGGGTGACGCTCACCGAGGGGTGAAGCTCAGTCAAAAAACAGAGTATGAAATTTACCAAACATACACTTTGTGTACGTGTCAATAGAAAACACTTTTTCATCATACTGTTTCAAAAACAGCTGTTTGCAATACATGCATTGTGATGCTAAAGTTGTTTTTTATAGTCCTAGGATGTAAAAACATCAGCTGAGGTCGAGGTCATCAGCTGAGGTTGAGGTCATCAGCTGTTACTCCGTTTATACGAATTAATTAACGATTGTAAAGCATCTATAAAAACAACCGATATTCTCGATTGTAAATAACCGTTAACACAGCTGTTATCATCGATTTGAAGGTAAATAAGTTATAACTTTAGATTTTTGTGAAATTGTTTTCTCATATTATTTGCAGTATAACAAAAACTCGGACCAAAAGAAGCTTTTCGATCCTCGCTCATTTTCCTCAGCCGTTAAACTTGAACCTATATTGAAAAGCTTCACTTTTGGTCCTAGTGATGAAATACTATTTTGTACTTAAGGCGTTTCAAAACGAATATTAGAAAAGAAATCAACACAGATTTGATCACGTGATAAATCGTAGCCTGTACTTAAGTAAACAGAATATTGCTTTATATCTATTGAACATCCACACTCTTTGTTGCGTAAAAAATTAAAAGAAAACAGATGTATCATTATGTTACGTAAATATGCCAACAAGGAAACAGCTGATGGCTGGATAGCAGTAATATCAGAAGTTGTGGCGTTTCTCAAAACCGGCAGATCAATTGAATACATTACATCAAATTTTAAAATTGACACAAAAATAAAAAACTCACCCTGGATATCCTTAAAGCATGTCCAGCATCAGCACCTCCGTTCATCCGGAAACCCCACGGACATCCTCCGTCAAGGATAACTTCTCTCGCCGTCATTATTCCGACCCTTGTACCTTCACTTTACTTTCATCACTTCACTTTAAACACTTCGCACTTCCTAGTTACTCAATTCTTCTCAGTTTATGTTATTCACTCTGCTTATCGTATGTTGAAACTGTCTAGGATGTTCTCATTGACCTTTCCCAAGTCATCTCGATATAACTGTCAATCCGATGTGTCACTCTGTAAACAAATGATTAGTCAATTTAAAATTGCATTTGATTTGGTTTACGTATTTAATTATTGTCATTTTTAAAGAGTGACAAACCTGTCAATTCTGATTGACAGATTTGTCACTCATTACAAGTTACTATAAGATTTAAAACGTCCTACTTGTTGGGTTTTTAAAATGAAGGATAGAGATTCTTTAAAATCAAACTGTATTACGTTTTCTGAACACATAAATGGAATTGTTACGAATATTTTGTTACTAAATTTAAATAAATACAAATACAAAAATAACATTAGAAAATATAATTCCTTTGTACAAGGTAATTCAAAATATCGTGGGGATATTTTGGGAGCTGTTTGCAGAGTTAAAAGTAAGAAAATAAGTTTTTATAAACACGTGTCCAGAAACGTTTCTTTTTATATCTGTCGGCCATTTTAAATTGCCCTGTATATCTTAATAATACCTTCTATATAATTGTTATCATTCATTGTCTTAGATAGCCTTTCCTAAACAGTCAAAACATGTCTTAGAGAAGAGCTCTACATATTCCACACCTACGCGCCTTGTGTTTTACACTAAGAAATATTATTATTAGAATTGTAAACTGGTTTGGTTAGGTTAGGTTAGGTTAGGTTAGGTTAGGTTAGGTTAGGTTAGGTTAGGTTAGATTAGGTTAGGTTAGGTTAAGTTAGGTTAGGTTAGGTTAGGTTAGGTTAGATAGGTTAAAACCCCTACGCACCTTGTGTTTTACACTAAGAACTATTATTATTAGAATTGTAAACTGGTTTTACGCCTTAGACACCTCTGCTTTTAAGACTTTTTATGTTAATTCCTCTACCTAGCTTATTTCTATACCCTTGGTTACGTTACGCTGCGAACTACAGCAATAGCTCAATTTTCGAATCTAAAATCACATTCAGTAGTCCACTTTGGTGAGTAAAGGCTTAGCAATCCCGAGGAAACCTAACTGGGTCTACTAGATTACTTTCAAGTCTTCTAAACCTAATGGTATTACAGTATATAAAGCGATGATCACCGACAGTTGTTTTTCCTTTAAATAACAAGAAGAAAGAATTTACACACAACTTGTTCGCACATTAGCTCCAGCGCGGGAACCTACCCATCTGCAGGAGGCGTGGACAGCTTTAATTAGGAAGTTGATTTAAACTTTCCAAAAGTCCGAGCAGGACCTCGAGATACAATAAAGTCATGAACCCATCCGGCAGTTAAGTCTACCCACTCTTGTCGTAATCATGTCTACCAATAAACCAACAGGCCACTGTTTCTATTAGCTTAATGCAGGCAACAGTTGAAGGTTACTAAAGGCACCTTGCAAAAAGTCGTTCTAATAGTGACCAATTTTTTTGGAGCAATGTGAAGATTAATGATCCACTAAATTGCAAATAAAAGAAAATTAAGGTTGAGAAACTTTTGTTGAAAAGAGAAAACAATCTTCATTTTAAACTGGAATACGATTACAACTTTGTACAACAAGTTAACGTTACAAGCAAAAGAACAATTAAAACAAAATTTATAAGGTTAATCTTTTACAACAATTTATCTTCGAAATAAAAGAATCAAGCATTTGATAAAACAAACGACTTAGGGCTTTTTATATAGAACAGTTTTTTTATATAGTTGAAATTTTTTAAGCAACTTATACTTACTATTATCAAACTTTGATGTAACTGAACGAAGGGTCGCTTCACTCACACAAGCGCAGAGGATTAGGGCGTCTGGTGACCTACCCCCAAGCCACCAATATGAGTCACCTTCTGGGCTTCACTTTATAATTTTTTTAATTTATTTAATTTGATATTTGAAAGTAAAATATATAATATATTTTTATTCTTCACGTAATTACAAGAATCATGAGAACAAACAACGTGTAATTTATTGAATTATAACCCAATACCAACAATGTTTTTATTTTGAATAGTACTAAATGGTTTAATGCATACCTTATCACAATGTTTATAAATAGAAATATATGCTTTCGAGTTTCAAAAAATATTTGTTACGTACATTTTTAATATTATTAGAGAATTTTTTTACTGTTTTCAGCGTTATTCTGTGTTGCTTAGATGAGCAAATGTTAAACTTACAAAAATAAATTGTGTAAATGCAGTATTACCGTTTTAATAAATATTTATTCATACACATCTTATCACAATGTAAATAATAAAGTACAAATAATTATGTTTTATAGTATTATTATTATATTGTGCTCATTTGTTTCACTAAAATCGAAAAATGCATATTTTTCGATAATGTTATACAACAGTGTTGTTTATTCACACTTAGGCTATTAGTCATCAAACTGTCATTCATTTTGTAGCATACATTGTTGATTTTTGACTCAATTGTAGTAAATTATACATTGTTTGGTCTCACTTTTCTTGTAATGAACTGTAGAATAAAAATATTACTGATTTTATTTTAAAATATCAAATTAAATAAATGAAAGTTTGATCAAGTAAAGCACAGTAGGGTAACTCATAGGAGTGGCCTACAGCAGGTACCGGCCACTGCGTGCCTGTGTATGATGGTGCGTGCGTTAGAGTGAGGCACGCATTCCAGTTTGATAATAGTATATAGTGTCAACATTATTTCATCTTCAAATAAACATACATATTCGTAATCAGAATAACTTTTAGTTTTATTTTATAGCCTACCCCACACATATTTCTAAAAAAAAAAATTAACTCAATAGATTTTGCCCCTAACTACTCCAACATCATTTCTTTGTTGACCGCTCTATGTGGGACAATGAAAGAATATATGTAAAGTTTGAAATGTATAGGATTTATCGTCTTGTGTGTCCTTGGTTTAACCTACGCGGACCCTAAAAAATACCCGAGAAATTGAATAATAAAGGAATAAAATTTGTTTTCTTTTTCAAATATTCGTAAATTATATAAATACTTTTTTGGGAAGATGAGAATGAAAATTAATTTTGTCTAGTATTTGATTTATTGGTAAATGAGAAAGGTAGTGCAATCTTTTTACTTTAGTTTACTTTTTTATTTTTTATTTTTGTAATTTTAAATTTATAATTCTATGTCAACATTAATTTATACGTAGAAAAAAATCTTAGAATTTATTTGTTATTAACAGTAGCCTATGTATGAAATGTAATCCATCAGTACAACATGTAGAGTATAAACCCCAATTTATGTTCAGCTCCATATTATATGGCTGCATATTAAACCCAAGTTATTGATATTGCAGGGCTACCAATATACCAGTCGTGGGTAAAGATTACCATATATTCTCAACTGAAAAGTTCTTATATATTTTATACGAGTTGTATTGATTATATATTCGGTTATTGAGTTGTTTGGTACAAATAAAGGGTAACAAGTATATTGAAAATGAACGGAAATTTAAATATTTCTGCGGACGAAATAGAGCTTTTGCTTGTTATAAATCGATTAAAAAAGTTTTGATTTTGTTTTATATATTAAATTTGATTTTTTTTAATGGAAAGATCGATACCAAAGACCGTAAATTTCACCAGAGGAATAATTGACATTTTTTTTTGTAATTACGTTTACTTAATCAAACGCGTTTCAATGACAAAGTCGCCATCCTCAGTGATACATGAGCTACAATGACTAAACTATAACTATAAAAACTATATGAACACTTATTATATATAGTATTATTATAGTATATATATATATATATATATATATATACTATATAAAATTAAATTGAACACTTGTTTAATGTGTGTAGTTAATAGTTGATGAATAGTATAGTGACCCTTATGTATTATTGCTCTTACATATGTTATAGAATAAGTGTCAATTTTATTATGATTTAGATTTTCACTTTTTCTCTCTTTCGATATGTGAATGTATATTGTTATTATTTGCGTGATGTTTACAAATAACTTAAATTCAAAAGATATTTTATTATTTATGAAGACCACACATGATATTTTATAAATGTTAAACTGTTGTAATAAAAACGTAAACAAATTGGGCACCATCAAGGTAATTACCCAGCCTCATCATACAATGTAAAACCAGCAGATTTTATCAATCTCGTTTTTTTCAGAACTAAATTTGTATTTTCCTTACAATAGGTACTAAACGCTATTGTTTTGAATATTTCTTGACTCATTTTGTACTGCAGTAAGATAACTCACTTTAGTTTGGGAAGTTCTTCTCTATTAAACAAGATCTTTATTCTACTTGATTAGGCTTTATCTTTGAAATTTTTAGTTGCCTCTAATTAGAAGTCGATATAAATTTACCTTACATTGTTAAAATAGTTAGCCTACACACAAAATTTTTTTTCTAACTTTTAAGTTTTTACCTTTCAAGTTTAAAAGTTATTTAACGGCACCTGAACTTTTTTACAACCTGTATATTATGTCTCTAAATCTATTCGATGTTTCGCCCCTGCCAAATATTGTAACCATACACATTATCTTGGGGGTCATTCGAAATTACATTTTTTACAATAACTTCGCTATTTGTCATCGTAGAGAAGAGGGGCTGGTATCATTGCATGTAGAATCTGCAAATTTCTATCTAATTTAGAGTGTTGAATAACCAAAAACTGTGCCGCCGTTTTGACACTTTAATTTGATTTTTCTTAATTTCAATAAGGTTCTGTGTGAGCACACTATACCAAATTTCATGTTCCATAGAAAAAATCCACCATTTTCCTGTGCATAAATATCAAAAGTAAATATTTATGACAGAATAATTTACACACAAAAAAGTGTGTCAATTATTTCATTTGCATGTACAAATTTTATGTGATATCTTTGTAATATTTTCCTATCGGCTTTTACTTCCTCTCTCAATTATTGGAACAAAGGGGATTTCCCTGGAGAAATATCCAGTAGAGTCCTGAGGGAACATAGGGTGTTCGGATTCATCTAAGTTATTATGCACCATTACTAGATTAGCTTTGGTAAATCGTTGTTTTTGGAGTTGATCGCAATGGGATGTGTATTTGGTCACACAGATACTTTCTGAAAACTGTCGGACACAATTCAAAACTCTTCCAATATATTAAAAACTCGGATAGATTATAAAACGTATAAACAAGTAAAACTATAAATTCAGATACCAAAGATGTATAAACGGCAAGACGATTTTAACCCTGAAAAAGTATAATCTGTGATTTCATTTCTAAAAGTTAATATATTAAGAAACAAAAAGTTATGCAGTATAACAAACACACAGAACACAATTCTCACAAAAAAATACGCCTAAGTATCAGACGCGTTTCAACGACAAGGGTGATACACGAGCTACACCAATCAAACTATAACTCACTATATACAATATAACTATTAGGCGTATTTTTTGTGAGAACTGTGCTCTGTGTGTTTGTTATACTGTATAATTTTTCTCATAAGTCAAGCTCAACCTTTAATATTAATATAAACAAAAAGTTGATAGAGGCATCATGGTTCTTACCCAACCCGATCAAACAAAGTAGTCCTCTACAGTAAACGTAATGCCTAAAAGTTGGTTTCTTTTGGGCTGTAGGGAAATATTAAATTGTACGTTAGATCAAGAGGTCTTACCTAATAGGGTCAGTATGTTTAAAACAGTTTCACAGTCACAGAAAACCGAAAAAGTGTTTTTTTTTCACGCCTTCCGTCCTTCTTCGTAGTTGCCTGCACGTAAGCATGATAGCGGCTACAAAATTTAGATAGTATAGAGGACTATAGTATGCTCATATAGAATGAAGTTCAGAATATTCTAAATCTAAATTTCAAAATGGCGGCTATATAAACAGTTCATATCTCGTTTGTTATTCAACTTACAAGACACAAAATTAGATACAAATTTTAAGATTTCTGCATGTAATGGTACCAACCTCCATCTCTACGACACAAATAGCGAACATTATATCAAAAATGTAATTTAGAAAGCTAACCTCATTAGAAAAGTAATGAGGTAGTATGAGAGCCAGCAGTGCAGTCACCGACAGTAGTGCAACAAGTGGAGGCTCCATATACGAGCCCCCCCCCGTATGCACAGCTACCAACCACGGCTGAGACGAGCGAAGCGAGTGGACACTTTTTAATATAAACCATCTATCAGACCCGTCAGGTCATAGCCAACTTCAAGAAAGTTCAATAACGAGGTTCAAAAAATCTGTGTAAACATTAAGACCCTTTGACCTACCAATACAATTTAACATTTCCTATAAACCAACTTTTGGGTATTACATTTAGATGATCTGCTGTATTATACTGTAAGATGGGGCTGGGAAAGTACCATGATGGCATACATCAACATGCTTTATGTTTTGTGATATCACAATTCATTTCAATTATCTTGATTCAGATTTTCATTCAATCTTTAGAAACGAAATTTTCAATTTATATTCAAATAGTTTTGTTTGGTTACTCGCCTGTAAATGTTAAAACCTACAAGTAATTTATCAAGTCTTCATTATATTATGTTTCTGTCATGTAGCTTATCAAATATATTCATAACTTTTGAATTAAAGTTTATAATTCATCAATATGAATGGCAGTTTATGAGGTATGTTCTTAGACGGACATGTTTGCATTTATTTATCCCAGACTAACCTATAAAGAGTGAAATAATGTGCTTACACTGAATAACTAGGTCAGCATTATATTGGAGCGAAGCGAGTAAATATATTAAATGGAAATTGAGATAAATAAAGTTTTACTATTCTATACTGTGTATGGAATGAAATGCAAACAACCTAAAATATTTTAAACTCACAGGATGTTTCCAAACTACTACACAACTTCAAGATAAGGTTCCTTTGGTCAAAATAAGTAAAAATGTTCCTATAAAGATATTTCCTAAAATGCTTATGTTTCTGTCTGTCCATCATTTTGTATTTTTTACAAAAAAAATTTTTTTTTGGAAATAAAGAATTTATCGAGTTCAAATTTGGTTCAAAAATGTTACCTTTTTTCAATGTACCAAAACCCAGTACATTGTTTGACATGTTTTGAAAAATTTTAATGTGGAATATATAAAAACCATTGACTTTACAAACAATTTTTACGGCTACTATTTTGAAACAAAACAAAGCCCGGTTTTGGTGCATTGATAAAACGTTACGTAAAAAATATTCAAATTTTGATTCTGTACAAAATGTCGAATGGACGGAAAACTAAGCATGTTTATAGGAACTTTTTTATATTCTAAAGTTTTGAAACGCAGTTTGGGAACATTCTGTATATTAAAATAGATGTTTTTAAATTTTGTAAACAAGTTGATCGGCCCCATCATACAATGTAATACAAGCAGATCCTCTAAATGTAACACCCGAAAGTTGGTTTCTTGTGTCTTGTAGGAAATATTAAATTGTATTGGTAGATCAAATAGGGTAAGTTTGTTTAAAACTGTTATTTCACAGGTTTTTGGAATCTCGTAAATGCGTGTATCACTAGTTTCTTGACGTCGCCTTGGTGATCCTGGTAGACAGACTCGTATACAGGGTGTTCGAAAGTCCATTTAAACCTCCTTTAATATTTTTTTATTGTTTAAAATGAATTACCAGAACTTTACACATATCTTGTAGTGAATAATAGGACGTACTATCTGACCCTCTATGATTTTTAGAGTATCGAGGGAGGGGGTAAAACTCTTAAATGTAAGGTGGGTCATTTGGCACATCATTGTAAAGCTTATTAAAAGACAAAGTAAACAGCTCAAACTTGAGTGTTCTCAGTTTCAAAGTAATTATCAATTAAAATTCTGAAAAGTGGTATTTTTTCATAATATTTATTGTTCTGAGAAAACTATTCGTAGAAACTTTTCCAAAGCAATAAAATTTGCATTTTTGTACGCCCTTCAAAAAGATATGTGAGGTTTCTATTTAAAAAAAATATCACCTTAAAAGAGGGGCAAAAATGGTTTTACAACATAAAAAATGAAAGGGCTTACCCTGTGAGGTTCGGCGGAAGTTAGAAGATTTTTCTACTCGTTCAGAAATTACCTAGGGGTTGCAAGAATTTATTCCACTTTGTATGAAGTAATGCTAATTTTATTAAACAAGAAAAGTAGAAATATAATAATAAGGGGTTGTAGAAGCCATTATAGCGTAAACTAACCTCAAAACTAAAAATTAAAAATAAGCTGTGTAACGTAACATCAACAATGAAATCAGCTGATTAAAATATTTACCACATCTGTTAGAATCTCAATACTGTTTGCTTTGGCGTTTACAGTGTGGGAAATGTGTTCATCTGGACTGATTAGAGAATAACTACGAACAGTCAAACAACAGGTTTTTAATGTATTTGGTTATTAAATTGAAACAAAGCAAGTATTTTTTTCACAATTTAAATGCCGTTTACAAACTATAAAAGCACATGGTGCTATAGTAAGGTCACGACTAAAAATACAAGCAATATTTCCTGTGTAAGTATCAATAAATAAAACGAAGAGCTGTAACACTTATACCGCTCTCTGGGTTTATTTTATTGAAAGACCGAACGTCAAGAGAAAGCTTAGATAATGTTTAATTTTATACATTTGCTTTGATGTAGATATTCCATCTAATAATACGACAGGGATGAAGTGAAACACTTGGGCGGCTTGCCCGTCCCAGTCACAATGTCTTCACTCATCGCAAGAAATAAAGTTATTCTTACAAAGTGAAAGTTCAACCGTCAACAAACAATGAAACTTGCAATAAATGTAGAGCAAAATATGAAGTCTTGTTAAAAGAATATATTGCCGAGTGTACAGTATTTTTATATGAGAAGCCATTCCTGTGCAGCAGTTTTAATTAAGATATAATTAGTATTTTTTTTTAAATTTAATTTACCCAGTATAAGTTTGGTAATCGTAAAAAATTTCGATATCCGTTTTTTTTTCACATAACGTCCGTCCGTCCGTCGTCGTTGTCGTCTGTACGTAAACACGATAGCGGCCACAAAAATTAACATAGAAACACGATATTTGTTATATATGACTCTGGTGTGTTAAATTCAGAAAAAAAAATAATTGAAACCATCCAAAATGGCGGATAAATTAATCTATTTCTTGTTTATACCACGTGTTTTATTCGACTTGTAACACAAAATGTAAAAATTTGCAGATTGAAATTTTGCATGTAATGGTACCCACTTTCTAGATGACGTAATAAATTCGAAACGTCATATATAAAGGAAATGAGATATTCTTGTAAATATGAGTTCAGGCAGAGACACGAGCGTAACGAGTGGAGGCTCCTACAAGTAAGTACAGCTTCTTGACTCTACTAACTTGAGCGAAGCGAGTGAATACTTTTTAATATATACACATAACAGTTAAGGCTTAACCGATTTCAAGAAGCTACTGGATCTATCAATACAATTTAACACATCCTACAAGGCCCAAGAAACCAACTTTCGGGGATTACAATTTAGAATATCGGCTTGTATTACATTGTGTATTGGAGCTGGGTAAGTATCATGATGGCACCGATCAACTTGTTTACAAAATTTAAAAACATCTTTTAATATACAACGTGTTTCCAAACTATCTTCCAAAACTTGAGGATACGGTTCCTTGTGTCAAAATAAGTTCATATGAATATATGTCCTAAAATGTTTAAATTTCCGCAATTTTGGGTTTAAAAAAGACATATTTTTGTAAATAAATTAGATACATAGTCTAAATTTGGTAAATATATTTTTTATGTGACGTTTTATCAATGTAATAAAAACTAAGAATTATTTTGTAAGTTTTCAAAATTGCTGTGAAAATCACTTTATACGTTCCTGAGGTCTTGAAATTTGCAGATTTTTTCAAAAAACGGAGGTTGACATTTTTGACGATTATTAAACTTGCTCTATACCCTTCCTCAAGAGTTAAAATCTTTTTGTAAGATCAATACACACATTTTATATAGCAAAAAAACTCAAGACTAAATTACTTCCTCTAAAGGAAATCTCTGAGAGGTAAAACACATTCTTTGAAACGTGACAGATTCTCTCCTATAAAACAATATCTTTGTGTTAGGTCTTAGAAGCATGAACACCCTAGAGGAAACCTGAAATTGCTATTTCTTCTGATTAAGTAGAGTACGATATTTTCGTTGTATCATGTTGGTATTTGTAGGTGAAGTTAAATATTTAAAGACATCATGTACACAAGGAAAAGATAAAACGTTTAATTATTCACAAGATCTGGGTCAGACTGTGTGCCAAATTGAAATACGCATTCAACGTCATATTTTTCATCTAGCGGCTTGGGGGAAGGACTTGAATGAAATTAATGTCCAAGAAAATGAAATGAAATATGTATTTCATAAACTTGAGTTGTAGTTACAACTTCCAAAGAGCGTTGGGGTTGAAACAATATGAAAAAAATAAACCACAAATAAAACACTAACACAATTAACGTTGGAAAGTTTTAAAACTTTATGTACGTTTCGGTAACATAGCTACCATCCTCAGAGGGATATAAACGTACACTAAACTGAATGTAAAAGTGAGACGACTAATATAGGGTCCCCCCTCCCTCCACATTACCGAAATGTACGAACACATAAGGGTTTATTAAATTTGTAACGTTAATTTTGTTAGCGTTTTATTTGTGGATTACTTCATGAATTATTAGTTTAAAGTAAAACTTAATATAACATCAATTATTTAAAAACCTTTTTTTCAGTTTAATTCAAAATATCTCCATTTCATATTTAGTTGATATTTCATTGTAGGCTTATCTTATTCTATAGGTAAAAAATATTGTGTTTCTCTGTCCATGTATGTGTATAGTTCTTTTTTTTTTTTCAGAATCTTCCAAACCGATTTTGTATATTTCATTTAATATATTGGCTGGAATGAATTGTGTTGATTTAAAATATTTAACTATAACAAAATCATGTCCACATAATTGCTAGTTAAAGGCTAATGGAAACAGTAGGATTATGTTGTAAAGCACCAAAAAAGGACAGTGCATAACTATATATTACAATAAAATTTATCGAATAAGTACTGAATTGAAAATACATTTCCAAATTTTGAAGGAGGAACCTGTTTTTGGGATAAACGTATTTAATTTTTTTTTTATTTTAAGAAAATTTACCAAAAAATCAAAAACTTGCTCTGTGTTGACGTTGATCAATACTATCGTGGTCTAATACTACCTTCCAAAGACAGAAAACTAAAAACTAAATTTCTTGGTAATTGTCTACAACACCTTCAATTTTATGACAGGATTAGTTTAGGTTAATTTCTTGTAGGTGTAACGAACAACTACTTAGATACTGATGTTCTAGAAATACAAATTAAAGGTTCTAATAAACAAAAATTCTTCCTGGAAATTTAATTCAAAGTTGCATGTATTGTAGACAATTAGCAAGAAATTATGTTTTTAGTTTTTTTTGTATAACTTGTTTATATTTTGAGCAACTGAAAAAATAAACACACCATTTCGTTTGTCATTAAAACACAAAAGTATTTTGTTCCTCGTACATTTTGTAAATTTAACGTTTTTCGAGATAGGTAACGTTAAACATTTTTAACGGCCGCCATTTTGAAAATAAAATCATTGATTTTGTTGAACTTGCAAAAGTTAACATAAATAATGATTGTACCAAATTTGAAATCAATATCTTATCTATTTATTGTTTTTAACTAAAAAAAAAAAAAAAAAAAAAAAAAAAAATGGCGGATAGACAAGAAATTAAGTGTTTTCTGACCTATGTTTATTAGAAATTTTGTCTTTTTAAAAAAAAAAACGTATTTTTGTCAATCACTTTGTATAATACAGCTTTTACAATAGAAAAAAAACTTTATTGACATGCATTTAATTGTTTGTAAAACAACCTATGAAACTTAGAAAGTTATTGAAGTATAAAAAACCCAAGACAGACAGACAAACGGATCCATAGAATGTCCTGTCGTTTACATATTAACTTTACCCTTCTTTTAACGACTCAAAAGAGGGAGAAGGTTGATGATAACTCTGAAAATGTCATGGGAGAAAGGGCAAATGAGGGGAGACATTGATAAAGACTATATAATGGCAACACCCCGTCCTCTAAGGGTGCGACCTATGCGGGTGTAAGCTAATGAGGGGCAATCTTTGTCCTCTTCCTAAGAGTGATATTAAATTGTATACCATTTCAGAAAAGAAAAGTAAAATCGAGATAATTTGTAACATTTTAAAATCTCATAAACATAAAACTCAAAAGCATGTTTCAAACATAAAATCCGATTTGAATCAAATCTTTTCTATAAAACATTTATTGCTTTCAATGACATCGATGTTTTAATATGGTTGTAAATGTTCGCCGAATCATTCCGGAACAGTAATTTTTCATTTCCTTTTTGTTACAATTCTTTAAAAAAATTCTCTGTATAAAAGTCTGTGATTGTCACGGATCCATTGAATGGATTAAAGTGAATTTAATAAAGGTTTTTGTTTATTAACACCCTGTATCTCTGTACAAGTTTATTTCACAGACCGTTGGATAGGTTTCGATTTAATTTTGTATACTTGAATAAGCTCATTAGAATGTATACAGGGTGTGGATTCCTTACATAAAATAAATAAAAAAAGCTCCTATGAACATGTATCCGAAACTGTTTTGTTTTCAAACAATCCGCCATTTTGTATTTTGATAAAAAAACATAGTTAAGTAGTTATGATAAACTAGCTACTTAACCTACCCTTATCTAACCTAACCTAACGTGTTGTGTACAATCCGAAAAAAATAATAATAGGGAGTTCCATAAGAAATTATAAAGTTGGCAACTATATTGAAAAATAACTATCAAATTTCGAAAATCTAACCTAACCTAAAATCTATGTAAAATCCAAAAACACCATAAATAATAGGGAGTTCCATAAGAAATTATAAAGTTAGTTGCTATATTGAAAAATAGGTAACGAATTTCGTAAATATAACCTAACAAATTAACCTAACCAAAAAGTGTATGTAGAATCTGAAATAATAAGGAGTTCCATAAGAAATTATAAAGTTAATTGCTATATTGAAAAATAGGACAGAAAATAACGAATTTCGAAAATCTAAGCTAACCTAAAATATTCTGTAGAATCCGAAAACACCATAAAAATAGGGAGTTTCATAAGAAATTATAAAGTTAGCCGTTATATTGGAAAATAGCGAACAAATTCCGAAAATCTAACCTTACCTAAAATGTTCTGTAGAATCCGAAAACATCATAAAAATAGGGAGTTTCATAAGAAATTATAAAATTAGATTGGAAAATAGCGATCGAATTGTACGAAAATCCAATTTCATATTCTTAATTGTCACTTAAATATAAGTAAAGTACCCATTTAAAATTGTCTCTAAATCTTTTAGTTTCAGAGATCAAAATGGCAGCCCGATTTAAATGAACGCCCGGTATATACTACAAAGTGTTGCAAAATTGTTTTTCCAAACCTTAGGAGGTTTCCCACATCAAACCAAAGAAAAAATTCCACCAAACATATGTCCGGAATTTCCTATTTTACCGCCATTTCTTTTCACAAAATATATTTCAACTCTAGAATAGTTTAACAGATTGAATTAAACCTGTCATGGTACCTAATAAGGAAAAGAACTATTTTGAATAAAATTAAAAACCTAATCCACTTACCAGTTACAAAATGGCGATTGCTTAATTTTTTTTAAAACTAAATAGAGTAACTAAAAACAAAATTAAGCAGTCGTAATTTGTACAGTCTACTTCCCACTCTATCAAATTATAAATCTATGAGCTACATATAGTACAACTTACGGGTGTGGACTTAGTAATGTTAATACATGTTATTAGCCTATCATTATTGGCTAGTAAATATTACTTTACATGTTTTATAAAATAATAATTCTTCTTGTAAACTAAAGTTTATCCTGAAGACAACACACCCAGGTCGCAAGTCAAGGATATTAATTTTATTCTACCTCTCCTTACGTCATTATTAGTCACAACATAATCGTATCCTTAGTTACAGCTATTGCGTCCTTGTAATTATTTGATTAATAGTTTTAAAATCCTTTACAACATCTCTGGAACTTATTACAGAGGAAATTTAATTTTGTCGTTATTTACTGTATTGTTACTTCTAGGGGAAATTTTGAAATAATAAAAAATTTCCCTTTTTGAAGTTTCATGGCTTTAGAAAACCGAAAATATGATTCTCGACATGCCGTCCGTCCGTCGTCGTTTGCACGATTCAGGCATAAAATTGAGATAGGTTAGGTTAGGTTAGGTTAGGTTAGGTTAGGTTAGGTTAGGTTAGGTTAGGTTAGGTTAGGAAAGGTTAGGTTAGGTTAGGTTAGGTTAGGTTAGGTTAGGTTAGGTTAGGTTAGGTTAGGTTAGGTTAGGTTAGGTTAGGTTAGGTAGGTTAGGTTTGGTTAGGTTAGGTTAGGTTTGGTTAGGTTAGGTTAGGTTTGGTTTGGTTAGGTTAGGTTAAGTTAGGTTAGGTTAGGTTCATAGGACAGTATGTTCATATAGAACTATTGAAATTCAGAAAAATCAAATTGAAAATGTTAAAATGGCGCCATTTTAAATCGTTTTTTGTTCATATCTCGCGTGTTATTCAACTTATAACATTTTCAATTTTCAATAACAAAAAGCAAAGTTATTGTGAAAAATGTAATTTTTAACTGACGTACTAAGAAAATATGATATGTATATTTACTAAATCCGGCAAAGCTTAATCATCGACAGGAGCGTAGCGAGGCAGATCGTGTCGCTTAATACACATATCTTACGATAGATGTCGTTATCGTACTGGTGTAAACATATTAAGCCGATACACACACACACGCACTAGCGATACTTAGAAGATAATTATCGCATATCGCTTTCGATCATAAGATATATCGTATCGCTCTAGTGTCCATCTCGTCTTACAACTATAATATTTTGCTGACTTGGAAGGAAAGACATAGTTCGTCACTCGTTGTCTATTCATGTATCCGATCCTATTTATTGCAACATATTTTACCTTTTCGAAACACAATTAAAACACAACCTATTTAAAATGTTGTCAAATCCTGCAAAGAAACAATAGCCGAGTCTTGCATATTTTACCTCTAGTGTCGTTTCAAGTTTGTGTGAAGCAAAAAATTAGAATCTAAATGAAGTATTGTAATGATAAACACCGTCAGTTCGTGGGGAGTGTCATATCCTATGTAGGTCACGATGACAAAATTGAAAATTGAAGAATAATTCTCGCGACGACCACTAAAATAAATTTTACGATACGCTTGGTTTGTAAAGTAAATTGGAAACGTAGAGTGTGTTTTATTAACATATTTTAATTGGTAACTCATCTGCGCTTTCGGTGTTCTCGGATACAGAGTGTTGTAAAGAAAGGTTTGACCATAAAATCTACTTGAAATATTCAAAAAGACGGCCATTTTAATAAGTTTTTTTAAATTTTCTCGTGTTATTCAATTTATAACACACTAATTTGTATTTTTAAATTCTGCATGTAATGGCGCCCATCCCACTTCTTTACGAAGCGAAGTTATGGTCAAAGTTTTAATATCTAACCCTAAACTCCCGAGAGAATCTGAAAGTCGTTTTGTAACGATATCAAACAGAACTGCTTTCTTTATTTAAATAAAGTTTCGAGGGTCATACATTGACACGAGCGAAGCGAATGGAATTTTTTTTATATAGAGTGTTAGAAAATACTGTCCCAAATTTCACCGGGCTATTCTATAGGTAAAAAAAAAGAATAAATTCTAACAAACATAATATGTCCAGAATCGCTTAATTTTCGAATTATCCGTCTTTTTTTCACACTAAACACTTAATATCTTTGGAAATAGAAACGATATTGAGTTCAAATTTGGTGTACATATTTATTGCGTAACCTTTGACCTCTTATCCATAGCGTCCTTTTGTATATTTTCAAAACGGCGGCTATTAAAATTTTTATGTCAAAAATCTCTAAAACCGCTAACTTTACAAAACAATTTTCTGGAAACAAAAAAGTGACTTTTTTAATGATAAACAAAACAGTTATTTTTCCGTAGCTCAAATTGTAACCGACTTATCGGCTAAAAACTGAAAACATATGTGTTGGTACTGTAGTTACATTATTATTATGTTTGTTAAATTAGTAAAAATTACGTTCTTAGTTTAGATAATAACTCAATTATCTTTTGAGCTACAGAAAAAATTAAAAACCCGTTTTGTTTGTCATTAAAAAGTAACTTATTTTGTTTCCTGAAATTTTCTTGTAAAGTTGGCGGTTTTAGAGATATTTGACGTTAAAATTTTTAAATGGCCGCCATTTTGAAAATATTCAAAAGAACGTCTTGTTTTTTGTACAGGGCTAAAAGGTTACGTAATAAATATGTACTCCAAATTTAAACTCTATCTCTTTTGTATTTCCAAAGATATTAAAATGTTTAGTAAAATAAAACAAAATGGCGGATCATTCGAAAACTAAGCATTTCCGTACTTATATTTATTGGACTTCTTTTCTGGTGATATTTGGGACAATATTTTCTAGACACTCTGTATAGACATCTACGATATCCATTAGGGCGTAGATGACGTCATGAGGTTCAGAAGCCTGTTTTAAATGAAAAGTTGACAGGGCTGATATTGACACGAACCTCCAAAAAATTCTAATATTCGTACATTTACGAAATTCAAGGTCGAATTACCGACACGAGCGAAACGAGTGCAGGTTTATTCACATATATACAGCTTCAAAAACCGTCAGGGCACACAAATACAATTTCACCTTTCCTACAAACCAATATTTGGATATTGGATGTGCTTGTATTACATTTTACATTCGGACTGGGTTAGTACGATGATGACCCCTATCATGTTTTATTGATCACATAACTTTCTCCACCAAGTATTTGACAAAGTAATATTGCAAGCAATAAAACTGGAAATCGTTATAAATCTAAATTTGTGAGAGTATAACTCATTCCAAAAAAAAAAGAAAAAAAAAATTTCCAAATCAAATTACACATTCAAATTTAATATATTCAGACAATTTGTTTTTCAACACACTTTATTAAGCTTAACATTTCCGAGTTAAGCAATTCAATAAAAACTGTTACGTGAAAACTTGATAATTTATGTTAAGTGGCGGGCACGTTTTAATTAGCAATGGATTTCACACACAAACACAATCTTAATGAATGGCCAAACACTTGTTTAACCTGTTCTGTTATGAAACCAGCTGTGAAAGGGAATAAACTTCCAAACAATCTTATTTTTGTGAATTAATTTGGATGTAAACAAAGAACTTCTAACCATTATGGTACTATCGCAGCCCTATCATATAATGTAATACAAGCGAATTGTCTAAAAGTAAATTGCAATAATATTTCAAGTGAAAAATATACGACCTAGACTGGGAATTGAACCCAGGACTTTTGGCTTTACGTTCTGGATTCAATTCCCACAATATCTCGTATATTTTTCATTTGAAATTTTATTTTATTTTCAATACTAGTTGGTAAAAACGTATAAGCGTTAAAATCAATAAATTAAAAATAATATTTTTTTTTTTTTAAGTTGGTAACATGTAGGAAATGTTAAATTGTAAGTACTATGATGTAAATGAAATTGTTCTTTAAAGGCGGAAAACCCTGAGCTCAACTTGTCAGAATATCGAAGACTGGAGAAATTATTTACATTGCATATGGTTTTACTTCAACAAAAGAAATGCATTTTCGTATAATTATCAATTTATATATCAACTTAACATAATAAAGAAGTTCAGTGAACCGACAGCTACATTGGTAATACGATATCTGTCACATGAGATGCGACGAATGGCTGCACACGAGTGTGGACTATGAAGAGCGGGAACAGCTGTTCTTACACGAGACTATATTATTCTTTTTATGAACTGAGAATGAAGATCAAACGGTGACTAAATCCGAAACTGAATCATCGTTTCTAAAGAATCAAAGTAATACTAATATCCTTCAAGGAAGTAACATTGTTTTTATGTTCAAAGGCAAGTGAAAAATGAACTTATCGACACCCTCAGAGAGTCAGTATGGGTTAGCAATCCCGAGGGTACCTAGCTGGATCTGCGCATGTTTTCACGTAGTCCTGGGTTAGATCCATCTCATTCATCTTTCCTATCAGGTCTCTCTTGTCCAACTCGTAGGTTCTTTTCCTATCCTGACACTTTTCGAGGGCTGACACACACAAAAAAATTAATTTCTAACGATTTCCAGTTTTATCGTTTGCAAAACTTTCTCAAATGCGTGGTAGTGAAACGTATGTGAAGGATAAAACAAGTGGAAGGAAAATCTATTAAAGTACCTACCCAGCCCAATCCTTTACAAAGCTCAAATGAATAAGTAATTTTAGATCAATTTAGGTGGTCAATAGTGTAATTTTCTTTAGCATTTTTAGCTTTGAAACATTATTTCTGATAGGTTATATATTTGCTCGTTTCCTCTGTTCATCTTCAGTTTAAAATTTTCAATTATATTTAGATGTCTTCCTTTGTTGCACTGATGTAATAACCTCATAGAATCTTCATTTCATATTGGATGTGACCGTCTTTTAATAAATGAGTACCGAAACGCGTCGACTTATTGGAAAATGGAGGTTTAATTTAAAAAATTCAAATTATTACAGAGGAAAACGTAGGTAAGCTCCTACATTTTCAAGTTTTCTGTAAATCTTACAGTTTCAGAGAGCCCAATTAAAAAGCTGACCCTATTAAAAAGACACCCTGTATATAAACTGTATACATTATCATCTATCAAACATACATGTAGTTTGTTTGTATTTTATTTGGTTTTGAGGATCAGTAAGTGAGCATATTTGTGCAATATAGTTACACAGTTTATTTTCCAATCTAGCATAATACATTTTTCCATTGTATTTCTTACTATCGCAAATGTTTACAAATATAACTGTAAAACGTCATTTAAAAACCTCTCTAACCACGCATCAGAATCACGTGTGCTAATATTTTCTTACTGGACCTTGACTTATGAATAGAAATAACCACATGTTTCAGATAAAATAAGTCGATAGAAACAATTTTACAACGCGGGTAACTCATAAAGTTCCCAGGCCTCGGTGACGATGAGGAGGGGAGATTCCATTTAAATGATGAAAGAGTCGTTTCATTTAATTCCGACCCGTCTGGAAGCAATTTATTTAATGACCAGATGAACACTAAGCGTTCAATTTTCTAATGTGTTAACTGCCCAGGCTTGGTTAGGAGGTGTGCACAGTTCTCGATATATTATTGGTTGTAATAACTGTATCACTCTGTCGAAAGTAGTAAATAATGGTTATCTTTCTCTCCAGTAACACATCTAAAATTGTAAATAATGTTGAACAGATTTATTTTTAGGGTTATAGTTTTAAAACATTCAGTTTTATGATTAATTGGACTTTGTGCATGTAAACGCGACATTTAGAATTTTTAAATCAACTTCCATTATCAAGTAATAAAATACGAGAAATGTAAAAAACGCCAACATAACCTAGTAGCCATGTTGAAAACGAAAAGTAAAAAAAAAACAAGCTTTACTTTAAATAAGGCTGAAATTTGTTCGGTTAATCCCGCAAAGATTGATTACAATGTCACTCGCTAAACGTTTAATAGAATGGAGTTATACCGATAACAGTTAGGTAAGCACGCCTTTGGCATACACCCACTGTTTAGTAAGTTTTTTAGTTGAGCGTTTTGTTACGGCTCTTTAGAAGGTTTCTTGAGTTTTTTACGGATATACGCAAAGGACGATGAATAATTTTTTGGTATTTTGTAAACTGTATTTACTCCCAAACTTTTAGGTATAATTTTGGATTTTAATCTCTTACAGATACAACCGGAAATCGCCTACATAGAACTTTGAATCCTCAGGGATTTCTTTAGTGAGTACGGCATTAGCTAAATCCCAAGTCCCTAGCTGTAACTACACCTTTCTTCATGTAGCTAGGTTAGATGTTCCTTTCTTTAATCTTTCCTATCAGGTCTTTCTTGACAAACTCTTGTTCTTTTACGAACCTAACACTATTAAAGTGTTCGAGAGGTTTTTATTCTATGTTATTTTCTTCGTTTATTATTTTTATTTTTTAAATATTTATATTAAAAGCCGATGATGACCGGAAGTTTTTTTACTTTAAACAACGAGGAGGAAAAAACACAAAAGTTTGGTCAAATTTCATCCGATCACAACTTTACACATAACAGCCAAGATGATTATAAGAGGTTCGGTTGGTTAAGTTTGGTTAGGTTAGGTTAGGTTTGGTTTGGTTAGGTTAGGTTAGGTTAGGTTAGGTTAGGTTAGGTTAGGTTGGTTAAGTTTGGTTAGGTTTGGTTAGGTTAGGTTAGGTTTGGTTTGGTTAGGTTAGGTTTGGTTAGGTTAGGTTAGGTTAGGTTATGTTAGGTTAGGTTAGGTTAGGTTAGGTTAGGTTGGTTAAGTTTGGTTAGGTTTGGTTAGGTTAGGTTAGGTTTGGTTTGGTTAGGTTAGGTTAGGTTAGGTTAGGTTATGTTAGGTTAGGTTAGGTTAGGTTAGGTTAGGTTAGGTTGGTTAAGTTTCGTTAGGTTAGGTTAGGTTTCTCTACCTCAAGATACGATAAAGTTAAGCTAACCTAACCTTACTCTGAGCATCTTGAGTAGGTGAAGTTTCGTTAGGTTTGGTTTGGTTACTATACTTCAAGATGTTTAGAATAAGGTCAAGTTAAACTAACCTAACCTTACTCTGAGCATCTTGAGTAGGTGAAGTTTCGTTAGGTTGGTATACCTCAAGATGGTTAGATTAAGATAAACTAACTTAACCTTACTCTAAGCATCTTGAGGTAGACAGACATTAAAAAACACTTTTTTTATGCTGAGGGTAAAACTTTTTAACTTCAAAAACATGTTTCAATTAAAATTACAACAATGAAATAACTTCCATTTTACTACGCAATTTGAGAAATCAATAACAATGATAAATAATCCAATATGACTAAGTATAATGTCATTATGACGGTTTCATTTCGATTCAGGCTGTAGATCGTCGACTGCAGCCATTTTATTTCCTGGATGTGGCTCACAGTTACGCAAACTCTTGCACAGCCAACAATAATTGATCAGGAAATACCGGTCAAATCCTCGTGACTCTATTCAGAATAGTCATTTATACCGCTAGGAATAAAGCCCGGAAAACTGAAACACAAAGTTCATGCATGGCAAGAACTTAGGGCACTGAACTTGGTTGTACGATGGTAGTCTTATAAGCCTTGAAGAAGATTGGGATTTGAAAGGAATAACCGGAGTACCGTGTTCTACCGAGTACCATGTTCTACCGGAGTACCTAGATCTACCGGAGTACCAAGTTCTACCGGAGTACCAAGTTCTACCGGAGTACCAAGTTCTACCGAAGTACCATGTTCTACCGGAGTACCAAATTCTACTGGAATACCAATTTCTACCGGAATATCAACTTCTACCGGAGTACCGAATTCTACCTGAGTACCAAGATCTACCGGAGTACCGGACGAACATTTTTAAAGTTTGAAAAATGGATTTTTAAAAACTATGAAAAAGTCATGAAGGTTAGGTTAGGTAACGAGATACCGATGGTGAGAAAAATCATCCTGTATAGTGAAAAATTTTCTTAGCAACATGTTGTGAAGTCAGTATTATTTAAAAAATGAAGAGTTCAAAAATCATTAAAAATTTATCGTTATTACAATGAGATAAAAATCAAACAGGTTAGGTTAGGTAAGTTTAGGTTCGGTTAGGTTAGGTTAGGTTAGGTTAGGTTAGGTAAGTTTAGGTTAGGTTAGGTTAGGTTAGGTTAGGTTAGGTAAGTTTAGGTTAGATTAGGTTAGGTTAGGTTAGGTTAGGTTAGGTTAGGTTAGGTTAGGTTAGGTTAGGTTAGGTAAGTTTAGGTTCGGTTAGGTTAGGTTAGAGTCTCAGAAGAAAAATGTTTTTACAGAGAACATACACATGCTCTTCTACATTATACTCATGAATGCTCCATTTCCTGTACCATCTATAAATTGAAGTCTGCTTCAGAACACGTGTTTATTAATAAACTAACAGAACGACCATCGACTGCAGATGCTTATCGAATGCTTAAGCAATTTAGCATCCTTACATTCTAGTCTTATGTAAATAGGGAACGTGTTCTGTTTGTAAAACCAACAGTTCGAGTTATGGCTTCATTATCTTGACGCCTTCCCTTGGAACAATAAAATACAATTAAGCTTCTATCCGCAACAAATAAGAACACTGGATTGTTTTTGCGAGATGTCAATCGAACAGGGAAGTTAAATTTGTAGCAGAATTTGCGTAACAAGATATTTTGGTTTACTAAATATTCACCAATTTCCTCTTCAATACAATACAAATCATTATTAAATAAACATACACAATGTACACAAAAATGTGGTAAACAATGTGCATACAAACATAAATTCAAAAATAAACTGCGTAATTATAATTTATTAACTAAAAAAACAACTACACTTTCAATGGGTGAAAATAATTTCTCCAGTCTTATCCATAATTTATATATATATATATATATATATATATATATATATATATATATATATATATATATTACCAGAAAACAATCATTAAATAAAGAAACAAAATAACAATTTTGGGAAATAGCGTGGACTTAAGAATTAAGCCTGTATGTGAGCACGAGATATATACTGAAAAAGCAAAGAAAAACCAACAACAAACTACAATTGATCAACCATAACAGATAAAACGAAATCTAAACTATTTAAAAATAAAACTACACGGAAAATACACATACATACAAAATCACACAATTATATAATAACATTAAATCCCTCAGAGGTTCAATTATTTGAGTAAAGGTTGAAGCAATCACGAGGTACCTAGCTGAATCTACAACTTTCTTTATCTAGTCTCGGGTTGATCGCTCTCTTTCATTTTTCCTAACACAAAATTTTCTTAAATCGCAGTTTGAAATGTTGAACGAACCTTCACAGTTTGGATTAACAAATAAACCTTCGTAGTTTGGAATGTAGAACAAACCTTCACAGTTTGGTATAATAAATAAACCTTTGTAGTTTGGAATGTAGAACAAACCTTCACAGTTTGGAATAACAAATAAACCTTCGTAGTTTGGAATGTAGAACAAACCTTCACAGTTTGGTATAACAAATAAACCTTCGTAGTTTGGAATGTAGAACAAACCTTCACAGTTTGGAATAACAAATAAACCTTCGTAGTTTGGAATGTAGAACAAACCTTCACAGTTTGGTATAACAAATAAACCTTTGTAGTTTGGAATGTAGAACAAACCTTCACAGTTTGTAATAACAAATAAACCTTCGTAGTTTTTAATGTAGAACAAACCTTCACAGTTTGGTATAACAAATAAACCTTCGTAGTTTGGAATGTAGAACAAACCTTCACAGTTTGGAATAACAAATAAACCTTCGTAGTTTGGAATGTAGAACAAACCTTCACAGTTTGGAATAACAAATAAACCTTTGTAGTTTGGAATGTAGAACAAACCTTCACAGTTTGTAATAACAAATAAACCTTCGTAGTTTTTAATGTAGAACAAACCTTCACAGTTTGGTATAACAAATAAACCCTTGTAGTTTGGAATGTAGAACAAACCTTCACAGTTTGGAATAACAAATAAACCTTCGTAGTTTGGAATGTAGAACAAACCTTCACAGTTTGGAATAACAAATAAACCTTCGTAGTTTGGAATGTAGAACAAACCTTCACAGTTTGGTATAACAAATAAACCTTCGTAGTTTGGAATGTAGAACAAACCTTCACAGTTTGGAATAACAAATAAACCTTCGTAGTTTGGAATGTAGAACAAACCTTCACAGTTTGGAATAACAAATAAACCTTCGTAGTTTGGAATGTAGAACAAACCTTCGCAGTTTGAAATGTTGAACGAACCTTCACAGTTTGACATTGAACAAATCTTCACATTTTTAAATGTTAAACAAATCATCACAGCTTGGAATGTTAAACAATCTTTCACAGTTTGGAATGTTGAACAAGCCTTCACAGTTTGTAATAACAAATAAACCTTCGTAGTTTGGAATGTAGAACAAACCTTCACAGTTTGAAATGTTGAACGAACCTTCATAGTTTGACATTGAACAAATCTTCACATTTTTGAATGTTGAACAAATCATCACAGCTTGGAATGTTGAACAAACCTTCACAGTTTGTAATAACGAATAAACCTTCGTAAATTGGAATGTAGAACAATCCTTCACAGTTTGAAATGTTGAACGAACCTTCATAGTTTGACATTGAACAAATCTTCACATTTTTGAATGTTGAACAAATCATCACAGCTTGGAATGTTGAACAAACCTTCACAGTTTGTAATAACAAATAAACCTTCGTAAATTGGAATGTAGAACAATCCTTCACAGTTTGAAATGTTGAACGAACCTTCACAGTTTGACATTGAACAAATCTTCACATTTTTGAATGTTGAACAAATCATCACAGCTTGGAATGTTGAACAAACCTTCACAGTTTGTAATAACGAATAAACCTTCGTAAATTGGAATGTAGAACAATCCTTCACAGTTTGAAATGTTGAACGAACCTTCACAGTTTGACATTGAACAAATCTTCACATTTTTGAATGTTGAACAAATCATCACAGCTTGGAATGTTAAACAATCTTTCACAGTTTGTAATAACAAATAAACCTTCGTAGTTTTTATGGAGAACAAACCTTCACAGTTTGGAATAACAAATAAACCTTTGTAGTTTGGAATGTAGAACAAACCTTCACAGTTTGGAATAACAAATAAACCTTCGTAGTTTGGAATGTAGAACAAACCTTCACAGTTTTAAATGTTGAACAAACCTTCACATTTCACTACAAATTTATCGAAATCAGTCAAGTCGTTTCTGAAATAAAACAATTATTTTATAAACGCCCTTGTTTTCTTTTCCACTTTCTCCTGGAAACCGCCAAAGTATTTTTAACAAAAGGATAAAAGTCTCCGACAAAGAAAGTCGGAAAAACTTGGAAGTGTGTCATTCACGGCTGATTAAACAATAAATAGACGTGTCACTGTTGTGTAATTGCCAATGAGTTTTGGCACAGGCTAAGGATTAAGGTGATATAACAGAGAAATGTTTAGTTGATAATTTCTTAAATTGATCTACTAAACAATTTAACATTTCCTACAACGTCTCAAGAAAACAATTTTTGGGCTTTTTTAGTGAATCTGGTTGTATTACACATTATGAATGAGCTGGGTAAGTACCATGATGGCACCATAAATTTCTTTTAAGTTAGTTGAAAGTGAATTTAATTTTATACATGTTATTAAATGTAAACTAAATGCAACAATAAATTAAATTCCTTATCGTAAAATAATTAATAACAATCTTAATATCAGATCCAGGTATTAATAAAAATTACTTTTCATTTTATAAAACAAACAGAATTTTGTCACATTTTAAACATTGTCATTCCCAAAATTTAGATACAATTTTTAAAGTTACCAACCAATAAGGCCCTTTGGATATTAATCGCCAAACACCTTGTCCTTGTTGCCTTTTTTCCAAATTCTCTAAAAGTTTGAAAGACCAAAATTAAATGCAATAAACGTTTCCTTATCGACTTGACAGTGGATATTTTAAAATTTTGAACGCGTTTGATTTAATAAACGAATTATTTGTGGGAAAATTTGTTTTATTTTTATTTTCCCAACATTATAGATAGTTTCATATGTGTGCTTTCTGATAATTCTACAATAGTCAGAAAATAATAATAGTCTACGAAATAAAGTTAAAAACGTTTTCAAATTGTTTCACATTGGTTTATTCTAGACCTATCCTTGTGTGCTTAAGAACTCATCCGCGCCCACTAAACCAATGATATGGTTGGTGAGGGTCTCATTGGAAAGCTTAGGGTCTGAGGATCAATAGCATAGGCCTATATAGAATTTGACCATGTGACCTAATCCACAGTCATAAGGACATTTTTGAGGTTTTTTGGAATGGGTTTTTGCGATAACTTTATTATTGTTCATTTCTGGAATTCTACCGGGTCGATTTTAATACGGTTTCTTTTAATATATTTTTTCTAATTTATTACTTTTTCGTTTTTATTACTATAGTTATAAGTTTTAAAACGTTATTTGTGCAACTAGTGAGCAAAGTGGCACTTTTTTAAACGAGAGAAAAATGTTGACGCACGAGGCTTGCCGAGTGCGTCAATTTATCGAGTTTAAAAAAGACACTTTGCTCACGACTTGCAGATTATACTTTGTCTACAGTTGTTATTTTGTGACAAATAAAAACATACTTCAGCAGTAACACAATTTATATAAAACATTAATTTAATACAATAGTGTTCAACCTCACGTCAAAACTGAGGTTATTTATGAATATTACTAATAACTTAGGTATATTGTTGAGGAAACGGGATTGCCAACTTCAAAACTCGGCAAACCAAAAATACTCTCCGTGTACATAAACTGTCAATAATCTTCATGAATAATTACTTCCTTTTTCAACTTTAAAACGTTGTTGTGTTGTTTATTTGTGTTATTTTACATGTAAGAATTAATCTAACCTACATACGGGACATTTCCTGTATATTATAAATCAATTCACATAAACTTAACCTAAAAATCGTTTTAGTGTGCTAAGTAGTGGGCAAAGTGAAACTGTTGAGAAATCAGCTGTTTTGCAAACTAATTTAAATGAACAAAATGCCACTTTGTCAACAACTGTAGACAAACGTTATTTTGTTCTGTTTGATGTTTAATTAATTCATCTGGTTTGTCATTACAGTCAGTGAAAAAAAAAAAAGATTTGAAAATCTAGGATTGTAATATTGAGGAAGCAATAAATCTATTTAATCTATAAAAATAGTTAATATATTTTTTTAAATATGAAATGCAAAATAGGAATCACGCAGAAGAGGGGTACACGTCCGTTGACTTCTGGATGTTTCTTTATCTAGTTTACTGGAAGCCACCCTATACAGATCTAACTTGAACATAAAAAGGTTATAAACTTATAACAATAGACTAGAGTTTAATGAAAAATATCTGCTGATGTGAAATAATTCCGAGAGAAAAGAATTTAATTTAAGACGAGACAACACCAAAGGAGACGAAAGATATTTCACATCAAGTTAGTTTAAAAACAAAACATCCTTTTTAATTTTATGTTCTGTCTTCTTTTAATACTCGATTCTTACCTTTCAGCAGAATTCTACATCAGCTAATAATTTTAATTAAACTAACACGATACGTTTATAAGCTCTTTCTGCTTTCAAGATTCTGTAAATACCGAAATAGTGAAAAATGTTGCATCTTTTTAAAATACAAGATTTTTTTTTTCCTAAATCGCCAGCAGACAGTAATTGAGTAACTTTGATGATATATAAAAAAAATCTCTATTTACTGTTGTGTCATCAAACATTAGTTTCATTTAAATTTAACAGCTCAAATATTTATAAAAATCTGTTTTGAGTCCATCAGCTTTAGTTGAACGCAAAGAATAGGTTAGGTCAGTTTGAAACGTTTTAGAAATTTTCCTCAACTGTACTGTTGTTTATTTGTACAACCCCTAAGGAGCACACTATAATGAATACCGGCTTGGAAATCTACACTTTTTTTCATGTAGTATTGGGTTAGAGCCCTCTCTTTCATCTTTCCTCTAATTTCTCGCTTTATCAACTCTTGTTCTTTACTTATTTCATTTAAAACCTCTGGGTTCTTTGATTCTTAACACATCCAATTTACCTTTATACATTATCTTTATTAATTGAAATAAAGCTACGGCCGTTTCATCTACAAGAGACATCTTCAGGCTATTCACATGATCACAGACATACTGTAACACACAACAAATAAACGAACACTCAAAGACATTACATAACTAGCTACAAAGACATTGATTATTAAATTAGCTAGACAATACATATTATGGGAATTTATATTAGCTCAAGATAATTAGTTTTTGAGAATCAATTACTTTTTATAGACAAATTGTATACACATCTGTTAATAACACTTTTCAAAATGTTACACATTGGTTTAGACTTAACGTAACCTAACTTTGTGTTGAATTATTAAAACTGATGGATATAATCAGCTGTTTTAACTAAAAGCGAAGAACCATGTAAAACCAGTTTTGTAAGATAGAGTAATCTGTTCTGAAATCTAAACTTATCGTTAAATACTTCAAGGTCAATTCAAAAATTAGCCTTACGCCTGTAACAGTCTACTACTTTTGCTACGCTAATACAGCTGTTCCGAGAATTAAACCATTTTAGATAACAATTACATTATTATTATTTATGTATAAATAACATATTTGTAGTTTGGTTCATTCTTCAAATTATATTTAAAAATTACAATTCCTTAAGTTAAGATTGTCTGTCCTTAAGTTAAGATTGTCTGTTCTTAAGTTAAGATTGTCTGTCCTTAAGTTAAGATGGTTTGTATCTTAATACGCAGATTATTGATTTTTTAATAGAATAAATATCAGTTTAGCTTTTTATAATGTAGGCCTATCAAATTCCCCCCTCCAGTGCGTAGCGATTCGACTGTCTACATATTGTAACGCCTCAAATTAGTTCTGTAATTCCCCACTACCTCCTCAAATAGAAGCTACATAAATAGCTCATGCATTAAAATTATTCTGCACCCGAAAACATTAAAACTGAAAAGTGTAAATAGTTTACACAATTATTAAATCCCTTGGCGCTTTGGACGAATTTATGACGTAAGTTTCATTTGTTGGCAACCTTGATTAGACATTATCTACAAGATTTTGAATTTTAAACGAATATACATTTGCGAGTGTAAACAAACAAAGTTGGTGCCTGTTATTTATGTCGTATAAGTGTTGTATAGTGTTTAGTGTTGGATTTTATGTTAAGTGTCAGTCTGAAGATGTCGTCAGTGAAACGGTGAAACATGTAGCACAATAATATAGATGGCTATGAGATACAAAATGATATAACGATTTAATTTAATATATTAAACCTGGTAAGAGAAACGGAATACATTTCAATCCAAATCGTTTTTTAATTTCATAGAAACGAAAGTCTTGCAATGATTCATATTGATTCGGGAACTGTTCCAAATGTTCTGTGAATTGCCAACCGTCGGCGATTAAAGAGTTAAAGTGTAATTAACAAATATTATTAATATTAATCTTTTTTTTATGAATGAAACACTTGTAACTCGCGCATGCGTGTTAGATTGACATACGTGGAAACTATTAATCGTACTGCAATTTTTATTTCAAGCAAATAATATTTTCTCCACTGTTTTTTTTCTTCTTTCTGTGATGTTCTTTGTTTGTTTTTGAAAGGTAAAAACCTCTGGAGTCATCGTAACCTTAAAAAAAAAGACCAAAAAAATAATAACCCCTAGCTCTCAAATAGTCTAATGCCGTCAGAGTCAAAAAAGAACAAAATTACTAACATGAACTTCGGTTTCCAAAAGCGCTTACATGGGATATTTTCACGTTTTGACTTTAAACTTCCAAACTGATATTTTTGCGACGATAGCATAAATAATTTTGTTTCCTTTGTAGTTCATTTTGATGTGAGTGTGAAAGTTTGTGTAATGACACTTTACTGTTTATAATTATTGCTTAACTTTAAGGCAATTGATATTTTGCTTTTGGTTATAATCCTTGAATACTCTATTGTGGTAGGAAATGAACACGAGTGTGTCTGGAGAGATCTGATGAGAAAGATAAAAGAGAGGGATCTAACCCAAGACTACATGTACAAACGGAAAAAAAGAACAAAAAATAAAGACCTACCTAGAATATTCTTATAAGAACAGTGTCGGAAAAGGAGAATAGTTGATGAAGACAGATCTGATAGGAAATCTAACCCTAGGCTACCGGAAGGAAGGTATAGTGGTTCCTTAGGGATTTCCACCCCCGTCTTCAGTATAAGGGTGAAGTTATTTTAACTCGACTACTTCTTATTTCCTTTGTATATTTGTGTGTTTGTTACACTGTTACCAACAAACGCGTTATGAAATTAAGAATGAGGGTTGTTAGAACTACTCTATATATTTACAAGGTTTTTAAATTTATTTTTTCAATTTAAAATGTTAGTCACACCCAGTTACTGTACAGTTCCAAGATGGATACGGGTACTAAGACTAGGATTAAAGTACAAGTTCCAAGTTATTAATTTATTGATGTGAATGACACATAACTAGCAAAATAAAATTTCAAAAACGAAACAAATGAAATTTAAACAGTTCTCTAAAAGACCCGACTAAAATTTTAAACTTCTACACATACAACTCTTTAATTTTTGTTCATTTATATCACTCTTGAATTTTCACAAAAATAAGAAATAAAAATTAAACATGGTATTGTTGGGTTCCAGGATTGTGAATTCAATCAACTAATATAGGTTAATTATCTTGAAGTCAATTATTCTTTTATATCATAGTGGATTACCTGTTTCGACAGTATAAAGTCATCTTCAGGTGCAGGACATCTTTCTTCTTTACGTCCTTTCTTTGTGGACTTCGTTAATAAGTAACATTTTTTATAAACAAAATCAACTAACATAAATTCATAGAAAATATTGACATAGTTCACGAAGGGGCGACGTACAGTATCCTCAAGGTAGGAATGTATCTGGGGTAAATAGAAGCCCCCACACTTTGTTGCGTTTGCTTTCAGCGGTACAACGCCAATAAAAAAATATAGAAATCAGAAACATATAATTACTTTGTATTTTGTTAGTTTTTAATTTTTATAACTTTTTATAAATAAATATTGTGTGGAAGTAGGCAAAATCATAAGATAAGTGAGATGCAGTCTGTCACGAAGTTGTATCTTTAGGAATTAAATGTAACTAAATAGTAACTTGTGTACCTAGTTTTATTGGGATGGGTTGTACCGTTAAGTCAGGCTAGGGAAGTAGAAGGGAGGACACGCCCCGTATACCAGACACATTCCTACCTTGAGGATACTGTAATGGTGTATGATGACTAGGACTTAAAGATGACAGTACGCCGTCGAAATTGGTAATCTACTAGGAAATACATGCAAGGTTGACGTTAAGATAATTAAGCTATTTTATATAACACTTGCAGTATTTTGTTCCTCAAGATGTTTTCTAAAACTTGACTCACAACTTTCTTATGCCTTGTATAAGAAATAGAGTACAAATACTCTCATGAGCACATTTAAGGGAGTACGGGCTTGGCAATCCTGAGGGGCCCTAGCTTTACCTACACCTATTTTCAGGTAGTCTTGCGTTAGACACCTCTTTTTCATCTCTTCCATCAGTTCTCTTTTGACAAACTCTTGTTCATTTCCGATACTGATGATATTAGAGTATTCGAAGGCTAATGGCTCTTTAATGTTCTTTTCTTCCTTTATAATTCGATGCTGACCGAAAGGTTTTTTCGCCTTTAAACAACGGGGCTGCGTCTTTGGTGAACATTTTTTATTATTAGGTCTCTCCACGAAGCGACTAAGGGGAAATTGTATAATAATAGGTTTATTCTTTCACAGTTAAATGAGTCCTTTTCATACGGTATGTAACATGAATTGGATATTTGCATACTTCCCCAAACCAATCTTTTGCCTCCTCCTCTTTTCTCTTTATTAATAACCCTAAATTGCGTGCTCTAATTCTCCTTTCAGGTTGTTCAATGTTTGCTTTTCATTATCTCCACAGGAAAACAGATATTGATGATACTTTCAATTCCCCCTTTTCATAAAATACACATCTCATTGTTCCCCTACCCTAAGAGACTTCAGTGAGTAGTAGCCTGACTATTAGAGTATTCTACATCTTCATTTTATGTCTTTTTCTTCCTTTTTTTACAAAGTGATGATGACCGAGAGGTTTTTCGCCTTTAAACAACAATAAAAAATAATAATTGTATGCAACTACTTCTTATCGCAGATTAAAATCGAAAGGTTGAAAATAAATGATTTGATAATTACACACCGTGGAGTGGGGCGCTGTTATTCGCGAACGTTATGTTCGATAGAGAAGTTATTATGTTCTGTACGTTTAAATGTAATGAAATAATTTCTTTTTTAACCATTCCTATCGTAACTGTGATAGGTTAGGACAGTATTGTATGTACGGAATATCTGAAATAAGAAATTATAAACCCATCTTAAGGCCAGTTGTATTATTCCGAAACTTGGAGAGTGATAAAAACTCAGAAAGATTGAATTATGAGGAGGAAGGGGAAAAATCTATGGAGGAGTTCAAGTTGGTGGATTAGAACAAAAGCCGAGCTGTATTTATATGAAGAGGCTGACATTGTTACAATTATTAAGTACGAAAAGATCAGATGGGCAGGGTATGTTCAACTAATGTCGGAATTTAGAGTCATTAAGGAGGTGTTTCTGGAGACGCCTGAGGAGAAGGTTAATAGAAAACCCAGGACAAGATGGATGGAGGAGGGTCTAGGGGGAGTTTTGAAGATGACGAAAAGAAGCGGAGAACAAACGAGCTTGAAGGAAAGTTGTTCTGGAGCTGAGAGTTCTAAAACATGGGTCTAGCAGAGCTTAGAAGATGGAGAAGCTAAGAGGAGAACAAACTAGCTTGAAGGAAAGTTGTTCTGGAGCTGAGAGTTCTTAAACATGGGTCTAGCAGAGCTTAGAAGATGGAGAAGCTAAGAGGAGAACAAACTAGCTTGAAGGAAAGTTGTTCTGGAGCTGAGAGTTCTAAAACATGGGTCTAGCAGAGCTTAGAAGATGGATAAGCTAAGAGGAGGACAAACGAGCTTGAAGGAAAGTTGTTCTGGTGGCGAGATTTCTAAAACATGGGTCTAGTATAGCTTAGAAGATGGAAAAGCTAAGAGGAGGACAAACGAGCTTGAAGGAAAGTTGTTCTGGCGGCGAGAGTTCTAAAACATGGTTCTAGCAGAGCTTAGAAGATGGAGAAGCTAAGAGGAGAACAAACGAGCTTGAAGGAAAGTTGTTCTGGAGCTGAGAGTTCTAAAACATGGGTCTAGCAGAGCTTAGAAGATGGAGAAGCTAAGAGGAGAACAAACGAGCTTGAAGGAAAGTTGTTCTGGAGCTGAGAGTTCTAAAACATGGGTCTAGCAGAGCTTAGAAGATGGAGAAGCTAAGAGGAGAACAAACGAGCTTGAAGTAAAGTTGTTCTGGAGCTGAGAGTTCTAAAACATGGGTCTTGTAAAGGTTAGAAGATGGATAAGCTAAGAGGAGGACAAATGATCGAGAAGGAGAGGTGTACTGGTGGCCAGAGTTCTGCAGCAATTATAGCGTAGTATTGTGTGTATAATTTATCGTTTACGTTCTATCTAGAGAAATTAATACATTTTTATTTTTAAATATCATTAAAATTGCTTAAACACATTTATGACAAGACAATTTACGTAACTTTGGATTTAGAGAGAATTAAATCGTAAATTCTGATTAACAGGACACACTATATAGCCAGCCCTTTTGATATTCATTCAATGGACTTTATCGATTACTGAACAAACGCAGTTCAAAGGTTAAGTCTAACTGATAACTGACCTTAAAGGTTTCAAATGCAGTAGTTTATTAAATTAATTGGCATTAGAAAGTCAACTGGCATTCAGACAATTTAAAAACTGATTTGAGATTTAACACAAAGGAGACAAATCTATATTAAGCTAATCAGTCAGTTCGTGATAAAAGTATAAATATATAAAACGTTCTGTTATATTTTAATTGACAATTAAAATCAACATTTTATAGAAACTTGTTAATGACAAGTTTATATCAACATCGTAAAAATAGAATTCGCGTCAACTTAAAATAAATAGGTAATTAAAGAGACGCTTGAGTGTTGATATATTATGTTTTACTACCGATTTAAATTTTGACATGGTTTGCATAGTGGTACTTACCCGGCTCAGTAATGTAATACAATCAGATCCTTTAAGTGTAATGCCCAAAAGTTGGTTACTTAGGCCTTGTAGGAAATGTTAAATTGTATTGGACGATCAAGAAGTCTACCAATGACGAGGCTCGTAGATGTGTGTACAGGGTGTCACAAAAACTTACCGCGCTTAGAGGATCGGATTCTACATATCCAAATAAATGAAAATGATAATTAACTTTTAGTTTAGTAGCAATCCGCCATTTTGTTTAACGAAAACTCACTGTAACTCCACAAATAGTTAAGATATTGAGTTCAAATTTAGTATAAGCATTTTTTGTATGTTAAGTTTTACAAGTTTACCAAACACAAAGACTTTATTTTTTAAATTTTCAAAATAGCGGTCGTTTAAAACTTTTAACGTTTAATTTTTCAAAACTGTTAACTTTAAAAAAATTTTAACTGGCGCCATTTTGAATATTATAAAAATTAAATTTACGTTTGAGACACTTGTAAATCGTGACATAGAAATCCTTACACCAGATCTGAACTCGATATCTTATTTCTGGAGTTAAAGTTTTTTTTTTTTTTTTTTTATTTATTTATTTATAACACTACAACTAGCTTTATTAGCTAACCAGCAGCTTATTTTCTAACAGCAATCGTGACAGTTTATTAGGTTATTTCCCAATGTCAATACCTATGTTCACAGCTCCACACCCACAACTGTGAACTTTAAACCAAGTCAAAAGGCTTCAGTCTTTTAAGGCGTCGCACTAACTCTGCGTTGTCAAGCAGCTGAAGTACTTCAACGTTTTGGTGGTTATGGAGTCGAGACTCATGCTTTTTAGCTTGCTTTTGTATTTCGGCCTCTACCGTTTCGATCTTCAAGTCCCTGTGAATAGTGTCATTGCTGACATACCAAGGAGCTTTCACTAAATTCCTTAATACTTTATTTTGAAAGGTCTGAATAATTTTGATATTAGACTTCTTAGTGCAGCCCCATAGCTGTATACCATATAACCATACCGGTTTAAGCACTTGCTTGTATAGCACTAGTTTGTTATTTACTGATAATTCTGACTTTCTTCCAATCAGCCAATGCATTTTCTTTAATTGAATACCCAGTTGTTCACGTTTCTTCTTAACATGTTCCTTCCAACGTAGCTTAGCATCAAGGGTCATACCAAGATATTTTGCACTGTTGGCATACGGTACTATATTTTGATCAATATATACTGGCTTATAAACACCTTTTCTATTTGTAAAGTTTACATGCACTGATTTTGTCTCATTAATCTTGATACGCCATTTTTTAGTCCAAGCAGTGACATGGTCAGTCGCATTTTGCAGTTTACTTGTTGCATCTCCTACATCTTTCCCTACAGCCAGGATAGCCGTATCATCAGCAAATGTGGCAATTAAGACGTCACCATCCTGATGCAAATCATGAGTATAGATTAAGTACAGTATAGGTCCAAGTACGCTACCTTGAGGCACTCCAGCTTTGATGTTCCTCAGCTCTGAATATTCTGAATTCATCCGAACTCTAAAAAGTCTATCTGCTAAATACGAACTCAATAATTTACTCAGTTTTTGCGGAAGTATAGCTTTTAATTTGTTATTAATTCCAACATGCCAAACTTTATCAAAAGCTTGAGCAACGTCTAGAAATAAAGCCGAACATATATTTTTTTCTTCTAAGGCCTTTTCAACAGTGCTTGTTAATCTGTGCACCTGATCTATTGTCGAGTGCTTTTGGCGAAATCCAAACTGATGCAATGGTATAATCATTTTTTCTTGAATTACTGCCATAAGTCTTGTCAAAATAATTCCTTCAAATACCTTAGATAGGACAGGCAGCAACGATATTGGACGGTATGAGGTTTTTTCTGTGGTTGGCTTTCCAGGTTTCGGAATCATCACAATTTCCGCCACCTTCCACTGACGAGGAACATAAGTTAATCTTATTGCTGCGTTAATAATGGATGTTAATTTTACAATAGCTTTCTTTGAAAGCTCTTTAACAACTTTACCAGTGATCAGGTCATAACCTGGAGCTTTTTTCTGTTTAACTTTCGTTTTGATTTCTCGAATCACCTCTTTCACTGTTGCAGGTCTGATATTCGATTTATCTGGGTTGATCATTTTATCTAGGTTTTCCTTTGCTGTTTGCCTTGTAGGAGCACAGAAAGTATCTTCCAAGTAATCTGCAAATAATTCCACCTTTTCTTTGCTATCTCTAGCCCAAGTTCCATCTTTTTTCTTCAAAGGAGGAGACTGAGTAATAGGTCTCTTAAGAGATCTAGCTGCTTTCCACAAGGAGTAGTCACTGGTTTTATCGTATGACAAATTACCCATGTAGTTACTAAAGGTTTCGTTCTTTATTTCAATAATCATATTTTTCAATTCCTTACCTAACCGGTTTAACACATTTTTGGACAGTGGTGTTCGTGATTCTTGCCACCTTCGTCTTGCTTTTCTTTTTTCTTTTATTTTTTCCCGAATTTCGATAGGATAGTTAATTCCTCTGGTTTTTCTTTCGACTTTTGGAGTATTTTCCCAAGCCGATAATTGGATGTTAGCAATTAGGTTTTGAAGCTCAGTCTCCAGTTGTTCTATTGTTTTAAGAGGCGATTTAAGGTTTATTCTGCGATCCAAATCATTTTTAAATCCATCCCAGTCGGTATGAATGTTTACCAGAGTGGAAGGTTTTTGTTTCCTTATAACTGTTTGGCTGACAGTAAGAATAATGGGCGTATGGTCAGATGAAAGCTCCTCAGTCGCCTCAATGTCTGTGTAGTTGCTATTAATTCCCTTCAAAATGAAGAAATCTATTAGGTCTGGAATTTTCCTATTATCAGTCGGCCAGTATGTAGGTGTGCTTGTTGACTGAAATTCACACCGATAACTTATCGCAGCCTCATACAGTTCCTTTCCTCTGGGTGATATTAGCCTGGAACCCCAATATGTGTGCTTGGCATTTAAATCTCCGCCCACAATAAAGTGGTTACCCAACCCTTGAAAAAATGCTTCAAATTGAGTATTCTTTATTATATGTCTAGGTGGGCAGTATATCGCTACTACTGTCACATCCTTAGTCTCAGTTTTGACTCTAACTAAGGTAGCTTGAATTTCATTTGTCTCATATTTAATATCTTCATAATGACTAATGTTTTCCTTAATAATGACAGCAGTTCCACCACGCGATTTATTGCTAGGATGAATAGTATTATATATCTGGTAGCCTTTTATTTTAATATAAGATTCTTTAGTGAAATGGGTCTCCGAGATAAGGCATATATCAATTTTATGGCTTTCAAGAAATATTTCCAACTCATGTTTGTGTTTCAAGAGGCCGTTAGAGTTCCAGGCTGCTATTCTCAAAGTCTCCATCACCATCATTTTTGTTTCCCTACTAAAGGCATGTTATTAATTGATTTTCTAAAACCACTTTCTAATTTAGTGAGTCTGTCGAGTACCCTTTCGTTTAGCTTTTCTTGTTGGTCAATTTTTTTAATTAATTTTTGAAGCAGCTGGTTAGTTGATGTCTCCTCAAGTTCATCTTTTTTATTAGTGATAGCAGTTCCTACCTTGTTCGCATAAGAGTCGAATTGTTTTGTTTGCCTTAATTTGCTTTCCTCAATGTTTGTTTTTACTAGAATTTCTTCTTGAAAATGGCTTAGCTGAGTACTCTCTGTTGATTTAGTATTTCTTTTGCTAATAGTCTTTTCCCTCATTTTCTGTATATGCTTTGCTACTTCACAACCTCTGTAGCTTGCTGGGTGAGCTTCACCACAATTAATACATCTTGGTGGAGTATCTTTGATTTTTAGACAGTCGCTAGAAATATGATTCCCGGCACACTTTACACATTTTGCATCTCTTCCACAGAACCTTTGAGTATGGCCATGTCTCTGGCATCGTTTGCACTGAGGCACCATTCTTGGTTTCCTCAACGCTTCAATCTTAACTTTCATACCCATTATATTAACAATCGTATATATTTTTTGCACACTTTCCTCTTTGCTAAAACATAACATAAACAAAGGCAAAGGCAATTTTGTTTTCCTTTCCAGGATATGCACAACATTTAATATTTTAAATCCCTTTTCTGTTAGCTCTTGCTTAATATCCTCTGGTTTACATGAAGGATGTAAGTGCCTAGCCATGACTTTTATTTCTCTGTTGTTTTTATCTTCATACGTAAACCATTTAAAGTTTTTCTCATTTAGTATTTTCACCAAGTTTCTATAGCAACTCTCTCCAACAACATTAACTTTAAGTTCAATATCTTATTTCTGGAGTTAAAGTGAAAAACAAAATGGTGGATTGCTTCTAAAATACTGAACATTATTTGTATGTAGAATCCGCCCTGTACATAGCGCTAAAGTTTTGTGAGACATCCTGTATATTTGAAGGTTTCTACTCGCTACGCTCGTGCCAGTGTAGAAAATATACGTAGGCCTAGCCTATGTCTACAAGTCTACATTCGTTATGCTCGATGTCTCGGCCTTTGTAACTATACGAATAATCACTTTTTTCTAAAGGTCAGAGTTCGCAACTACATTTTTGAAAATAACTTCCTTGTGTGTTATCGTAGACAGGTCGGATTGGTACATGCAGAATTGATATTTGCAGATGTTTACATAGTTTACTGTGTTATAAGTTTAATAACACACGAGATTGAATAAAAACTGTTTAAAATGGCCACCATTTTTACATTTTCGTTTCGATTTTTCGGAATTTCAATACGACGACAGCGACGACGCATGGACAGCATATCGAAAATAACATATACTTCGTATACTGGGTGAGTAATATGCGATTGTTTTTATTACTTGTTGATTAAGGAAAATTTTACCTACAAATCATATTTTTAATTTGAAACTAACTCTCCGCCGTTTGTGTTTTACAGAATGTCCATTTTTTTACTTAATTATTGAAGAGAACAGCTGAGCGAACAAAAATATTTTTCTTTTCTTTAAAAATGGGAAAGACTGTAATACTGTCCTTAACATACGCCAAAAACGTTTCGAATGTTCTGTCAGGTCAGGTTCTGTCTGTTCTATTTATGTCAATGGAAAATGTTTTCGAGTGGCGGTGCTCTACTTGAACAGACCCGATTCCTGATCTACCAATACAATTTAAGATTTCCTACAGGTCTAATTGACCTTTGGACATTATATTTAGAGGATCTGATTGTATTACATTATATGAATGTGGCTGGGTAAGTAACATGATGGCCCATCAATTATTTTAAACACACTTTTGCCAAAATATTTTTAATTTCGTACACACAACGAAATGAAGACCGTAGGACGTTTACCATAACCTTCAAAAGCGGGGACAGAAAATTATGAAATTGTATTTATCCGACGATATAAGCCTTTAACACTTGTAAAATACAGTTAGAGTGACACAACTTAGTAAAGTCGGTAATTTTTATGTTTATTTTTAGACGGAGGTATGTAGCTAACACGTGCCTACTTGATCTTGCCAAAAGTTTTACTCGCATGGGATAAACATAACCTCTCATGTGTTCATTATAAACAAGGGAATTAACACACTAAATAAATAGTACATTCGAATGTATCTTAAACAGTTAAAGAATGATGTAAATATGAAATATACAAAACAAAACTAACATTTATTTAATTTTTTTTTAAATTTAAAATCGTCTATTGTGTGTCGCTTATGATAGTGAAATCAAAATGTCAAAATGGCTGCACAATTTTTTGTTAAAAACAATTATTCAACACACTAAAATAAAAATCTACATATTTCAATTCTGCGTGTAATGGTACCAACCATATTTCTCTACGATAACAAATAGAGAAGTTATTTTCACCGATAAATTTCGAAACTTATCTCCCAAGATATTGTGATTACATACAGTTAATATATCCGATAGATTGGAAATAAGTGAGTACAGTTTATAACAAACAAGCTACCCGATGTCTAATATACACAATTACAAGGTTCAGAAAACCTGTGTAACAACGGTTTTAAACAAACTTACTCTACTGGGTAGAGTACCCTTGGGGTCTGTTCAAGAAGATGACCACCACTCAAACAATGGCAGCTAGAAGGTTTCCTAACCTATCTAACCTAACCTAACCTAACCTAACCTAACCTAACCTAACCAAATTAACCTAACCTAAAATAACCTAACCTAACCTAACCTAACCTTACCTAACCTAACCTAACCTAACCTAACCTAACATTACCTAACCTAACCTAACCTAACCTAACCTAACCTAACCTAACCTAACCTAACCTAACCTAATCTGTTTCACATGGGCCATGTAACGTTAAGATGGGACAAAAACAGAGAGAGAAATTTTTGAAAATTACCCTTAAACACTATAGGCTACTTGATGCAGGTGATCTACTCCTTTCTCCATATAATCTTGTGTTATATCGCTCTTTCAACTTTTTTATCAAGTGTCTATTAACCAACTCTTGTTCTTTACCGACAGTAACGGTATTAAAGTATTTAGGGGTATTTTTGTCTATTTTTTAAGCTATAAATGATCAAAAGGTTCTCACCTTTAAATAACAAGGGGGTATTAAAACAACTGAACGGGCTTAATTTCGATTTTTCTTACATAAATTACATCAATTAAACACTTCATGCGTAAATCACAAGTCTAAACTGCAATTCAAATGTAGAACTCATACGAACCTATTTTATATTTCTCCAAACATTGGTTTAATTAATCATCAATTTGCGTTGGTTATAAAACAAACAATAACACAGTTATTAAAACACGAGCATGTTTTATTTCACTTCTGACCTTGTCATTAGCGAGAGTCCTGGTGTAACTAATTGTTGAGCAAGACATCTGTATATTTACTGTAAAACATTTAAACGAATTTACTTTGGAACTAATAATTTTTAATTTACAATGTATGGAACAATATTATGGGAACATTAATAAAACAGGATTAATTACTTACCAGTGAAATTATTGTAGTTATTTTCTGAATATCGAAAAGACTTACAAAATAATAGTCAATGAAAACCTGTTTCAACGGTAAAAAGAGACATGAATTGATATACGTTTGAATAGGTAAACTGGTTACCCTGATGAAATTAACAAGCACTATTTACCTACCCCAAAGTATAGGGTAAGTTTGATCAAATCGATCTCGTTTGGCGTTCATGACCTTGAGAAAAGCCGTCCTTCCGTCGTCATTGTCGTCTGTAGCCTACGAAAGTTAAAAAATAAAGACAGGACTGTTAAATTTGATATTTAATTTTTAATAGAAACCTACTGAAATTGAGAAAAATCTAAATGAATATGTCAAAATGGCAGCCTTTATAAACAGTTTTTTTTTTATATCTCGTATGGCAAAAATTGCAAAACACACCAACTACATCAATTTACTAGATATTTTTCTACGTTTCATGGACATTGGTGTTATGAATTGAAAGTTGGGAACATTAGCTTTACAATGGTACCTAGATTATTACAATAGGATGATTTTTAGTATGCGAAAAATGAATTTAAAAAAAAAGCGATATTTACTACTCAGGTGAGTTGTAAAGTTTGTTGTAAATTCTTAATTTTTTATAACGTTTAAATCTCCATAGCTATAAGAGCTACGATAATTTTATAAGCAAAGATCCAAAGAGAAACTAAAATACTATAAAATAATGTCACTGTAGAGTAGTTAGACAGAAATCTGCATATTATTATCTAATTTAGCGTGTTATAAGTTGATAACTCAAGAGATATGGACACAGACTCTTTAAAATAGACACTATTTTGACATTTACAATTACATTTTTCTGAATTTCAATAGGGTTGTATACGAGCATCCTCCTCTATAACAAATGAAATGGGGGGATGTATTTATGGGGGGATGAAACCCCCTATAACTTGTATTTTATGGGGTTTTCAGGTTTACAATATTTTAAGAATGTTTTATTCTTGGGAATTTGTTCAACCTTTACAGGTACTTAAAGTTCGGAAAATTAAACGTTTGATAGGCCTACAAATACTTGATTCACACCTAAAATATAAAATACAGGGTGTTTCATAACAAATTTCAAAGTTTCCCGCCATATCGGAAAATGGCGGCAATTTTTAAAATTTTACAAAATGGATTTTAAAATGGGGAAAGTAAGGTTCCCCATTGAAAGTATTCTATCATATTTATAATTTACAAGTTACCTATCGTAACATTTTGGATAGGACACCCTGTATACATGCACAAATTTTTATCTAAATACTTGGTATTACATGTACAAATATTTAAATACCCATATTTAATTTAGCGCTTTTTACTATACAATAATCGACCTAAACTCAAAAAATGCATTTTTTTGTAGTAATGCCTTACACGAGTAAAAAAGTCTCAAATTTGGGCGCTCTGTCCCAGTGCGTCTGATGAAAACAGTACAAGGACCATTGTGATGTGAACGTTTGTATTAAACTTTTTTACATCTTGCTTAGTTTTGAGATATTTACAAAAACCCGTTTTGCCCCACGTTTTTAACCCCCCCCCCTCCCACCAGGGGGCTCAGCGGTGAGCTGGAGTGTTTTTACCCATTGAAGTATAACTCTAAAACCTAACTATCTACCAAATTTTTATAAATTTATATTTTGTCCAGATTTTCATAAAATCTGCTTTTATTCAGTGGTCTATACCAAATTGAAAAGGACATTTTTTCCTTCAAATTACCATTTTTGTATTCTGAATTTTAAAAGTTGGATTTCGTAACAGATGAGTAGACTACAACAAGGAAAGTTGCATTGAAATCTATTGAACTGTTTAGGCTATACAATCGACAACCGGACACTCATTTTTTGTACAACCAAATTTATGCCTATAATCACTTTACCAAACACTCCAACCCCCTCAAAAGAAGGAATATACTATCCTCGTGCAAAGCAACACTTAACGAATTTCAAATATCCTAGGAATAAAAACCATATTTAACTTAACAACTTTTCAAATCAATAACTTCAACATATCTATTAGATTACGCCATGAAGGATAGTAAACATGCAAATACATGTAAGGAAATATAATCACTTGGAAGAAATTGTTATCGGTGACAGAATCCGTTTAATTTATTTCAATATAATCGTTAACCGTAAAGTTTGTGTTAATTCTTGTTCTGTGATGTTAACTTGAACACAAGTTCACACAAGAAGTACGTTTATTTATTCAAACGCGTTTCAACGATTAAATCGCCATCTTCATTGATGTACAAATTACAATAACTAAAATATAAGTAGTCCGTGCATCACTAAAGATGGATACTTTGTCGTTGAAACGCGTTTGAAAAAATAAACCTATTTTTTATGAGAATTTGTGTTCAACTTCACTGAGGATGGCGATTTTGCCGTTGAAACGAGTTTGAATAAATAAAAGAACATTTTGTGAAAATTTATGTTTAAGTGAGTTATAGTTTAGTCCAGCAATGAAGATGGCAACTTTGTCGTTGAAACGTGTTCAAATAAATAAACGTACTTTTTGTGATAAGTGAGTTATATTTTGATTAAGTATACCATCTCACAAGTCAAGGTCAATATTTATTTATAGTTCATAAATATTTCAGGCGTTATTTAAATAAATAAATAAAAATACATGTTGACTTTTTTAACTTAAGATAAAATGTTAATTTTTAAAAAGTTTAATTTAAACATATAAAGAGGAATACAATAATGAGGCAAAAGTTTTTGATTTGTAAACTCGAAAACTTCAGAAATTGAATTACGTCAGTTGAAAAACCTGTAAAATTGATCTTTCTTCGGATTTTTTATATAATATAAAGACTATTAAAATATAGCAATAACTAAGATACTAAAATTAAATATGTTAGAAATTTATTGTTTGCATGCGAGGGAGTAGGTAACATACTGAAAATCTCAACGCCATCAACCTGCTATGAACCTTTGACGTTTCACGTAGTCCAAACTGCAGCAACAAGAACGCGCTCTACCAACTGAGTTTTTAACTGAGCATATAATATGTTAAGCAAGATTGAAAAGGTTAAGAAATCCGAAATATGACTTAAAAACTATTTTAAAACAATTTTAAAAACCTGAAAATTATCAATACAAAAAATACTAAATCGAAATCATTTATTTCAAAGTCTGTAGTATCAGCAGACTTTCTAAGCTGAGTAACTACTTGTTAATAACACCAAAATATCTTTTGAGTGGTAATTAAATCACAATATCGTCATTTTTGTAGATGTTTCAATATTTAAAGGGCAAACAATTTACAAACTTAACTTATGAGGCGCCTAAAATTCAACGTTGTAATGACTCGCTTCAAATATTTTGACAAACAGAGGAGTTTTGACAGCCATTCGATCAAAACTTAATAATTTCCATAAATTGTTTAATATTTTGAAACACTTATGGGGCATCTAGATTCATAAAATTTGGCAGACATACAGGCACATCCAATTGTCATAAGCGTGTCAAATTTGATGATTCTAGCTGTCCTATAAAATTCTAGTGTGTCGAAAAATTAAATAATTTGTGGAGAATGTATGAAATTTACCTAAAGGTAAACATTTAAGGTATAACTGACGAAGAAACAAACCATTATATCTCACCAAATCCGTAACTATTAGTGCAATCCCTTTTTTGATAGGTTTTACCATTTAGACCTCGAAAAAAGGTCTAGACTGACTTTTAATTTGAGTCTATTATTTTGAATTTTTTCTAAGGTTAAAAATTTGAAATTTTTGAATTTTTCCATCAGTAACAAGCTAAAAGTTATAAGGTTACCAAATTCCAAGTTTCTATTTCATCTGGAAGTAATTTCGAATTTGTATAGATGAGTCGCACAAAGGGTTGTGTATATTAGAAATACCATTAAAACGTTACAAGAGATTAATCTCAAAATTAATATACTGTAAGAACAAGCTTTACTTAAGGGCATGCGGAGATATTTTTCAAAAATCGTTATCGGTTAACAATAAATTAATTCCCTATTTAAATTACTGGCATTTTTTATGAATTTCAGAAAGTATCTTAGAGGTTTTTTCTGTTTCATATACTGTAAAATGATTTTTTTCAAATGAAATTTAAAAAATTTTTTTTTTTTTTTACAAGCTTGTATTTACAAAAAAATTAGAAACATTTTATTGCATTTTGTATTTAGCTGTTTATCTGGAAATTTTGCACTACGGTTGGGGCATTTTTTTATTTCTGACATACTGTACTAACTAAAATTTTCATATCTAACAATTTTTTATTACACAGATGAATTTCAAAATATTGGTAATATTACAAGTTGGGTTTTGCATTATTTTACTTTTTTAAATTTTGAAATATATCTTAACTTTTAGTGGCTTCGCAGTTTTTTCATAACTATATTTTTCAAATGAAAATCTTGTAAATTGATTTTTTTTTAAACACGTATTTAAAAATAGAACTCAAAACATTTGTATATCTTGAAAAAATTAGGTGTTTATATGGAATATTTCCTTCCGTTGGAGCAATTTTTTTCATTCCTGTAAACTAACTCTAAATTGTTTACATTTAACTTTTTTTACATAGTTAAATTCTATAGAACTTCTTCTAAAAAACGGTATATTACAAATTGGATTTAGCATTATATATTTTTTTTATGAATTAAAAAAAAAAAAGTTTGCAAAATGCTCTAAAACGACCTGTCATATAAGAGCAATATGCAAGACAGTTCTAAGGTTTCTAAAGTGTACCAGGGAAGGATTTCAATTCACATTAAAAAAATTTCTTATATTATTAAGATACATGATGGTCATTAATTTTATGAAAACACTTGTCTTCATTATAAGAAGAAAAAACCACTAAAGATCTGAAATTAATACTTTTATGTATTAAAACAGCGACCAATCACAATGTAACAATCATAATTAAATTCTATCCAAGAACGAACATTCAACAATAGAAATTACCTCGTCATTTGCATTTTACGATCAACAAGAAACATGCGCATAAACATTGAATGTAAAACAAAAGTTTAAACACTCGAAATCAACAATATTTTATAGATATTCTACCATATTATTTATAAATATACACAATATATATTTACCAAATAAGCCTAACCCTCACACAAATACATTATCACAACACGCACTGTGCGACCAAACACTAGCAGTCAACTAAAACACAATTCTAGCGCTTACTCTTTTGCAACGATGTTCTGGGAGGGAATCAGCTGTTGCTAAACTATATTCTCTGAAAGATGAACTTTGTTAAACCTAACCTTACTCAATCATGTTTATAGTAACAATATGAAGTATATTTAGATAAAATATAAATAAAGCGAGATCAGTCAATGTGTATTAACAGATGATCGTTAAAATTAATGCGGATTATATAAAGAAGAATTTTTTAAAAATTTACTACAATTAATACTCATGTGTTTAATAATTGACAGGAGTTCTAGACAAGATTGTAATTTAATAATAATCAAATTTGATTATTCTCCTAAAGAATACAGGGTTGGACAAAGGTTCTGGATACATCTGGTATGAAAGAAGTAATCCCCAATCCACATATAAAACACTAACACAATCAACATTAGAAAGTTTAATGAACCAATATGTACATTTCGGTAACATAGCTACCATCCTCAGGTGGTTATAAACCAAGACTGAACTAAATGTAACAACAAGCATGTTATTTCTACATTTCATAATTTTGGAATAAATAATGTCAGTTTGACTAAAGAAATTAAGAACAACAAATTGGATAGCTTCGAAAGTATTTTCATTGTTAAAGCTGATAATGATTTGTTGTTGAATTCTGATAAGGGACCAATTCCGAATTATTTGTTATTGTCTATGTTAAAACCAAGTTAAAGCACAGATTATGCCTATTTTAACTTTTTAATTTTGACTTTTATTTTCTTAATACATATGGTAGTTGCTTTTCCCTTACGTTTTAATATTAGTTATACTAGAGAACTTAAACTTTCATATATATATATATATATATATATATATATATATATATATATATATATATATATATATATAGTATACACATGTTTTTTCCATTCATTTTAAACTTCTAATTATAACTTATGTTAGAGTAGTTGGATTGAAGGGCACGTCGCCCCTCCCACTTTCCAGGTAGGCATGGAAACCTGTCTCACTAATGTGGAAGAGGGAGGAGCGCTACGTAAGCTTGACTCTTTATAAGTCGTCTCAGTGACATATTTAGTTTAGTATTGATTAATATCCCTCTGAAGATGGTAGCTATGTTACCGAAACGTACATAAGAGTTTATTAAACTTTTTAATGTTAATTGTGTTAGTGTTTTATTTGTTGTTTGGAGAGTAATTCTGTCATATTGTTATTAACCACACAAGGCTCATTGGATTTTTTATCTTAAAGAATATTGTTTCTACTTAATAATCTATCAATATTTATGTTTTTTTTTAAATGGCCGCCATTTTGAAATACATAAAAGTATTAATTAGCAGAGATAATTAAATTAATAACTAATGGGGGTGTGGATAGTAGATTTCGCCTAACTGAATCTTTAAACACTTTCAAGAGCCTGACAATAATGAGTACGGGAATGGCAATCCCGACGTAACCTAGCTCAATCTACACCTTTTTCATGTAGTCTTGAGTTAGATCAGGTCTCTCTTGACCAACTCTTGTTCTCTTCCAATCCTGACGCTATTAGACTATTCGAGGGCTAGGAGAATTTCTTCCTTTTTTTTAAGGCGATGATGACCAAAAGGTTTTCCCCTTCAAGCAACAAGGGGAATTAGGACTAGACTTCAATTAGTTAAAAGAGAATCTATGTAAATTCAAGACATTAAATTGGAAATAAATTCCCCCATATGGTAATGAACAACTTGTACTGAAAATTGTTTCTTTGATGTTTTATGAAAATGAAAAATCGTAAACACTTATATTACAAATAACAGTATTTGTATAACAGCACTAAGCGTAACGTGCGGAGGTTTCTTCGCATATGTACAGCTTCAAGGCCCGTCAGGATCGAGACACTGACACGAGCGAAGCGAACTTGATTTATTAATACAATTTAACATTTCCTACAAGACCTAAGAAACCAACTTTTGGGTGTTACTTTTAGAGGATCTGTTTGGAGCTGGGGTAGTGGAACAGGCCTAAGAAGGCACTTCGCAGATTATGTGAAAACGCTGTACTATTCTCGAAGTAAACGTTAAGGGGTGCGATGAGGGCAAGTCTCAGGTAGCTGGCGATTCGGAGGCAAAGTCAATGTTTGTGGAACGGTGTTATTTTCCGACTTAATCCACCTCTTCCTCTACCGCCCCGCACCGGGCACAAGTGCCTTCTTAGGGCTGTTCCACTATATCTTATTCATCCTTTAATGAAATCAACAATTGACAAATTGATTTTTCAAAAATTATTTTTTTAAAGAAGAATATGTTTAGGAAAAATATTCTGTATCCTCATGGTTTCAAAAAAGGAAATCCCGATAGATTATTTTCTACTAAAAAATAAATAAATCGAAAATACAAGATTCCTTTATATTTAATCCTTTTAAAAATGTTTTTGGCACCTCTCCAAAATGTGTTTTTTTACAGCTTCTATGTATGGGTTCACGGGAGCCGCAACTATTAATTAAATGAATGGATCTAGCCAGTCTACCGCTAACAGCATGCTCGGCACGATAACATGATTTACTATACTGCGGAATAATAGAACTCACTTGATATTGTGAGCCCGCGTTGCATTTTATATCACAGCTTAGTATCGACCGACATCTTTATATAATTAATCGAGGTTAGAATTGTGTTTAATCCTCTTTCGGTTTCCTTAAAAAACTGATGCAAAGAACAGGTCCTTTAGCTAGAGTTGGACAAAGGTTCCGGATACATTCCAATATCTCTGCTTCTAGAAGGCGCAGGAATGTGATGGATATATCGATGGAAAGCTATCGATTTGGGGTGTCTACAGAGTGTGCCAAAACTCATATTCCACATACAGGGTGTTCCGAAAGTATAAAACCTATTTTCCTCCTGTATTATTAGATATAAACATATTATTGTGTTCCTCTCTACATTTACTCTTAAAAAGTCATTTTAATTTGGTGAAAACAGAATCTTCTTTTATACTAAATTATGAGTAATTAAATTTGAAAACAATGTCTTAAATCTATAAAGAAATACGGCAGGCAATAAAGACTGTTTAAATCCAGTTTGTTGACCGTAAAGCTGAAAGCTGAAACGTATGAGGTTAGGTTAAAAACAGTTGTCCTTTAAGGAACAGAAACCTGGACTTTAACCGAAGAAGATAGTCTGCGGATATGGGAACGAAGCATTTTGATGAATAATGAAGACGTATTCAGCTAGGGGAATTGGAAAATTAGAACGAATTAAGAATAGTACTGTGTCAAGAACTGATGACTGGGGTAAGAAAACGAAGGCTACAGTGCTGGGGCATGTGAAGCGGGTGGAAGATGGAAGATCAGTGCACCGCAAAGCAGAAGAAGAGTAGGAAGACCTCGGAAACGATGATTGGAGGAGTTGGAACCTAATCTGAGAGAAATGGGTGTAAGAGAAACAAAGGGAGAGACAGAGGGAGTAGAACGAAGTCAGAGAAGAGGTCAAGTTTCTTCAAGGGCTGTATCACCACCAGTTAAGAGTAAGGTACGTATATGGCAACGAAGCATTTTGATGAATAATGAAGACGTATTCAGATAGGGGAATTGGAAAATTAGAACGAATTAAGAATAGTACTGTGTCTAGATCTGATGACTGGGGTAAGAAACGAAGGCTACAGTGGCTGAGGCATGTGAGGCGGGTGGAAGACGGAAGATCAGTGCACCGCAAAGCAGAAGAAGAGTTCGAAGACTTCGGAAACGATGATTAGAGGAGTTGGAACCTAAACTGAGAGGAATGGATGTACGAAAAACAAAGGGAGAGACAAGGGGGAGTAGGGTGAAGTCATCAAAGATGTCAAGTTTCTATAAGGGTTGTATCACCACCAGTTAAGAGTAAGGTACGCAATTATGTACTATTTGGAATAAAAACGTGTTTTCGATTATTATGTACTTTTGGATTCTATAGGAACATAACTTGACCTTTTTTAGAATGATATCCAAAGTAAATTTCTCTTCAGTTATTTCAAGGAAGGAAAACTGATATTTTGATCTAATTCTAAAATCTATTTGTTTTCTTAGCAACCATAACACTTCCTCCCCATGTAAAGATTCGTTTAAAAACTAACATATACCAAAGTACCATTTGTACAATTTTGACCTCTAGGATGCACATCGGCATCCCAAGATCGTTTCAGTAAGAAGTTAGACGAGAGGTGACAGACTACATCTTGGCAGTGGAAACAGTTCTCAGCTTAATTAAGCCACTTTACGTAATGGTCTGTTTTTAAACAGAAACGCATCAAAGAAAGGACAATTCTGTTAAACATTTGGCAACGAATACATATAGATTCTTGTGGATGACTTAAAACTGGCTTTAATACTATGCCTTGTTGTATTCATTGAGGCAGAGGGTCACAAAAAAACAACATTTAAAAGGTAATGTTTTTGGGGTGATTCTTGATTTCAAAAACGGGGATTACATTATTAGGGTCTCTAGGTAACACCAATGACCCATTTAATTTCACTCGCGTGTCTGTCTACAAGTAGCAACACAGACAAAACTTTAAGTCCTATATATTTCAAACTTTGCATTTATATTCTTTGTATTGTCCTACACGAAGAAAAAATAAAGCAGTACCAAAAAACATGAACTAGGAGTAAAAACTATTATTTTGAAAAAAAATTATTTCTGAAAATATTACGTCTGTGGTATCAAATAAAACTAGATGTTATTGTGATTACGAATATGTTTGTTTATATAACGAAAAAATTAACATGTTGGCATTAGACCAAATTAAAAATGTCAGATACCATGTCCCCCCCGCTCTATCTTAAATATGGCGTGACCTACAATACCGAAAAAAATTATTTGAAATTAAATTGCAGCGCGAAATCATGTATTACAATTTTTTATACGACGAATACAACTTAATTTAGTTTTTGTGAGATGTGATAGAAACAGTTCAATAGCCATTAAAAGATGGATTACATTTTCATTTATTTCACTTTATTAGGATTCGTAGGTAAAACTAAAAACCCTTTTAATTTCACGAGGGTGTCTGTACGTCGCAACCCTTCAAGACTTTAAATCCTATATATTTCAAACTTTGCATTTATATTCTTTGTATTGTTCCAAATATAGGAAAAATATAGCTGTAACAATAAAACGACCTTGTGGCAAAAATTACCGAGTTGAAAATGTTATTTTGGAGATATTTTGTGCGTGGTAATAAATAAAACTATAAGTTATTCTGATTACGAATATGTTTGTTTATTTGACGATCAAATTAATATGTTGGCCCTAGACCTAATTTAAAGCGTCAGATATCATGTCCTTTCTACCTTAAACACTGCGTGACCTACAAATCTGACAAAAATTCATTTGTATTTGAAATTAAATTGAAGTGTGAAATCAAATAAGTTTTTTAAACACTTTTTATAAGAAGCGCGACAAACAGTGCAATAGCCATTAAAATATGAATTGTAGCCCGTCGATGCCGCAAGGCGAAACAATTATAGCTCATTTATATTATTAAATATTTGAAACTTTAAGCTTTTGCTTTATTTTATCCTTGAATATGAATTGTATTTTCATTGACTTCTGTTTATTAGGGTAAAGCCAAGGACCTTTATATTGCACGTGCGTGTCTGTCTGTCTGTACAATTTGAACTGCCACTAAAAAAAAAAAATTTCGACTTTATAAAAATATCTGTTTCTATATCCCTACCACCCTTAAGTCCTGTGGTTTTACCACAACCTTGACCGTTTTATTTAAATATAATGCGGTGCAGTATTTTTAAAGGAATTAATAAATTGGTCGAAATTTCATAAGGGTTGGAGTTTAAAGTAGAACCGAGGGTGAAAAACGTTTGTCGATCATAAACTCAAGATGGGGAGAGAAATTTATTTTTCAGGAATACGCGACGCAGGATTCAGGAAATTATTAGATTATGGTATGAAAAATTAAATGAGTAGGGTTGATGTCAGAGGTTGGTTCCAACATGTATTTTTTCTTATTGTTGAAAGGCGAAAACCCGGTTATTATCGACTTAATAAAAAAGATGAAAATAGCAAAAAATAAAGGTACCTTGTAGCCCTGGAGTACACAATAGATGTAAGAGAGCAATCTAACCCAAGACTGCATGGAAATAAAATGGTCAGCCGTGTGCTAAAAGAACACGATTTCGGGTCCATAGGCAATTAGTTTTATAAAGTTAAGTCTTTTAAGCAGCAGTTTAAATTTTTCAGACAGACGGACACGCGCGTGATTATAATAGGGTTCTTGGATTTACCTACGGACCCTAATAAAGAGAAATTACTGAAAATGCAAGTCATCTTTTAATGGCTATTGAATTATAAGTCTCACATCTCACAAAAACGTTTTTAAAACGTCGTGCATTTATCATTGTGTGGTTAAATTAAGTTGTATTCGTCATACAACAAACTATAATATATAATTTTGCACTGCAATTTAATTAGAATTCCAAATTATGTTTTTGCAGAATTGTAGGTCACGCTGTGTTCAAGTTACGGGGGGGGGATGATTTCTGACACTTCAAATTTGGCCTCACACTAAACATATTGATTTTTTCGTCAAATAAACATACATATTCGTTATCAGAATAATTACTAATTTTATTTGATACCGCACATATAATATTTCCAAAAAAAAATTCAACTCGGTAGCTTTTCCCTCTTAACTACCCCAAGGTAATTTTTTTGTTAGCGTTATAATTTTCCTATATGTAGGACAATACAAAGAATATATATGCAACGTTTGTAATATGCTTGCGTAAACTGGTTGCGACTTACAGGCATTTTTTACACGCGCGTGAAAATAAATTATAAGGGTCCTTGGATTTATCTATGGACCTTTAAAAAAGTGTAAATATCTACTTTATTTTATGAAATTTATATTTTAAATGGTTCAAATTTATCATCGGTTAATGAACCCATTGGTCCCACACTGCATTAATATCAAAAAGTAACTGTTTATATTGAATGTTAAATTTTTGAAAATAATGATACTAATCACTGAATGTTTTTTTCGAAAGGGAAATATATAAATAAGATTAATTATTCTATTTTTTGAAAGCTTTAGATATACATTTTCCAACGAGATTTTAAAAATTATCATTATTTTTCAATCCCCACCAAACTTGTGACAAACTTTGAAGTCTCCAGAGAAAGATGTAAGGATAAAATTACTGCTTTACAGATAGACCAATAGTTGAATGGGTTACTTATACAATCCTAAATATGTAAATTCTGTTACATTTACAAATATAAAGATGCGAAACCCGGTTCCCATCTTGATAAAGTTAATTCAAACTAGTTATATTGTATACTTATTGCTATCAAGCAGGTAGATTATATCCACAACATCCAGCCCTAGGATATTACTTACGAGATTTCTGTGTGCTTTACATCGCTTACAAAGTTTACTTCTGTCTTTACACAGTGTACCTCATCACGTGATATCTTTACACACACCAGAAACATGTAAATGGTTTCTCTTTCTCTTTACTGCATTTCGTGTCACTCTTTCCCAATTCCTCCGATTCAACCTCTTCATTTTCCTCTCTTTCGCTCTTTCTCACTGAAAGTGTGAATACGATTACAAGTTTCTTGTTTTGATCATTATTTAATTAACAACATTGTTATAATTTTATGTTTTATTTGTATTTTATTTTTACTATAATTTTCTTTATTAACTATTATTGTTTATTTATGTTACTTTAAATTAATTAAATTTTTTAGTGTTAAATAATCGACGGTAATTTTATAATTAATTCCGTTATTTCCTAAAAATAGCTTTAGTTGACAAAAATATTTTTCTCACTTCTTGTCTTTATTGTATAGTTTATGATATATTATATTTTTGTTTTTCCTTTATTATTATTACTCTTTTAGTTGTTCTGTTAATTTTAATCCAGGGATTTTTGTTTTGTATTTATTAATATTATTATTTTATTTTATGTATAGTATTTTTATTTTCAATTATAGTTTCATTTTTTTTTAAATATTTTCATTGCAATTATTGTATTTTTCCATGGAATTAAATCGTAACAAGGACCTGGTGGTCCTAATTTGGTCTTTCTCTCTCTATCTCTCTCTTTCTCTCTGATATTAAGTGGGAGAAAACTTAACTGTCGCTTCTTTAAATAAATTAATATCTCTTTCTCTCTCTCACACACACTCTCTCTCTCTCTCTCTCTCTCCGATATTAAGTAGGAGAGGATTTGATCCTTATGTAGACATCCTTAACAATCCCTTCCTCTAAACAACAAGAGAAGATACAATGAAACATACACACACACATCGGCATCAGAAGATAGTAGTCTATCCTTAACAGACGAGAGATGACAGAGATCTTGGCAGTGTAAAACACTTCTCGGCCTAATTATGCCACTTTACGTAATGGTCTTTTTTTAAACAGAAAAGCACCGACGCAGGGAGAGTTCTTGGAACCGTTTGGCAACGATTGCATAGAGAGTAGATGACTCAAAACTGGCAGGGATACAATCTTTGTTGGATTAATTGAGGAGGAGGAATGACATATTGTGTTAAATTATTTGTGTCTACTTTGTTCTCAAAAGACATAATTTAAAAGCAATTGTGATTGTTTGTCAATTCCTTTTGATCTTTTTACAATTTAATGTTTCTCTATAATTATTAATATAGTTTTAATTAGTTTTTTCACGTCATGATTTTTGCTTTGTTCATGAAAACAAACAAATGTAGTGTAGTTTTATTTATATAAAACGTCTCCACTAGTCGCTCATGTCTGCGTTTCGGTCCTAACGGGCCTCGAAGATGGATTCGGAGGTTCCACTCGCTACGCTCGTGTCGGTGACTCGGCCTTGCCAGATCTCATAACTATTCGTTTTGAAATTAAATGTTTGACAATAACTTTGCTATTTGTCATTGTAGAAGGATGTGCTTGGTACCACTATATGCAGATTTAAAATCTGCACATTTGACATTTTCAAATGGATTTTTCTGAATTTCAATATGAGCAAACTATAATAAATCTCATGTTCCTATCTTAATTTCTTTGACCGCGGTTACCAAACTTACCCTATACTTTGTATATTGGGTAAGAGAAATTAACATAGATTATCTATTGATATGATTTCTCACAAGAGGCATTATCCGAGAGTTAAAATTAGAGGCATTACCTCAACACAATCTCGCACATCAACATCGGGAAAATATGTAAAAGATTCGAAGCACGTCACAATATGGTAATACTGAAGAACTGTATGCTCAGAGATTATGTCGTGCTCTCATATTCTTTCTGCTTAAACAGCAGGAATTTAAGCTACCCTCACGTGAGGGTTATTTAAATTTACATATTTTAATTGTCATTAGTGGCTGTTTATATAGGCTTTGTAAAATCCGTAATGTAATATCATGTTTTAATTCTTCCACATATAAATTTTAACTGAAAAATAATTTTTGTGTGATAACAAAATCATGTAGGATTATTAAATTCTCTGGACAATTAGACTTTGATAAACAAGATCAAGAGACCCTCTGGAGCTCACTGATTTAGCATCCTGAGGGAACCTAGCTGGATCTACACCTGTTTTCATGTAGTCTTGGGTTACATCACCCTCTTTCGTCCTTCCTGTCAAGTTTCTCTAGACCAACTCTTGTTCTTTTCCGAACTTCTTATTAGAGTATTTATTTTAAACTAAAGTTCTGTTCTTTTATTTATAAGGTGATGATGGGCGAAAGATTTTACAAATTTAATCAACAAGAACATAGAGGAGTACAAATTATGAATTACTGGTCATAATAGAATTGCGATTTGTCTTTACCACTGGAAGGTTGTTAGAGAAAAGTAGAATGAGACGAGGAAAAACAAATTTTCTTTTCTTTAAACAAGTCTTGTTATGAAAATAAATTGATTTTCCTGTCAGCAGGTAATAAAGATGGTAAATAAATTACGAGACGCCTTGATTACTTTCTACGAATAGCAATGGAGAATTGTGACACACCGAAGCTTTGTGCTATATATTAGTATACATTATAATCTTTACAACTTTCTATACAGGCTGTTTGAAAAGTTTGGAAACAGCTTAATATCTCAAAATGTACGAGTCGTGTTAGATATAAATAAATGCAGTTAATCACAGCCATGAAAAAACTATTTTGTGGTGATTTTAAAATATTTGTCCGCCATCTTGAAATGAACTTCATTTTTTCAAATGGGAAGTAGTCGTGTGATACATGATTTTAATGTAAAATTTGACGACAAAAACGTTGGTCATATCCGTTTTTCAATATCTACATCCATTTTTAAGTTATCGTCAGTTAAATAAGCGAAAACTCACAAATTGTGGGTTCTAGCCTAATAATCACAGAGAAAACTCGTCGTATATTACATATTATCGTAGATAATGAAATAGATTCTACGTCAAAGCTACAACGTGTGAACGTCGTTTTTTATGATCATAGAGAGATACTGAAGCCAGATAGTTAGCTTTTCAAAAATTACGGTTGTCAACAGTCCGCTTGACCTGTGTGTTCGTCTATAGTTTCCGCGTCTCGTGAAGATTGTTTAATTTTTCGGTTTTAGTCAATGGAAAACCTGTGTAACAACTGTTTAAAACAAACTGACCCTACTGGGGAAGACTTCTTGATCTAATAATATAACATTTGCATGTTATATTGTAAATCTATATTTAACATTTCCTACATGGCCCAAGAAAGCAACTTTTGGAAATTACATTTAGAGAATCCTGCTTGTATTATGATATACGATGAGACTAGGTAAATACCATGATAGCTCATTAACTTGCTTTTAAAGGCGTGGATGACAAAAAAATCATTAAAAAACTTACTAAATCAATGAAATCTAACCAAAAAAATCTATTATAATGTGTAATTTCACTCTTTGAAAGAATAAGAAGAAACGCATTAAGTTACGCAATATCGTTGCCCATAACGTCGTAAATCTCACTGGCAAGGACAATTTATTGAAGCGGAAAGGAATCTTGGTAAATAGCGAATCCAATAAAGCTGGGATAAGTGTCATAAATAAGCAAGTTTCCCTGCAAAACTAATTTCGTGGAAAAGAATTATTCAACTCTGAATCTAATCCAAATATTTACCGGTAGTGATTTTTGTGAGTTCAATTCTTTTTGAAGCCTGTTCAGTTTCCTACACGGCATAAATTCCAATCCGCCATTTGTATCGATTGAAAATCGTTTATGAAGATTTATTCGTTTAAAAGGAGCAAAATAAAAACAAGAGTGAGTAACTTAAGAGGGTTTTTTTTTAACTAAATCTTACACAGTTTCTTTTAAGTCAATAGTTCAACTGACTGGATACTGGATATAGACCGAAATATACAGAATGTTTCAGAACTGTGGTCGGATATTTTACTGGATTGTTAGGGCCTACTGGGGTTGAAGTAAATACAGAACGAGCATTTATTTGTTTGAAAGAAGCTTTGTCTGTCTGTCCGTCATTTTGTGTTTTTGTACAAAAAACTTTATATTTTTGGGAGGACTCTTATGAAAAGCAGAACAATGGATATCGCAATGGAAAATGTTTTGCTCAGCACATAGGAAGTATCGCTGCTGTTCCAAATAAGATTGGAAAATATTTAAACATTAAAAATCCAGAAACTGGACCTTGTTTTAGAAGATCACCAGCATCAATATTGGTAAAATGTGGGGATTTATAACACAGATATGAAGATCCTGTTCGCCGCAAGGTAGAAGAAGTTTTACGAAAATTTCGCAAGTAAAAAATTAGGTGAAATCAATAAGTTAGATCAGGGTTGTCCAACTGGCGACCCGCGATTCCTTTCGTGCGGCCTGCGAGAGCTTATTAGATTTTTTTTTTTTAATCAGAAAACTACTTTGAAACCTCTTCCTTTTGATGGATATTTTTAATGTAATACAAACAAACTTATGCCAAATATGCTGGTTTGTAATTTAATTAGGAATATTAATAGAAATTTATTTCAATATTAATAATAGAAAATTTTTAAAAATAGCTTAATTAGTCTGGGAACCTATATATGACCCGCAACCACTTTCAATGTTTAATTTTGGCCCTTGAGGATTTGTAAGTTGGACACACCTGAGTTAGATGACACAACAAATTATTCAGCTACTTCTTTCAGTTATAAAGGAGCCTTTCAAATTTTAGAATTTAAAAAACATCTCTCCTTCCAAAAAAATCCATTGTACTATTAACATAAATTTAAAATTGTAAGAAAGTTTGCTTCAATAAAATGATGTAATGAGGTAAGAGTAGGCTATGTTATATTTTCTGTCAAGAATAATGAAAATTATCGTGCGTAACTCGCCCAGTAAATATTTTACGTATCGCTTAAAAATCCCACGTGAGGCGAAGCCTAACCTAACCTAACCTAATCTAACCTAACCTAACCTAACCAAACCAAACCTAACCTAACCTAACCTAACCTAACCTAACCTAACCTAACCAAACCTAACCTAACCTAATCTAACCTAACCTAACCAAGACGCTCGTACGGAAAAACAATTCTTACCAACCTTCTAGTGTATTCTACTATTATGTATGAATGTGACGGGAAACTATACAATAATTTGAAGTAAAAGTTACTATAGTTAACAAGCGTTTAAAATTTAAAGTTGCCAAAATAAATGGACACATTTTTCTAGCCACTGTATCTTCGAATATCCAAGTATGGTGCTATATTATACCTGTATTTTATACCCACCATTAAGAAGAAAAAAATACAGACATGATACAAATCGAAAAACCTTGTAACACAGGAAAACTTAACCTAACCTGATTGTATTTACTTAAACCTACAAACTGTCTGCAATTTAAATCAGTCCAGTTCACTTCTATCAGTGGAAAACAGTACAATAAAACTTAAGTTGCATGTTTGCTGTACAAATTGTTTACCGGAACGTGCAATTTACTTGCGGTTCCGAACGATTTAAAGTTGCATAACAGATCATTTACCTCAAGTCATGAGAATAAATTGGAGTCGTTTAAAACAAGTTTTCTTAGAAATAATAGTTTTTTTTTTTTAGAGTAACAAAAATTTGTCAGAAAAGAGTTTTTAAGAAATATTTAGTCTATATTTAAAAGTTGTTTAAGAAAATATATTGTGATAATGGATAAGGAGACTAAGTATGGTGAATTTGGATAATTATAAGGTTAGAAAAATGGGAGTCATCTTTTATTTTTTTTAATTTAGGTATTTTGCATTTTAAATATAAAATCGACGACAATCAGTACAAAAATACAAAAAAGAACTAAAGTATGCTCACAGAGAACTCTATTGAAATTCAACAAAATCTATTTGAAAATGTAAAAATTTCGGCCATTTTAAACAGTTTTTGCTGTTCTTCATATTTTGTGATTTACTAACTTTATAACACTTATATAAAAATCTGTAGATTTCAATTCTGCATGTAGTGGTACCAACATTCAAAAGAATGTGATATTCGTAAAGTTACAAAATCCGCGTCACCCAGTTACGATTCCTTTACATTTGCATATTTTCTGACAGTAAAGAGCATAGCGAATGGAAACCTTCCAATATACAGGGTGTCTCAAAGTATCGAATTCTACATAAAAATAAAGGGGAAATGTTCAGTCCGCGTTAGTTTAGTCGCAATCCGCCATTTTGTTTTTTTACAAAAATTCACTTTAACTCCAGAAACTAGATATTGAGTCAAATTTGGTATAAGCAAATAATTGTAATTTTCAAAATGGCGGTAGTTTAAATTTTTTATATATTTAACGTTACAACTTTTAAATGGGCGCCATTTTGAAAATTATAAAAATAAAGTATTTGTATTTGGTGCACTTGTAAAACGTAACATACAAAATACTTACACCAAATTTGAATTCAATATCTTATCTATTTCTGCGGTTATGTTTTTTGGGAAAATCAAAATGGCGGATAGACGGAAATGAAAAAGGAATTCTACTATATATTTTGTCATTTTTTATTGGTTTTGTTGTATATAATCCGAAAATGAATACCCAGTCCACTTTTTTCGTTACACACTGTATATTATTATTAGGTTCAGAAAACTACCTCCTACTGGATAAGACCCCGTGATCTACCTATTAACTTTTGGGTGTTACATTTAGAGGATCTATTAAATTGTCTGATAGAGCTGGGTAGGTACCATGATTTCCATTTCAGATCAATACAACCACTGTACGATACATGATAGACCGGATTTCGATGTCAGTTATTACAGGAGAATGCGCATCATTCATGAATGTTCTAATTAAAGAATATGTCAAATATAGAGGAATTGAAACAGCGAAACGGCTTGTAATGGAAGAGATGGTTGTGGTGGGGGGAGGGAGTGATTTATGAATAGATGTATGGGTCAAGGCAAACCAAGGCGAGCGGAAGTGACCAACAATGAATGATTTGTTGGTTTCGTGAAAGGATTAGTTGAGTTTAAAACTTACGGCAATAAGGATATTAGTCTTTATATGTTGTCATCAAATTTTAATTTATTATATATTGGAAAGATTTATTACTATCAAATACGAAATATTTTGATTATATTTATAATAGAAACGCATTTTGTTTTGACTTAACCAGTATTGGAAGTTAGTATCCGTTAAAAATTTCGTCTGTTGTCTTTGACAACATGGTTCATGACCTCGGGAGACAGAAAATGTGATTTCTGACATAGCAGTCTCAAAAATAAATATAGGCCTATGAAATTCGGTATAGGGAACTATAGTGTAGTCTTGTAGAGCCCTATAGAATTTCAGAAAAGTTTTAATGAAAATGTCAAAATATTGAAAATAATAAACAGTTTTTTGTTAATATCTCGTGCGTTATTCAACTTATAACGCAATAAATTAGATAAATATAAGCATATTTCAATTCTGCATGTAATAGTGTCAACCCCACCTCTCTACGACGACAAACAGCGAAGTTATTGTAAAAAAATGTAATTTCGAACCTAACCTAACCTGACCTAACTTAACCTAACCTAACCTAACCTAACCTAACCTAACCTAACCTTACCTAACCTAACCTAACCTAACCTAACCTAACCTAACCTAACCTAACCTAACCTAACTTAACCTAACCTAACCTAACCTAACCTAACCTAACCTAACCTGACCTAACTTAACCTAACCTAACCTAACTTAACCTAACCTAACCTAACCTAACCTAACCTAACCTGACCTAACCTGACCTAACCTAACCTAACCTGACCTTCCAAGAAAAGACATACCGTATTTAGTTACGAGATACCGACACGAACGTAGCGAGAGAAGGCTCCTTTACATTTGTACAGCTTCCAACCTCGCTAAGGCTAAGAGAGACGCGGGCGAAGCGAGTGGAGACTATTTAATAATACACATCTACGAGTTCAATTACAACGATCAGACGTTTTAAAATTACGAGACAATTACGAGGCTTATTAAAACTGTTTAATAACTGTTCTAAACAAACTAACCCTGCTGGTATCTATCTATACAATTTAACATATCCTACAAGGACCAAACTATTGAGCATTACTTTTATATGATCTGCTTCAGTTACATTGTATTGTATAATAGGGCTGGGTTAGTACCATGATATTGCCCGTCAATTTGGTACCCGCTACAAACGAAATACTACTTTGAGACTTATAAACCACTTAAGCAAATACAAATAAAGTGATTAAGAAATCTTGTATTTGATATTATTAGTGACAGTTTAGAGTGGACCTATCCATCTTTCATAGATCCTAACCTATCTCCTTTAAGCAGGAAAACCCGAGTAATAGTTTGTTTCTTCAGGTAGGTCGTGTCACCCAAATTACCGCACTTCCGATGAATTTCTAGTCTATAATTAAAATAACTACTTTAGCTAATTTACCTTTTTTTAAAATACCAGTTAAAGAGTTCTTACGTGTGTAACTCAGAAGCAATAAATGTACATACCTAACCTAACCTCCAAATTTAATAATTCGTCAAAAATTTCGGCTTGAATTTTTTGACTGATCTTCACGTTTCAAGGCCTCGGAAAACCGAAAAAGTTGTTTTCGACTGTACGTAAGCACGATAGTGGGAACAAATAAATTTAGGAATTAGGTTAGGTTAGGTTAGATTAGTTTAGGTTAGATTAGGTTAGGTTAGGTTAGGTTAGGTTGGGTTAGGTTATGTTAGGTTAGGTTAGGTTAGGTTAGGTTATGTAAGGTTAGGTTAGGTTAGGTTAGGTTAGGTTAGGTTAGGTTAGGTTAGGTTAGGTTAGGTTGGGAGATTAGGTTAGGTTAGGTTAGGTTAGGAGGTTAGGTTAGGTTAGGTTAGGTTAGGTTAGGAGGTTAAGTTAGGTTAGGTTAGATTAGGTTAGGTTAGGTTAGGTTAGGAGGTTAGGTTACGTTAGGTAAGGTTAGGAGTTTAGGTTAGGAGGTTAGGTTAGGTTAGGTTAGGTTAAAAGAGGAAAACTGTTGTTTTCGAGATGTTCGACTTTAAACATTTCAAACGTCCGACATTTTGAAAATGTAAAAAATAAAGTCTGTTTTATGATATACTGGTAAAAGGTTACATAAATAATGCGTAAACCAAATCTTTAACTCAGTATCTTACCTACTTCCTAAGATATGTCTTTTTTTTAGCACAAAATGGCCGACAATCAGGAAAGGTGGCGTTATCAGACCTATTTTTACATGTACTTTTTATCTTATTTTTAGTTATAAACTCAGATTGCCGTGTTATCAATTACCCTGTATAAGAACGATCATATAGAGTAATATTTTAGTCTAATTTGTCTGGACTATTCCTGAAAGGACTTCAAAAGTTCTTAACTACCCGAGGCAGAAACCCACTTGAAGCTATGCAGCTTCGTTACCATGGCAGAATAGAGTAAGTTGATTTCAAGAGGGTTATTTTTGTTTTGACAAGGTCAGAGATTAAACACTTTAAACTGTTTTGTATCCAGATAAACGTAATATTAGTAGCTGTATAATAAAGTTTGAGAGGAGTGTGTATCCAAAACGCGATCATCAAAATTTGGTTACTCGTTAGGTTAGGTTAGGTTATGTGTTTTTAATGAATAGTAACACATTTACGCTAAAACCAAATCTGTGCTAAACTTGCTACAAGCAAATCCAGACAGAAATTTATTTATTTTATGTTTTTGTTTAGGTTAGGTTAGGTTAGGTTAGGTTAGGTTAGGTTAGGTTAGGTTAGGTTAGTTTAGGTTAGGATAGGTTAAGTTAGGTTAGGTTAGGTTATGTTATGTGTTTTTAATGAATAGTAACACATTTACGCTAAAACCAAACCTGTGCTAAACTTGCTACAAGCAAATCCAGACAGAAATTTATTTATTTTATGTTTTTGTTTAATGATTTTTTTATTTCTGAAAGGTTTAGGTTAGGTTAAGACTTTTTTCTGAAAATTTTAGACAAAAGTGTTAAAACTTAAAGAGAATCAAATATTCTACAACAATCAACGGTTTGAGGTTTTAACATTTGTATTCCTGGAGACGCTGAATAGAAAGAGAGAAGGGTGGAGGAGGAAAATCCGCTGGGGGAAACAGTTACGTTGAAATCACGTTAGTCAATCAATGTAGATAGAAATGTTTTACCTCAAAATATACAAAAACAAATTTAATTTTACTATGGAATGAAATACACATTTATACAAAAGATTCTAAAATTTCCAAATTAAAGTCTAAATCTGAGATAGACGAACGAAAAAATGAAATTCAAATATTCTGTAAAAATTTAAAACAACTTTTTTTTCTACACTGTAAATTTATATTGTGATAGCTGAGAATTTTCTTTCTATGAATTATTGCCTAAAAAATGTCACAAAAGATAGCATAAATACTCTAGACCTCGAACCTCTAGTAGCTTCAGGGTCGGAAAATAACAAGAGTTGAGTTAATAAAGACCTGATAGGAAAAAAGAGAGATCAAACCCAAGACTATGAAAAAAGTGTAGATCCAGCTAGGATACTCAGGATTGCCAAGCCCGTAACCGATGACCTGTTGATACCAACATCGACTTCGGCATACACGCTAATCTACAACCCGTCAGAATATCATCTACGTCACTAGTATGATAATTATACGTAAAGGAGAAACAATTCGTAAACAGTGAAATACCAATTGAACGTTGTTTGGTACAAACACAACAAGAACGATGTAATTAAGCAGATACAATCCAGAAGGTTGAATATATACATCCACATGTGGGTTTAGCATTCCAATCTGTATCCACGTTCTTCTATGCGTTTATAACTAAGTCATCAACGTTATTTCTTGTAAGCGTTATGAAGTCATCAATCTTTTCCGGCGGTTAGGTTAGGTATGGTTAGGTTAGGTTGGGTTGGGTTGTGGTGGGATGGGCTAGGTTATGTTATGTTAAGTAATTTGTGTTTTCCTTGTTTTCTCGCTAAACATAATTTCCCTTTAGACGTGACTTGGCAAATTTACCTCCTTCACATCTCATAAAAACGCGATCGATATCGTTGGGTTCCGTTTGAGATATTCGAAATTCCGAGATGGTGTTCATGATTTCAAACAGTTTTTTGTTTATATCTTGTGTTTTATTGAAATTATAGGAGACTAAATTAGATAGAAATTTGCAGATTTCAATTCTGCATGTAACGATACCAACCCCACCTCTATACGATGACAAAAAGCTGTGTTATAATATAAAATGAAATTTTGAACTCTAACCTCAAACAAAAATGTATTCGTATTATTATGAGATCCGGCAAGGCGGAGTCACCGCGCGTAGAGATTACTGTACTTCATAAGGCCCACCAGGATACCAAGACATTGATATGATGGAAGCAAGTGGAGACTAGCTGAAAAAATATCAAAACAGTGTTCATTTTAACCAGTTTTTCATTGCTCATGTCTTGTTCAACATATACGTAGTAAATTCGATAGGAATTTACTGATTTTGATTCTGTATCTAATTCTCTACGAGTACAAATAGCGAAGTTATTGTCAAAAATGTAATTCCGAACACTGGATAATCGATTAATCGGTTCAAATGGTTTAAATATTCGTATTATTATTACGAAATCGATTATCTGCCCAGAATGATTTTGCGCGCGAACTCAGCTTTACCAATCAGTGAATTACTAAGGAATATTATCGTATCCTTGTTCCTAGATACGAATATTTTGTGCGAATATTTTATATCGAATCCGAGGATTTTAATAATCGGAACGTTCCGATTATTAAAATCCTCGGAACGTTCCGAGTATTTTGATACTCGCATTCACCGAGTATTTTAATTCGAACTCACACACCACTAACACATACACATCTAGCCGACGTCAAGAAAGTAGTGATATACACAATTACAAGATTCAAAGAACCTGTTTAACAACAACTGTTTTAAACAAACTTACCCAAGACCCCTTGATCTATCAATACAATTTATTATTTTACTCAAACCCCAAGAGACTAAATGGGATTAGGTAAGTACTATAATGGTTGCCATCAATTTTTCGGGGTGTGTTCATACAAAATTTATGCTTTGATTACGAAAGTAGCCGAATACACACGAAATTATACGAACGTATCTCTCACATTTCTCGAGTCAGATCTATATTTAGTCACAGCTGGAAGAGTAGCATGGCGTGTTACAGTAAAAAGGCTGATTTATAATGTCTATGAATCTATAAGTAAGCACACCAGTAATTTCATTTACATTTAAATAAGATTTTACGCTGGTTTGGAATAAATGTCATTTGCATTTTTGTACAGAGAAAATTAACTTTCAAAAAGGAAAAAGTGACAAAAATGAAAAGTTGCTTTCATATACTTCCTTTTGAAATCTATCTGTCCCAAAGTTTCCTTGGTCTCTTTTTAAGGAGAAAAATGAAATAGGTGAACTGGTTTTTAATAATTACCTCTTACAGTATAAATTTTACTAAAAAATATTGCATACAATTTTGAAAGTCATCAAATTGTTTTTATTTTGATCTTTTATTGGTTTCTTTCAGATTGAAATTAACCAATAGTGTGTGGAAATAAGGATAAAGTGAAAAATTATTATCTAAGAAAAAGTGGTTCGAATGACACAAATTTTAGTTTCCTCAGAGTTAGGTGTCTAAAGGAATGATTAAATTTTGCGTAAAATCACCTTAAATGGAGTGACAATAATAGCTGGCCGCATTGTTTTCTATTTGTTAGCATTTTTACGATGCTCGTGATATATTTCGAGCCCTTCTGAAACCAAATTTTGAAAAATAATTTCCGTTTTGTTACGAATCTGATATTGAATTTTAAATCAGTTTTTACGTAGAGAATTGGAAATTTAAGAACTACATCAACTTTATCAATCTATAAAACAGAGTTTCCCCCTCAGTCGCTTACTGAGTACTGGCGAGGCAATTCCGAGGGATCCTAACTGGATATACACTTTTTTTATTAGTTCCTTGTTAGATCCCTCTTTTTCATCTTCCCTATTAGATCTCTCTTGACCAACTTTTGTTCATTTCCGATCTGACGCTATTAAGTTAGGTTAGGTTAGGTTAGGTTAGGTTAAGTTAGGTTAGGTCAGGTTAGGTTAGGTTAGGTTAGGTTAGGTTAGGTTAGGTTAGGTCAGGTCAGGTTAGGTTAGGTTAGGTTAGGTTATTAGAATATTCGGGTCTCTTCAAGAAGACCGCCACTCAAACAGTGGCACCCAAATCTAACCTAACCTAACCAACTTTGAATAACACACTTGTTCTGGAGAGCAATATAAATTGATGTCCTTCCAGATGTCAAACAGCGCTATATGAATTCACATAAGTAGGAATCTAACAAATATCTACTGGTTCCAAATTCTTTCTGATCCTGATAAATACACGCCAACAACGTTTCAGCTGTTCTTCAAGTCAGATTCCCTGTACTATTTATAACAATAGAAAATTGTTTACGATTGGCGGTCCTCCTCTTGAACAAACCCCCATTCGAGCGCTAAGGGTTTTCCTTTTTTCCCTTTTTTTGTAAAGTGATGATAACCTAGAGTACAATCAAGAAAAAAATATCTAAAGTCTCACTTGAGCAAATTGTTCTCTTTTGACACTGAGGCTATAAAAGTATATGCAAACTAGGGGTCTTCATTTTATCTTGTTTTCTTCTTCATTTTAAAACACGATGATTTAACCTTCAAACAACGAGGGGGGGGAGGAGCAGAGTTTGTTGACTACTGTATCTCAGTCAAATATATCAACCACAATGGGATCGCCCAAGCCAGAGAAGCAAGAGGAAGAGAGAAAGGGAAGCTTAAAATTATTTATATCAGTAGCTTTGTTCTTAAAGCTGTAAACTTGCATCTTTAACGTTGTCCACTCCAGAAATCAAAACATCGTTTGTTAGTTTTAAGTTCTAAAACAGCTGGACTCAATTTCACATCTGGCCCTTTGTATTGTTCCTCGAAACGATTTCATTTAAATACATCGATGACACATGTATACGAGATTTACAAATCAATCTTTTAGACACCAGATAATTGTTTACGCGCAGAACTGAACGTAAACAATTTGGAGGAATTCCAAGACAAAAACAATAAATATTTATGCCACACTATCGTGATGGTATTTGTAGGCTAATCATTGTTGGATTGTTTTTAGTTGCGTAATGTTGGTCACCTTGACAATGATCTTATGGAGGGAAATTATTCATGCTTGATATATGTACGCCAGGTTATAGCTTCTGATAATCTGTCCAATAGCTTATAGTTATGTTATATTTATATTTTTTTGAACACTTTTAAAACATTGCATACTAAATGTGTATGCCAAATCTGAACTCAATACCTTATCTATTTCAAAAACTTTTTTTGTAAAAATACTAAATGCCAGATTATCTGAAAACTGAACGGTTTCGAACACATTTTTATGGAACTTTTAGATTTATTTTCAAGTAAGGAATCGACTTCTGAAGTTTGTCAATGTAGCCTATTTCAGAAACACTCTGTGTATAAATACAGAGTGTCCCTGGAAGTGGTCGCTATTTATGAATTAATAGCCTATGCTGGACATTAGACACACTTTATAGTTGTATTAGGCCTAAATAGATATTTGCAAGAATATGGAGTTTCAACAAGAAATATCTGCTGTTAGGCTACATTAAATATGACTAAATAGATATGTAAAAACGTACACTCTAGTTTTCATGTTTTTAAGGGCAATCAAAACAAAATAGCATATTTGAAATAATGATACGTTATCACTAAAATGATTTTATTTGCATAACCATTACAAATTGTTGATTTGTTTTGTAGATAACATGAAAATGTATAAACTTATGAAGAAAAGTGAAGAAAAATAACAGTAATCATTAATGATCCAAATTTGACCTTTATTCTAATTGTTGTCCATCAATAGCTATGCATTGATAGCAACGAAATAAAAAGAGTCATAAGCGCTTTTGAAAAATTGCTGAGGTATCGATAGTAATTCCATTTCAATCAGCCTCATTAATTCAAAATCTGTTGCTATAGGGTGAGAATAAATTTTTTTTTCAAATGCCCATAGGGAAAAAATCGCAAGCTCTCAAGTCTGGGAATCTTGGAGGCCAGTTCATGGAGTTGGTACCTCGACCTATCCAATAGTTGGGAAGATCTCGATCTAAAACTGCTTTGGTCAAATTGACAAAATAAAAAAGTGATTTATGACATAAGGTCCGTCTTTTGTCGTCCGTACATAACTTGTAGAGGTGAGTTCCCGTATGTATCAATAACAAATAAAAATTTTAACTTGAAATTTCATGACGAAATCCAAAACTGGATGATAAAAAAGAAGATGTCAGGGACCTAAAGATGACCAACTAACAGACGAAACCGGTAGTCCATTAGGACATTTGAGGATTGTTAGCATAAGGTAAGAATAGCCTAACAATCGATGAAAACAGTTATCTAAAAGCAGAACTAAACTTCCATTGGTAATTAAAAATATATTTAATTATCAAGCTAATGTATGCTAATGAATAGCACTAAATAAGACTTAAGCAAACAAGTGAGGGGAGAATAGGTTTTAGAAATAAGCTTTATCAGAATTTTTGCTTTACCTTTTTTAATATAAAATGGGTTTATTATGATAAAAGTTTTCTTCTGTCATTTAAAACCTTAGACCTTCATTTTAGTCCACTTAACAACTTTTAACCATAAAAACAACTTTATATGGAAATATTTATACATCTTGAAAAGCAAACATTTTTTTCAGGGGATCAGAACTCTTGGTGAAAGTCAGATCAAAATATACTTAAGAGACCAAAACTTAACCATAAATATATTTAGTTTAATAAATAAAATTGTAATCTCATCGTATAGGAAAGCAAAAACGTTATGGTGGCAACCTTTTAAACAAGTTTCTAGTAGGCCTATTCAACTATAAAACAACACGGGTTAGAAGGAACAATGAACAGTGTAAAATAAAAAATATATAAATAACAGACTAAGAAAACTCTGAAACCTTTTCAAATACTTGTAACGACTTCCAGTCTTTTAAAATCATTCAAGTTAGGTACAAATTTATATCCGCTAACCGGAGTCTTATTAGAATTTTACTCCATGTTGTTTATAGATTAAAATTTGAATAAAACGTTAAACACAGATTAAAAATGATTAAATTACTCATACAAACAGAATAAAACTAAAATTAAAAATTATTAAATTACTCATGCTTGTATAGGTACTTCATATAAATTATTAAATGAGTAGATTTTTACCGTTTGTCCACGATCAGCTGACCAAAGACCACACAACACTAACTAAATCATCACTTTCCGAATTAACCCCATCAAACTATAAATATTTATAATTTCGCACTTAACATTCAAAGATTGGTCACATTATTTGGCAATATTTATCGCAAATATTCTTAATTACAGCCAAATATACACGTTACACCACAAAACTGAAAAATATCACTAATTTACACGCGAAATCGTACGCGAATCAAAGATAAATGAATGTAAACACACGATTGCTCAGCTGATAGAGTTCACACTCAACCCTCAAGGTCAAGCGCATGCCCAACCCTCTTGCAGTGCTACCACTTTTAAAAGGGAGAAGTTCCCTGTAGAGAAATTGAAATACGTTGGTGTGGGAATTGAGGTATAATAAATTATACAGTTTAATGTGTTAATTTGGTGTGATTAAATAATGTATAATCAAAATTTGTTGATGATTATTTCAAAAGATAGTATAATTATTTCCGTTACAGTTTAAGAAGTAATAATACAAAATTTTACAGCATTATGGAAATTTATTAGTAGTGGGAAAAATTAAAATGAATTAGCTATGTGGTGAGACATGATTGTTACTCAAAAAGTAATGAAATATTAAAGTATAAAGTTTTATTTTCTTAAAATGATTTCAAACGATTTTAATGAATTCTTTGTTTTAGTTTACCTTAAATTCTGTCTCAAATAACACGTATTTAGATTACTATACACAAGAAAAGTTGTTGATCGAAATTACATAATCAAGTTTTGATATTGAAAATTTATTCTGTTCTCAAATTTGTTAAGGCAATTTTAGGAAAATCAAAAATTTTACCATCATTTGTCTATAGAAAATTAATACGCGACATTTCGAGAGCATAAATAAATTTTCGTTATCAAGTGTGAAACTAGAATATATATTTAAAAAAAAACACCAACAAGGACATGTTGGAAACTAAATCGAAATCTATAATCTAAGAAAGGTATTCAAGCCTAAAAAATAGGCCTGAGCAGTCAAGGCTAATAAGTAAAAACAAGGATTCCCCATACTACAAAAACTTTTAAAATTATACCACTACAATGAAGTGCCCAGAGGTAGAGCTGGGGGACGTACAATAAGCTCCAACTTAGCCATACCTAGGCCCAGCAATGTGCATGAGATGCAAGACTAAATCTAAGCTATAAACGTGATCAGATTAAACCACCACACAGGCCTACACTACACAAAGAACGGCAAGTAACTGATTATAAAAGGACGTGGAGCCAAGAGAAAGATCTCCTAACTGTTTATCGGGGTAAATAACCATCTTCTCCCTCTGCCAACAGTTTAGTTCTCGATCGCGTCATAATTCCCATTTTTGGAATAAGCGGCAAAATTTCAGCTTTATTTAAAGTACAAGATTTTTTTTCTCTAATTGTTTTCCTAGGCTTCTCCAAAATGGTCCTAAGCTTCTAGGCTATGTTAGTGTTTCTCTCTTTTATATTCTAGTTTCACACTTGATTACAAGAATGGATTTATACTCTTGAAAAGTTTATTTCCAATTATCAAAAATATGGTAAACAAATATTAATTTACGCTCAAAGAAGTTTTTTAGTCTCAAATATTGTAACGTTAAAATATCGTAGAATTTCAAAAACCGATCATCACAGCGTAATTTTAAAAGGACGATCACCGTGCAATGTCAAAGAGCTATAATCACTACTTTCTAAGTCTGTAAACAATACTTAAAATTCGAAACAAAAACTATATAACTTGTATTCTTAGCCCGTTGTGAGTTAGGCATAGAGTTGTGTGTGAGTCAACACTTCGAATTACCGTCACCGTAATTATAACTTTCGTTACCAGGGTTCGCTTCTAATCACAGCTCCCCACTTTCCTCGCAATGCTGTATCACACAGAAACTTTAAAAAATCCTATTAGGATCAAACTCGGAAATCCTAAAATCTAAAGGATGTCCAGGTGTATCCTCCGCACTGTTTTATCTCACTTGCAACCACAGCAAAATTTGTTCCATTTACTATCACCAAAATAACGCTCCTTTAGTAATTACTTCAGAAATATTTAGAACCATGAGTTGTCCGGGATTTCCCCGGATGGTTTAGTGGTTCGCACTCTAGGTTCACAAGTGAGAGGTTCCAGCCCTAAAGACGAGACACTGACACGAGCGAAGCGAGTTTAACCCTTTAATATATACAAGCGCCGCTAGTACTTAACTTACCGCTACTGGATAAGACTCCTTGATCTATCAATACTATTTAACATAAGATCCACGAAACCCAAGAAATCCACGAAACCCACGAAACCAGCTTTTATTCATTTCATTTTGAGGATGAACTTGTATGAAGGGGCTGGGTAAGTACCATGATTGCACCCATCAACTTGTTTGTTTTGTACTCCGGAACAGTACATCTTGAATTAAATATCCGTGTTGTTTATTATTATAACAATTTCCCTCTCTTAAAAGAAAGATAAGCCTACATATTAAGATAAGCTAAGTACATATTTCGGTGTTGTGTTTATTATCTAACAACACCATTTAATGATTAATGTAACATTATTTTATATATTTAGAAAATTACAATTTTAACAGAGCGCTAGATACTCTGCCATAAACAAATGATTTCATGTAATAGTTGTTTTACAAACTGGCCCTTCAGTTATAAAAGTCGGTTGCAGTGTACCACAGTAGGGATATTTAACTTTAGATTTGGTTGAACAGTCTTTTCCTCAGTCGCGTGTGAGGAGGGAACAAGAGATCAATAACTCCCAGTCAAAACATCTGCGACTTGTCTCGTTTTCAAATCAGCTGTTGTGATTTGTAGCGTGCTTATCTGGTTATCATCAGATGTCACTTTACATAATAAACAAACACTGGCGATGCACATAGCTTTCATTTTTTCCCAGTACATGGAAATCTCTTTCATTTTTTCCAGTGGTCACGTTTTAATTTCAAAACGAATAACTTTTTTCTTCTTCTAAATAAGTATGTTTTGTACAATCTTTCCCACATACTTTCTTCTTATTTTCAGCTTTAGAAACAGCTCCCGAAATATTAGAGTGCGATTTTGAATCACCCTGTATACTAGATTACTTGTACATGAAGAATTAAAAATCTTTTTTCTTAGTTACAGATTTTCCCCTCATACTGTTTTTGTAGGATTTCTGTTGGTACCTATAGAAAGGTCATTCAAATCAACTTTTATATACAATTTTTTTTTTTTTTTTTTTTTTTTTTTTTTATAACAACTTGTGATTAATTTATTCTATTTTTTCTGATTGTGTAATGGTGAAACACCTTTCGGTCATCATCACCTTAAAAAAAAAAAAAAAAAAAAAAAAAAAAAAAAAAAAAAAAAAAAAAAAAAAAAAAAAAAAAAAAAAAAAAAAAAAAACCTCAAATAATCTAATAGTTACAGGGTCAGAAAAGAACAAGAGTTGGTCAAGGTAGACTTGTAGGAATGATGAAACAGAGGGATCTAACCCAAGACTCAAAGAAAAAAGATAAGATTTGTTAGAATTACAAGCCTGTACTAAAAAAAAATGAACTCTGAGTAATGCCTTCTAAACTTCCTGCAAATAACGAATTAAATTTCATTTTATTGATATTTTAATGACAGCCAATGTTTATTTAGGGTTTGTCAATTATTCATAACATCATTTTCTTTAACCTGCAACTTTAAACTGTAGTTTTGGTCATAAATCTTCACATTTCTCTACAATTTAACTGAAGATCAGTCGCTTCAATTTTGATAATTCTAAGCTTTTTCAAAACAGCTTCATAAGTAATTTTCGACTGATAACTCTAGAGAATTTGTGTAAACATATTAATTTGGAAAAAAATGTACCACTTCTGATAACTTTAAGAATAGCTTGTCATACTACAGTGAGGTATGACTGTAGTATGACAAGTCTGTTTCTCTTTTGCTCTCTAAGAGAAACACACACACCATTAATACACCTTTACGCTTATTCAACGAAGCCATACACTGTCAGGGTCAGGTCATGTACCTCGGGGTCATCCTAGATAGGAAACTGACTTGGTTCGCCCACATATCCCACACAATTAAAGAGCAAACATGACACTGTCACAACTGTACCCATTGCTCAATAAAACAAGTTCTCTTGAATTGAGAACAGCCACCACAATCTATTTATCTGTACTTAGAAGTGTCATCACCTATGCTGCGCCCATCTAGGGACATACTGGACACACACATACATGCAGAGATTACAGATATTCCAAAATAAGGTTTTGAGAATAATCACTAAAGCACCAATGTGCACCAGAGTTAGGACCTTACATAAAGACTTAAATGTGTCGTTCATCAAACAACACATTCAACGATTATCAGCTAGTCTCTACAAGGAGGACCGTCACACAACATCAACACTAATCTCTTCACTAGGTAGATACGACACAACATTTGACAAACACAGATGGCCGCTGTCCTTATTTACACGACTAACCTTGATCTCTCATTTGGGCCCATAAAGCCATGTGCACAGCCTACTGCATAGCCAAATTTCACATCTTTGCTTTCTAACTCTGTTTCAGACCAAAGAGTTCACCTCAGTGGCATGAACCAAGCTGTCGCCATTAGGACGTAGTTGCATGCAGTCTAACCTTGCATGCTTATTTCAATATCGAGTAGACAGCAGAAGAAGATGTAGCTTGTAGTTCCTCCAATAAATTCACTAACAAGGTATTTGAAAGGTAACTCCCATCCTTCACCTTGCACGCCACATTTACCAAACCTGGGCTCCTGCATGATCTGTCGCAAGGTTTTACCTGACTGGACTCTGTGTCCCAGCCAGTTCTTTACCTCGCCTTTTGCGCAGATACATAACGTTCTGCTTTTTTCTACATTTACAATCTCGATATGCCCATGGAAAGAGCTTCTCAGCTTGGTACATGGAAAACCTTTCCTGTTCCCTTGTCCTATGCGATAGTAGTACTAACCGGAAGAAACGTGGTTTTAAGTGAGTAACAATCTCACACAATTGGGAACAGCGAATTTCGCCCTTTGTCTTTTGAAGATTTTCCATCTATCCTGCGAAATAAATAAAAAATACTACAGAGCTCTGAAAGAAATGTTTCTTATAGCTTTTAATGGCATATTATGAAACAACGAATAGCAAAGTGAGCTACTCTTTTAACTTGACCATTTGGTATCTTATTTGTTTGTTTTCTACGCAGTTATGTCCAAACATGGATACCTTTTGTTATGCAATAATTTATAAATAAAGTTCCTTGTGTCTAGGCCGAAGGATGTATGTTTTTTCTGCAAGATACCAAGGCATGACACAGGTGTTCTGATTAAGAAAATAGTGCACTTTTCAAAGTATTATGTTGTGAAAAACATAACAAACACTCAAGAAAATTGAAAGTTTGTTCTGAAAGAACTGAAAAGTATGAACACAAATTTGAGAGTTTTATTTTATACTAAAAGAAAATTATGTATTTTTAATGAGCTGGAATTATCTCCATGAGTACATGATACATGAATTGTAATGAAACTATAGTTTAATCAGAAAAGAAATTCATCAAAATGAGCATATACAGTATGATAGATCCTGTACACATTGTAATTCTTCCTACTGTTCACTTTGAATGACAATGACAAACAATATTTGGGATAGTTTCTTGATGGATCATTACAGTTGCATAGGTATTCTGAAATCCCCCCACACTAGTGCAGTCTGAACAAAATCCACCAACTACAATCATTTCCGATCTATGGTAAGTTTTACATTATCACACGCTGTGGGTCTTCTTCTTAGATATAAATTCAATGATATTAGTTATCACATTAAAGTATATAATGCCACTTATAATATCTGCCACTAAATACTTCATTCTTTAATTTTGAAAACAGGTTGTATAACATCTGTGGAACAACTGAAGATAAACCAAAGTAGTTTCTCAACAAAATCATTTCTCGATCAAATCAGATAGACCCAGATTGTATGACTGGCAAAGCATGGTTCCATCTTTTTGGCATATTAATTTGTAAACCACCAGATATAGGTATGCAGTAAACCCTCGGCAGCTTGATAAGAAATAACTTTGTGATTACAAAATTAGTGTGTGTTGTGCAGTTTATGGTAATCATGTTGTATAACCAATAATTTTTGGCACGACTCTGAATACAAAAGTCTTTTGAATAATTATACTTAAAGTAGCCTGATGGTTTATTGGGAGTATGGCTTCATTCAACAAGATGAGGTAACATGTCACAAATCTTGTGTTATACTGGCTCATGTTTATGAGGCTTTTACAGATCTGTGACCTTTAAATTCTCTAGGTCACATGAGAATTATATTTGTGTTCCTTGAAAAATACAGGTTACGAAACAAATCGTTACACTTTGTATTCACTTTGGTGAGTATTCAAAGTTAGATTGAAGCAATTGATTAACTGTACCATTTTGTATCGTGTTACTCTCAAAATGATTACTTGAACACAAAAACGCATTATAGTGCAAGGTGCAAACTCCCAACATCTCTTATAAAAATAAATGTGACTATTAAAGAAATGTTGTTACATTTCATTTCTTTTTGTCATTCATAAAAGTTAATCTTTTGTCATATGAGTGGCTTCTTGAATCAACCTTCAACAGCAAGGTATTTATAACTTAGTCACTCTGTATAGTATAAATTTTATTATATTAATACTAAATGTACTAGAAAGGAACCAAAATATAAAACCATAAAAAAAAAAAAACCTTTACAATGTCAAAGTCGCATTTGTGGTACTCTTTCAAGACTTAACCATATTTATTGGTAAACCTGTTCTCCAATTTATTCACACCAAATAAATATGGACTCAATTAGAGTTTTATTAATATTTGTGAAAAACAAAACAGTTATTACATCTAGTAGTTTTTTTTTTGCAAAATAGCAAAGTACAAAATTATTAAGAGTTTAATTATTCAAAGTATATGTATCTGAGACATCAGAAAATAAGTAAATTGATGAAGATATCTTTTTAGATTGTCTCAGGCAACTACCGTTTTCAGTTGAACTCTTAGTCACACCAACCAATTACCTTCCATCAACATAGTAACATCATATTAATAGAAGTGTGCAAGAAAAATGAGTCCACAACAGCCCTCAAACAACTGGTTCTCTTAACTATAGTAGAATGATACCCATCAGAACATTGGTTGAAAATGTATACAGATGGAACTTGGGAAGAAAATGGAAGTATAAGAGCAGTCATCTGTCACACTATTTTCCAGTTGGGAAAAATTTAACAAACTATGATGCATAAATTCATGCCATCTAAATTAGCAATGCTCTATTAGCAATATTGAATCAAGCACACAATCACCATAATATAGTTAGTTAGTTATACTAACTGACTCAAAATCAGCAATTCAAGCAATGTCATTATACTCTTCCAACACTAACAGAACCTTAAAAGAAATACAAAGAATTATTAATTAGAACTTTACAAAATATCAATAAAAATGTTACATTTCAGTAGATAGCTTCACACCTTTGGATTCAAGGAATTGAAGAAGGAGACAACCTAGCAAAAAGAGGGACAACAATTCAACAAAGCTCGAAAAGACTCAATGACCTAATAACAACACATTATTTTTTTTTAAAACCAACTACCAGAAGCCCAATCACTCAATTCAAATACTCGTGACAAAATATAGAGGGACATAAGAAATTATTGAAATAATAAGGAGAGTAAAATCAAGAAAAGATTCCTTATCTCTCTTTCGACTCGATACGGGACATGATTGTCTTGCGATACACATGGAGAGAAATAGAATATACATTTCTGAAATGTGTACACTCTTCCATGGTTAAAATTCTAGAACAGACAAGGAATCCCTTATACAGTGTCAAAAATTAGATAAAAATTCGAGAAACTCAAGAAACATCACAAAGCTCTTCTGGAAAACTGACGGACTGGACTAGCCATAAGCTACTACAAAAAAAAAAAAAAAAAAAAAAATGATTGTCTCAGGGAAGTTTCAACAAATGAATTGGTAGTAACAATTTTCAACAATACTTTCATGTCATCACAGTCATAATGAATTTCTATTTTGACTCAATCATTAAGTATTTCACCTTCTGTCCCTTCTTCAAATCTGTTGTCTTTCTTTTTTCTGTGTCATTCCCTTCTTCTTCATTAGAGGGTCATGTTTTTCTTTTTCATCAAAGTTATTATGAAAGTCTCCCGTCCTTCTAATCTGGCATTGTCTTCAATGTTGATGCTCTGAACTTTTGGAAAATTTTGTCCAGTCTCTGCTTGGTTTTGTGCATTATTTTTACAACACATTAATTTTAGGTATTGTGTAACGTTATCGTTCATCAGCAGCAGGCTGAGGTAAAACCAAACATCTGTTAAGGATTCATCATATCCTTAGTTAGGAAGTGGAGCAGTCTTCTTTAAAATATCTATGTTGGAATGCCTCAGAGTAGTGATTTGGGTCTGTTCTGTATTTACTTTACACAAATCATTTGCCTCAAGACAGAGAATCTATGATAACAACTTTCATAGATGACATTGCTATATTAGAAATAGGTGAAGTTTCAATAGAAGCCACAAACAAGCTTCAAAAACCTTTTAATAATGTTAATATTTAGACGAAGATATGTTGCATTAAACTAAATGAATCGTAATCAGTTCAAGTACGATCAACTTTACAAATAAAAAAGGCAATTATTAACTAGTGGTCACTAAACAACAGGTAATACTGTATTTGAACAGTGATAAATTTCTGGGTATAACATTGATGATGCTAATATGTATTGGAAGAAACGCATGAAGAGAAAATTTGAACAATTACGTAACTAACTAAAGAAAATGGAAGGTCTGAATTATCAATACATAATAAATTGTTTTACAAACAAGTATTAAAACCTGTGTGGACTTATGATATTGTATGAAATAAACTAATATAAAATTCTACAAACAAACTAAACTGCTAACTGTATGGGATAAGGATAATTTTCAAAAATATATAAATGAGGGATGATTTTGATAAAACAAAGTCATTCTGGAAGAGTGTTTCGTACTTAAAATGTGTTTAGTAAAAATATGTTCAAATTTTAATTGTTGTAGTGGATAGAGATCCATTAGACCAAAATGTCATCAATTTTGGAAGAATAGTTTTTGAAATATGTTAAAGTAAAGTAAAATAACCGAATAATTAAAAATACTAGTAAAATATTAGTAAAGTAAACATGAATAATTATAAAATTAACACTTTTTTTGTGAGAGCTAGATTAAATAGCAATATAGGATATTGCAAAAGGTATTAACCGAGTTTAACAGATATCACGATCACGGAATAATTTTTCCAAAAATAAGAATTTTTAATTCTACAAAATAATATGTTCATTGTGAAACCAAAGGAAAATAATCCAGTAAAATCATTTTTTATTATAATCCAGAGCAGTGGCGGATCTATGGGGGGGGGGCTTTCGGGCTGAAGCCCCCCCCAAAACCTTTAAAAAATGTTTTGTAAGAAAATTTAAAGTTTGCTCAAAAGCACACAAGGCGTTTGCGGTTCCTTTACAGCGACTAGTGATGAAGATAATGACAGTGTTAGTTCTCAGACCATCACTCCAAGACTCCAAACAAAAACTCCAACTGTGTCCCCGTCATTATTTATTCATGTCTAGCCAGTAGAACTACTCTGAAATATTAAATGTACGATGTACTTAAAAATAAATCCTTTTCACATTTTTAATCTGCTTTTTATTAACTTTAATGTATTTCATTAGTAAATTAGTAAACAAAACATCCTGAAAACCTTTAATATGAAACACACGTTTTTACTCCATAAAACAACGTTAAACTACTGTTTTGGTCGCTTCATTATATGAAAGTCCTTTCACAAAATTTTCCCCTGTTCAGCCCCCTCCAAAATAAAATTCTAGATCCGCCACTGATCCAGAGTAGAAAGGGAATCCAATGATGGTTACAAAATGAAAATTTATCTGGGGAAATGGAAGTTATGGATTGTTAAAATTTTAGTACTTAGTAAATCATGTAATCACAATCTAGCTGTTGATTTTCCGTTTAACAATGATTGTCTTTATGAAGGTTTATTTAAATTTTAAAATGTTTTATTTCTTGTTCTCTGGGTTCTTAAAATTTTGTTACAAAAATTAAAGTGAATATGTTGTTTATTAAAATAATATGGGACTAGTTTTTTTGAAGGAAAATGATTCTAAATAATGTTTTTGATATCATTGAATGAGCTATGAAAGGCAAATATGTTTATCAAATGATATTTTAGTTTATTTTTAGTCTCTTTTGCTAAACATTCTATTAATACAGTGTTCACAAAAAAACTTAAACCCAAAAGTATTGTTTCAATGTTAAAAGTTAAACTACAGTTTTCTGCTGTAATCGGTAAAAATGCAATAAATTATTTAACTTTTAGTACAAGTAATGTATTGACACACCAGTAGGTTGCGTTAAAGTTAGTGGCCGTTTTATAGATTTCGAGTAGTTTTAAGTTTTTATCTACGATTCACAACACATTCATAAAATATTGTGCAATAGGCTATTGTAACATTATTGAATGTACAATACCACCACAAATAATTATCTGTGGTACCATCTTTGACTTGTACAAAGAGGATATCTTGAAGTTTTACAAAGAGAAAAATAGTTACGACCTTTGGATTTCAAAAAGGTTTATATAAATTAAATCACAATTTTGTTGACAAGTACATAAATTTATGTGGTATAAATTTGTATAATAACTTTTCCACAAAATATCATCTAATAATTAAAAAAAAAAAAGTACAATTAAAGTTTTCCCATACCTATTAAAAATATATATGTGTTTTGTTGTTGTTTTTAATGTCATTTATTTTGTATGAGGTTAGACGCTGATTTTAAAAGTCAGGTGGTAGACTGAGTTAATCAATAATATAATATAATTAATTATATGGATTAATAAATAGGTTTTTACATTTTATTATATTGCGTAGATTGGAGTGTTATTAATTTCAAATTATTTTCAACGGTAGTCAGCTGACTGTTATTCATTATCAGCTGTAAGTTGACATCTTGAGCTGGACTGGAAATTGAAAAACATTAATACAATATGAGTCATGAGTCATTGTTGGTTACTTGGTTAGTCCAGTGAATAAATAATTGTTTAGATGTAATTAATTTCAAATTGTGTTGTTTTTCCTCATTAGAAATGTCGACTCTTTCTGTAAAACCTGTAAATCATGGGGTTTTAGAACCAGAAGCTCGCATGAAAACAATTTACGATTTCGGAAATGCAGTAGAAATTGATAATAATATTCCACCTAGAAGGTAGGATAACCTTATTATTTTATTAGTGATAACAACATTTTTGGAAATATATTTGCTTATAGAATGGTAAAGTATTGTTTTCCCAACAAAGTTAATTTATTGCAAAAAATTGTGATTATTCATGTGAGACAATGTATATTTATATATTTATATTTTGTAGATTAAAAGTGTTTATAATTAATTTTGGTAGACTAGGCCTTGTGGGTTGGGTACTTTCCTGTAAACTGTGATGGAACAGGTAAATAGTCTACTTGAGAAAATTTTCTTACTTTACCATGATACTAATATTACTGGCTTATTGATTTTATTTGCAAGTTGGTCATAGTTTTCATCTTTTTGTATTAAAGTGCAATATTAGTTTGGTTTTTTTATTTGTGATTTTATTTTACTTTGATAGTGTCTCAAAAAGTACAAACAGATTTAAAAGGTAAAATGAAAAAAAGGAAATTATTGCAATTGACTGCCACCTGCCCGTTACTACCTAAATGTTGACAATTTGATATAAATGTTCCATAAATAACATATTCCTTTAGCACGAATTATACTTTTGAATGGTTGAAATCCATTTTTTTTTTAAATGTCAAAAAAGCCCATCCACATACTAACCATGCTCAATGTTGTTTGACTTAAGTGATCTATAAATGCTTTAAATTCTGTAGTTTTTAAATGGTAATTTTTCGGTGAAAAAGTTAGCTCTGCGTTGAAAACTTATTTTATTATTAATTAATTAGGTTATGTAGAACATGATTTTTTGCTTAATTGCTTAAAAGACCGGTTGCAGTTACAGTAAACAATTACCAATGTAGGGGCTAAAATTTTATTGTGTATTACCATAGTTTAAAAAGGTTAGTTTTTAAGAATCATCAACTTTTAAACCTTACCTTGAAAAGAAAAAAAAATCACTAGGCCTACATTATTTATTTTGTTTTCATCATGCAAATTGTGTAATTTTAGAATAAGAGGAAATAGTATCTACTTAAAAACAAAGTAATTTGTTTACTATATAGGCCCTATCTTATTTAAAAATAACAATATAATATTGTAATGTGGAATACACTTTTACACTGAAAAATTACAAATTGATAACTATGAAATGCAAATATGCTTTGGTTATGTAGGCTACACATAGCAATGGTAATTTATAGGTAGGTCTACTACATCTGAGAATAGTTAAGAAACAGTAGTGTTTATTATGTGTAATGAGATATAAGAAGGTTTGTCCACCTGGTATATATATATATCCTAGCTAAATCTTTGTGATGATTGTTTTAAAGTCCATTTTTACCCAGTATGCCGAAATGACAGAAACAACATTGTATGGAAAATTATGTAACATGCGTTATATGATACACGAATGTCTTGATAAGTCGTCATTTTTCAATTTACAAATTCTAGACTATGTGTACATATCCTACGGATATATGTATTTTGTAGTTTTTATTTTTAATGAAAAAGTATATTCCACATTACAATATTATATTATTCTTTTAAAATAAGGCACCCTATATAGTAAACGAATTTAAAAAAAAGGAAAAAAAAAAAAATAGTAGATACAATTTCTACTTATTCTACAAGTACCAAAAATTGAAAATGAAAAGTATGAAAACACCTAGACAGTTATGTGTACTTAGAGCAATAGAAATTTACAAGTTCACATATAACTGAAAAGTAATTAATATTCAATTGAATCAAAGTCAATATTAAGCCTATTTAAGAAAAAAAAAAAAAAAATTTATTAACTAATATTTTGTGACCATGAAATTTTGAAATTAAAATTATGTAAATATAATTAAATTAAATAGAATTACTATCATAATAATCATTATAGCTTTTTCTCCCTACAGGTGTTTTGACTGTTAAGCCATTATCAAGCGATGCTTTATAAACCGTTGTCATAAATTAAAAACTTGTATATGGTACACATAGTAGCCTATATAACACTGAAACAAAACACTTAAAACTGGAATACATTTTTGATGTTATAGGCATCAAGACAATATTAAAGTTTTAATTGTTTTGTGTCAGTATATGTTTTTAGTTTTTAATTTATGTAGCAAAGCCCAGCATCACTTGATAACGGCTGAATAGCTGAAATGGTCATAGTGAGAAAAACAATATTGATTATTGTGACGGTAAGTCATTTACATTTTATCAATAGTTGGATTAGATAGAAAAAAACTCGGAACACTAGATTCTCACAAAAATTATGTTTACTTAATCAAACACATTTCAACAACAAATTCGCCATCCTCAGTGATAAAGAAGCTACAATAACTAAACTATAACTAACTAACTATTGTAGTGATGTATCACTCAGTCATATATCACTGAGGATGGCGACTTTGTCGTTGAAACACGCTTCATTAAGTTCGAGTTATTTTCTATCTAATATTATCTCACAAGTAAATAATTGGATTGGCGATAACAAAAATGCATAAGAAATATAATCTAAACTTACCTAACCTGTCCTAGGCCTGTCCTGAAAATGTGCCATGTCAGCCTAAATGATATCAACTAAATCACAAACTATGATGTACAGGACAAGTTAGGTAAGGTTACAGTCGTTTATCTTTATTTCGTATATAATTGTTTATAAGTGAATACTGTGGTAAAGTTTTTTTTTTTTTCAAGGTAAGATTTAAAGTTAATGATTCTTAGAAAAAACAAAATTTAAATCATACAATCAACTTTTACCATTTAGGCTCCAAACAACGATTTTGCTTAAATTACCATTAGAAATAAAGATGACTACCTGTAGCCTAGTTTCCCATTTAGGTTAAGGTTAATCTATTAGTAGCCTATTTGTTCCTTTTCCGATATTAATGAGATTTCAAATAAAACTGTGTTTTTCAAACAAATTGTTCATTTTCATTGTGGGTCACAATTTTAACATAGTCTAATTAAAAATTGATATTAAAGTGCAACTACTAGTTTGAATCTAACTTAACTTTAAATTCTATATCCTAACAATCTCAAGCATGAAATAAATATACACAGAGTATTTTATCTACAGTTAGGCATTGCACCTCAATCAAATCTAGTCCAAGAAATTTGTTGAGAGCTAATACAGGAGTGACATTGTACTAATTACTATTCTACCTTAGATTTTAAAAAAATCAGTGAACTAATTACTGGTGTTGACAAGGTCCTCTTTTTTGTTATTATACTTAACATGGTTTATGTTGCTACTAATTTAAATGGGTTTGATTATGAATTTATATGCTGTAAGTATAAGTACTATCTTGTTAAAATTGCTGTATTCGTTTTGATTATCAGCTGTTTTTTTATGTAGGCCTATGTAGTGGAGATTAGTCTAGCTTTGATTTTTGGTAATAAAGGTAGGTATGGATGAGTTAAATTTAAGTAGACTAACTAAATTATTCAGTATACAGTACTAGAATATAAAACCAGTCTGTAACCTGTTGTAGGTGTTAATCTTCAATAATATCTATCTTCATTTTTAACTGATCTTCACATTACATGGTCTTAGGAAACTGGAAATGCGGTTGTTTTCTGTACGTAAGCGGCCACAAAAATAAAGATATGAATTTGCCATTTGGTATAAGAAAAAATAGTGTGTTCATTAGAAAATCGAAATGTTGACAATTTAAGCAGTTTTTTTGTTCATATCTTGTGTTTTATTGAACTTACAGCACACTAATAATAGATAAAAATTTGCAAATTTCAATTCTGTATGTAATGGTACCAACCCCATCTTTATACGATGACAAATAGCCGAGTTATTATAAAAAATGTAATTTTGAACCTTAACCTGAAATGAAAATGTGATATTAGTATAGTTATGAGATCCGACAGCGTCCAGTCACCAATATGAGCGAAGCGAATGGAGGTTCCTTCATATATATATAACTTTAAGCCCCACCAGGACCCCAAGACACTGACACGAGTGAAGCAAGTTGAGACTTTTTGGTCCTAGCTGACGTCAAGAAAATGGTGATATAGACAATTACGAAGTTAAGAAAACCTATGTAATAACTATTTTAAACAAATATTACTTTACTGGATAAGACCCTTTAATGTACCAATACAATTTAAAATTTCTTAGAAAACTCAAGAAACCAATTTTTGGGCATTACATTTAGAGGGTCTGTTTCTATTACATTCGTACGATAAATACCATGTTGTTGTCCATCAACTTGTTTGTTTGAACTAATGTAGGCATACATTTAATTTTAATACTATGCAATTAAACAAGAAACTTTTTTTATCCTAAATATTTTAATGTCATTTTAAAAATTGGATTATTAATTTTATGTTTCTTTATTGATATAATTTATAAATTAGTTGTTTACACTTTTGATTATAGATACTACAGATCAGGGCTTGAAATGGTACGCATGGCAAATGTATATTTGGAGGAAGGAGACTTAGAAAATGCTTTTATCTTGTATATGAAGTTTATGACGTAAGTTTACAGCTTAGATTTATAACGTTTATTGATATACACAAATATACAGTAATTGGTATCTCATAATGTTGAAACAATTATTTAATTCCACGTAAGAGCTCTTATTTCTTTTTTACATTATGGAATTCCATCAAGCACCGACTGTTGCCACATTAAATTTTCTCATAATATTAATGTAAATAAATCGTATTAGATAATTTAGTTTTATAAAATGTACCTAATGTTTGATTGTTTTACTCATATCATTGACTCATACATAACTGCTTCATACAGGTAAACTTACTTTATAGGTAATAAATACAAATTTTGAAGTTTCTGTAATTGATTAAGTAATATGACGTTTTTTGGGACTTCTACCCTATCATCAGATAAACTTATTCTATATACATTCTGTTTTTTTATGTATAAGTTGATGTTGTGCTTTGATGAAAACTGTCGTATAATTGTTGTGAATAATAAGAATACGACTAGACAACCCAAAAAGACTGTTACTCCTCAACTGAAGAAACTGAGAATCGTTCTTCTAATATTATATAATAAGTGGAAGTCAACTTCAAACCCACTCGATAGAGATAAATTAAAAAAAATGTAAGAAAGATGTGATGCTAAAATAACAGCTAATGATAAATTGATACACAACTCATGGTCGGTGGTGAAAAAAGAGTCTGGATTTACAAAATCTAAAGCAGTAATTCCAGTATCAGCAGGAACTCTAAATAATTTCTTTGTAAATGTATCCACAACTTTAAAAACTGGTTCTGTAGATAAATCACAAACTATAACACATTTGGACTTTCTGAATAATTTTGAGAGACCGTTTAAAAACAGTTTTAAGTGGAAGTGTGTCAATTCTAAAACTGTACTTAAATCTGTTACACAGAGTAGTTCGTCACACAGTGCTGATGTTTATGGTCTTTCTAATTATGTGATTAGGGAAATTATTAATGTGATACTTGTACCTTTTACGTACCTTATTAACTTAGTTTTAGTTAATGGAATATTTCCAGACTGTTTTAAATTTACTAAAATTGTACCTGCTTATAAGAAAGGTGATCTGAGTTTACCTGAAAGCTATCGTCCAATAGCAATTGTTCCTGTATTAAGTAAAATTATTGAGTCTAGTTTATTGGGTCAACTTTACGATTATTTTGTTGATAATATATTACTCTATACCAGTACGGCTTTAGGCCTAAGCACTCGACTGAAATGGCTGTTGAGACTATTGTTGTAAACATTTTAAATGGTTTTGAAGATAAATTAGTTATAGGTGCCAATCTTATTGACCTAAAAAAGGCTTTTAGGTGTGTTTCACACACTATACTTAGCAATAAGTTACAATTCTATGGTATTAAAAACCAAGAAATTAAATTAATTGAGTCTTACCTGAGTAATAGAAAGCAAATGGTTATGGTCAACAATTGTGTTTCTAGCTATATGAATGTTATTGCAGGCGTGCCTCGGGGATCTGTCTTGGGGCCGTTTCTATTTCTAATATTTATAAATAATTTACAATGTAATATTCCGTGCCTCTCAGTTCTATATGCAGATGATACCACTTTTCTCTGCTCCTGCAGGGATATTTACTGTAGAAACTCAGCTCAGTGTTTCCTTGCAGCTTGCTCAAACCTGGTTCATGGCAAATGACCTAGCCATAAATGATGATAAAACGGAGCACATATACTTTACTCTTAATAACGCTCTTAGGAAAAATATTGAAACTGAAATGGTGACGTTACTGGGAATATGCTTGGATAGCAGGCTTAGCTTACATGGCAGCCCCATATATTAAATCTTTGTGATAAATTGTAATTGTTTGATACGGTGATTAAATGTGAACTATAAATTTCTTTTACTGTGTTTGGTGTATTATTGTTAGTTTTTATAATACAAAATTAATGTCAATAACATGATATTTGAAGACTACTGTATGATCTGTTAAATCAACATATCGTCCAAGTTTTTATAAAATAGCAGAGTTTATTATACTTCTCATTTTCATCTGTGTTGTGACTTCCACTCTATGACTTTTGTTTTGGTAATTCTCTGAACATGACCATGCCATACTCTTTTTTCACCATCAACCGATAATTTTGTTCAATCCCAACTTACCCAAATGTCTTCATTTAATACTCTTTTCATTCTTGATCATCTAACACAGCTCTCTTACTTCTGAATGACATTAAATTTCAGAATCATACAGTAAGATGTTTTTTACTACTTTGTCGTATATATTGTACTTCTCTATTTTTCCTCCACAACTTGCTGTTTAAACAGTTTATTCTTCTTCTTATCTTACTTGCTCGATTTTCTATGTCTTCAGTCCAATGTATTACTCGCAGTATTATTTAAAATATCATTTAAGCGATTATTAAATAATACAATTATTACAATCTTCTTGGTAATTTTTAGTTGTGTAGCAAAATTTTTTCAAGTTTGGAAAATATGTTAATCTTAGTGAAAATATTCCAGAAGACGTCACTAAATAAAGTTGTCTCTTCTATGCTTTTACACAAACTTGATAGTCGGGGATACCAAAACTATGACTTTCTTCTCACTCTGTTTGTATCACACAGCACATCTTTACTATAGTTTTTTTTTGTCAATTGCTGGTATGTGGTCATTAAAGTGTTTATCAATGAGATTAGTAGGTTCTTCCGATGGTCATACTTTTTCTGAACAGAAGTTGTAGAGTTGTTTCGCAGGGGCATGCTAATCATTTTTGTATTGCTCCAATTTTAGTATAATGTACTGCCGAAGCACACCTGAGGACATAGCTATATATACTCCTTTATTTATGTAGTCTTGGGTTGGATCCCTCTCTTTCATCTTTCCTATCAGGTCTCTCTTGACCAATTTTTTTTCTCCTCCAACCTTGAAGATGTTAGAGTCTTCAATAGCTAGGGGGTCTTTATTATATGCTCTTCTCTTCTTTTATTTTAATTAGGCGTTGATGATCAAAAGGTTTTTCACCTTTAAACAAAAAGAAAAATAACAGTTCTTTCTAGTACTAATTTGATAAAATTGTTTTCAAGGAACCGATTTTGTATTAATCATTAGGATTGGTAAAACCTTACGATGTTCTGTATATAGTACGGTATTAGAAGTTTAAGGAGTTCAAGAAGTTCATAATTAATTTGGATACTAGATGACAGCATATAGTGTGATGCTATTTTGTATGACACAGCAAACTGGTGAAGTAACTGAGTTCAGTGAGAGTTACTGTCATGGCAAATTATGTTGAAGGGTTAGTCATACTTTTGCAATAATAAATTAGACAAAATACATAGAATAACAGTAAATGTGTGACTTTGTATTTAGTGGAATCATTTATTTGTTTCAGATTGTTATTGTAAATAGTTTAGGTTAGGTTTGTACCCTAGTATTGAAAATATGTGCAACGGAATCACCTATTTTTATCACCAGATATTTATTTTTGAATTAGCGAATATTTTGTCTGGCTATCCATCATTATGGCATATTATCGATTATAAAAGCAAACAACTAGGTTGATTTTTGTTTAGTTTTGAATGAATGTCTACTAAAAATAAATGAAATCATGATGATAATTTCTTAAATTGTATTTGGCATAATTTGTTTTAGGTTATTTTTGGAAAAAATAAGAAAGCATCCCGACTACAACTCTGTACCAGTGGTAGATAGAGCTAAAAATAATGAAAAATTACGAGAAGTGTTACCAAAGGCTGAAACATTAAAACATCGTCTTTTGGAACAGTATCAAAAGGAATATGATCGCTTTATTAATGACACTGTAAGTTGATAAATATGTCACTTTTATTATCTTTTTTGTTTATTTTAGCAGTTAAAATCTATTACGTTATGTTTCCATTTGTGGAGGATAGTGCACACTTAAAATTTTTAAATAAAACTATTCTAAAATATTTTCTTTTAAAAAGTTAATGTTGTATGATTGATAAATTTTGCTGTGTCGCTAGGTTAACAACTCTCTTCTTATCGTTAACAAAAAAAATCACAAATTTAATTGAAAAGACACAAAAAATAAGACATCGGAACACAATTTATATGAACGAAAACTAATTGAAGCCTCATATATATAAAGCTATTGGACAATCCTATCAGCCAAATCAGTTTAGAAATAAGACTATTATGGTTAATAAAAGCTGAATTAAAAAAGCGGAGATAAATTTCTCCACTTTAAATAGGACTGAAATTTTGACTTATCCATGAATGGCTAAACTCTTGAAAGAAGGGTCAAAAGGTTGTTTACCCGGATTAGGAAAACTTTCCCTGGGCTTCAGCCCTTTAACAATCAATTAATTGCCGTCCTGTGTGTTGTGGTTTTATCTGCTCACGTTTGTATTTAATCTTAGCTATTTATTTTCTCAGGCAATAGTTTTAGGCTTGAGTTCTTTTCTTAGGTTAGATTTACTTTTAGTTTCCAACATGGCCCTAGGCTATGTTGTTATTTTACTCTTTTATGTTCCAAGTTTTACACTTGATAACGAGGAGTTGATTTATACTCTCAAAACGTCATGTATTAGTTTTCATCAAATGATGGCAAATGTTTGATTAAACCATATTAATAATATGAACAGTCCATCATTATCAAATTACTTTAAAACCAGAATAAAATTTTGAATGGTTGACTTTTCACTGATTTCAATTTATATGAATAAATTATCATAATTATATTAATTTTTAAAAGTATTTGCTATTTGTAAGTGTTTTATAAATAGTTTTTCACTGTGTGAAAAATTTTAAAGCCTGGAATGGTACATAAGCCAATGTCATTACTAGCATGTTTCTTTTTCTTTTGAGAGAGAGAGAGAGAGTACACACAACTACTTGTTACGCTTACTTTTTTTTCTGTGGATTGAACATATTCAGCAAAATGTCACTTTTTATCCCAAAATCGTCTAGTGGGATAATCCTCAAGTAATATTTTACAACAACTAAAGTTGTAAATAGCTTGGAATACAACAAATTGATAACTAAAACATTAAAAAATCACTATAACCTAACCTTACATATTCCCAAGTTAATTTAACATAAAATTTACAGAAACAATGCGTATAAACTACAAAACATAAACATTGTTTGTGCACTGTACAAGAGAATGGACATTACCTTATAATAACAATCTATAATCTTATATTAATATTTCGATAAATCGATTAAAGCACAGGAAAATGTATTTAGATCAAATGGATAAAAATGAAACTAAAGTAGTACAATTCTGCTGCGGTAAGAATGAACGCACAAGGATTGCAGAGGATTAGCAAATATTTTAGTTGATACTGAATATCTCATTACTACTCTAATTAATAACATTGACTCAATGGTTTGACACGATAAATACTCCGAATTTTTTCCATCTGTAACCCATTTCCTTCAAAACTTTATGAAGACTGTCCTGCTTCCAAGGAAAATTAATTAATAACTATCTACACTGAAATCATACATAGCCTACATGCTTAACCACTCACAGCTGTGGAAAATCCCAACCTAATATTTTCTAACCGATTAGTACGGTAATATTTAAAGGGTAATATTTACTAGTAGTCTAAATGCGATCAGCGCATGCACAGTTCCCTCTTCACCCCTCATACATTGTGTTCATTCTTGTGATCGTCAGACAGTATATCTATGATCAAGAATGTAATATTACATTGGAAAATGAAATAAAAACGGGCAAAATTACTGCATCAAATTATTGTGTCATTTGTATTTTGGTTCAAATTCACCTGTGTTAAAATATTTCTTTCAAAGGACTGTATATGGTAAATTCTATCTAACATTGTGACCTCACTTGGGGGTTAAATATATTTGTAGATACATGTTGTTACAATAATATGTAACAGTTTGAAAGTAACACAAAATAATTGTATTCATATCTTTGCCATTAAAATTTGTGACTAATATTCTGACAGGCAATTCGTGATGGCACTTGAAAGTTGATCATACATCTAGTATCAGTCATATGAAGTTCCCCATTTATCTGAATTCCTAAAATTCTATCAAAGTGTGAATCATGCCACATAATCTAATGACAACAGAGAACATATCTATACCATTATCATACTCTTTTGAAAAGTGTAAAATTAACGTTAGATAAAAGCAGAGATAAGTTAAGCACCATATGATTTAACTAGATCTAGCGTTGTTATCTTTAGAGAAATTTGTGTAAAGAAAAGTTTCAAAAGAAAATAAAATTTTAAAAATAACAAAAGAAATTGTTAAAATAATCAATCATTATTGAAAAGTTGTAAATTGAAAGTTGTACAAGCTGAGATTATATTACAATAATTAAAGAGATTATAAAATCATAAAATTATTATCTGTTAATTTGACTAATGGGTTATTGTTGAAAAAATATTAATGTCAAACCTAAGATTAGAGGTTGAAAAATATGATCCATTGGTTTAGAAACAGTATTTTAATGCACAATTATAGTTGCCATTTATTTAAAACCTCCGATCTGTCATTTTATGAGTTTCCTGTTATCCCATCAGTCACTAAATGACCTATCTCTTGTATTATGACTACTGTTGAATATAACATTGTCTGCAACTCTTCGCATCATGAAAGCATAGAATGTGAAATCAGTTCATGGCCTGTTATAATAGCTGCATAGTTTGTATTGTTTGACCCCTGGCTAGGGTCTGTTCAAGAAGAGGACCATCACTCAAACAATGGCATTCAAAGATTTCCTAATGTAATCTAACCAACTTTATGCATAATATATGAATACACACTTTATTGTTCTGAAGCCCAATATAAATTAATGTCCTTCCAGATGGTGTCAAGCAGAGCTTCATCCTTGTTCCTACGGTGCCACATGAATTCACATAAGTAGGAATCTAACAATCCCTACCGGTTCCACATTCTTCGGTTTCTTGTAAAATACTGTCCTTAAGACACACCAACAATGTTTCAGCTGTTCTGTCTGTTGTACTTATGTCAATAGAAAATGGTTTAGAAGTGGTGGTCCTCTCTTTGAATAGACACCCTGGCTAAAGATTAGAAAACTGCAGGAATCCACTGAATTATTTATTTAAGAATTACTTTCTCCCTTATCAAAACATAGCCATTAGATAAGGAGTATGATAGGCATAAAGAACCATTGAAGTTAAATTTCTAAATTTATTCCAAAAACTTGATACAATTTGCTACATTTTGAATTTATGATGCATTTGTGGCCTGTAAAGTAACCAAAATTGATATAATTTAATTCATTAATTTATTTATTACATTTTTAAAACAAAACAAAAAGTAAATGTACCAATGTTCTAATCAAGTAATTTAATTATTCTATACATTTTTCTGAACACATTATATTATGTAAATTTTTCTAAATTATTATATGTAATAACATGCACTTATCTATTTCCAAATATTTTTTATGAATTTTAAAACATATGCCTTTCAAAACCATACATAATAACGGAGTTTCTAATCAAACAACACTTAAATTGTTCCTATAAATTATCTAATAATAAAATAATTACAAATCCATGGTGCCTTTTATCAAGTGATGTTGGTCAGGACATTGAGTTACCACCATCATAATTCTAGATGTCATCACCAGGATTTACTTAGCTCCTCACATTGATGAATCAACTCTCTACACACCGTGTTAATGTTCCAGGAAGGCTGTCTTATCAGACCCTACTAAGATATGGTGTCCCTCCAGGGATCAGTTCTTGGTCTGGTGTTGTTTTTAATTTACATCAATGATTTGTCATCATTTATATATGTAGATAATAGCCTAATTCAGTTTGCAGATGACACAAGTTTGAGTATGAAAGGAAATTCAGCGGAAAATTTGGAGCGTAAGGTTTTTTTACAAGTTGATGCAAAAGGTCAATATTTTCAAGAGAATAATTTGACAGTAAATTCAGCAAAGACAAAGTACATGTATTTGAATATTTAAAAAAACCAAAATCAGACGCCAAGTGTCATGTTGGGTGAAAATTTGCTTGAAGAAGTAAATTCAGTCTAGTTCTTGGGTCTTATTATAGATAATAAGTTAACCTAGAATGACCAAATTATTGGTATTAGTGCTAAAATTAGAAATTTAAAATTGTACTGTGGTTTGTCTATTCTTTTAACTGCTTATTATGGGCTTTATTATTCAGAATATGCATAGACTATTTGTCCTGCAAAAAAAGGCAATTCGGCTAATAGCAGGACTGAAGCAAACTGAAACATGTAAAAGTGCTTTTGGGACGCTCGGAGTACTTACACTTCCATCTATATACATACTTGAAGTGTTGCTATATTTTAAATTTAAGTGTGATTATATCCAGAGTATGGACTACAGCACCAGACAAGCTTGTAATTATCGTGCTAGACAGGTTAAATGTGTACAGTAAACTTCCTTCACAAGCAGGTGCTAAATTGATGAATAAGCTTCTCTTAAGTATACAAAATTTGGAATATTATACATCTTTTAAAAACAGCCTTAGACCACTATTGTTGTCTGGATCTTTTTACTCTGTGGAGGAGTTTCTGCATTAACACTGGAGGAGTTTTGTAGATAGGTGTGATTTCCTGCTGAGTATCCTTGTCATTTATGTAAATTTTTATTGTATTTGTTTCTTTATGTATTGTAAAATTGTATTTAATTACTAATGTTTGGATTGTTTTAGATACTTTATTGTTGATATTTAAAAAGAGTATAGGATTTGATAGACATTTTATAAATTAATGTTATTACTTTGTAACTATACATGTTGTATTGTTTTTTTAGTTAGATTAAAAAAAAAATCGAATCTGTGGATTATTTATAATCTCTTGTGCAATACAATTTAATGAGTTGTCTTGTATATTGTCGAGAGGACTATAAAAATGAAATGTAAATATTCGATTTCCCACAAGGTTTAAACCTGGAATCTTTTGTATATAAAGCAAAAGTACTAGCCACTAGATCAACTAAATTTTCTTGAATATATATAATAAAATTTCAGTTGGTCATACACGTCTAGACTATGGAAGGAAATCGGGTGTGGTATGTAGTAATGCCTTTTGGTACAGATATTGGCTTGGTATTGGTTTCTTTTTAAGGATAGTTAGTTTTTGATTGGTTATGGTTGAAAATCAAAAATATTGAGCTATATTACATATTATAATAGTTAAAATACAAATGTAGTGTTTTTGGTCTCAGATAGATATCAAGTTGTTCTATATTATTTCAAGCATCATTCTTGGATTTTAGAAATTAACAACCCATTAATTTTGATTTAGAACAAAAACTTGAACACAAGATCTCACAAAAACTACGTTTATTCAATCAAAAGTGTTTCAACGACAAAGTCGCCATCTTCAGTGATACATGAGCTACAATAACAAAACTATAACTCAGTTGTTGAAACGTGTTTGATTGAATAAACATAGTTTTTGTGAGATCTTGTTTTCGAGTTTTTGATCTACATAATATTATCTGACAGGTCAAGCTCAATATTTATTTACATTAATTTTGACATTAAAATAATTTTTTTAAAGATAATATTATGAATATATAATATTATATAAAATTCAGTAAAATGAATGAAGTTCCATCTAATTCACTGTATTTTATCAATTATTCAGTCAGTCACAAATGTATTTTATTAACTTGCATGTCGAAATTGCCCTATATTGGCGTAAACAACAAATAAATATACATGATAAGACATTGTATGCCAAAATGAGGAAACATCAATTTCGCTGTGTGTAGTGAGTTATCAAAGTTTTGAACATTGCTGTAACTTACAGGGTATAAAATAATTACCTCCTGATACGAATGAAATTATGACAAGTAGAACTAGGTCATCAATTAATACCACAAACAAATATTCCTGACAGGCTGAATATTCAATAAATTCAGTAATTGTATAATAGTGGTGATTAGTGCATAAAGTACCTGATTACGCATAACAGTTGAATAATTGTTAAATCATTATTTGTAATTGTTCTTTTGTAGTTTCATCGTGGTTGAGGTATGATGAATTTTCTTTTTATACTTATAAATATCTATCTATTTATAATATATTATTATAATATTTATTACCTGCCTAATAAGTTACAATATTTTTTTTTGCAATGTTGTATCTCATTCATTTGTAATTTCAACTCGTGTATTTTTTTCCTGCCAATCATTTTATAATAGGTAATTAAATGGATCATTGAATAATTACTCATCACAAACACACATAGAGTAGAGAGGATGATGTAATCATTGAGCTATCTCATTCTCACATGCCCACCGTGTTGTCTTATCTGTCTGTCTGGAAATATTCTGTTTTCAGTATATCAGTGAACTTTGTTTAGTGTGTACAGACATAGGTGTGTAAAATAGATAAATTTAGATATTAAATATTTGTAAACAATTTTACTAAGCTAATACTAATTTTATGAATATATTTTAATTCATAAACCGTTGATAGTTTGATTGTATAGTATTTTAATTTTTCATTTTAGATAGTTTAAAATTAGGGGATAAATGCAGGAGCTGAATGACAAACGCTTTTCTAATTTTTTACATTTTCATTCTGTGATACAGTTTCAGACTACCAAAAATTTTTTTTAAGGTTAAGATTCATTTTTATTTATTTATAACTCCTAGGTGTAAATGCAATTTAATTTATTAATTTAGGTTATATCTTTCACATATCATTAAAAAATTTAGTTAAATTTTACTTTTTCACTGAGAACACTGAAATTTTTGAAGGCTATTGAACATTTTTTATTGTTTTTTGGGATCATATGTGCTACTGAACAATTTTGTTTCTACTTATGTGATCGGTTCAAACAACTCATTTGGGGGGTGAGGAGAATATATGCGTTTTAAGTTCCACTGCTCTAAAAAAGTGGTTTTAAGCAGTTCTTTGCAGCCCAAATTAGTGGACTCATTTATATCTATGTGGTCATAATTTGGTCTATCTCAAAAACAAATTTCTTTTTTTTTTGTACGATAACATAAACTCAGTAGTCAATGGGTAGATGCCATAAGAAAAAAAAAATTATCATTTCCTCAAGCTGTTTATACATTTTTTCTAAATCAGCCTTTAGGACTCAAACAAAATGTATCGGTTTCTATCTCTACAGTTTGGATCATGAAGTTGTTATAATATATCTAATTTCTCAAAATTGGATGTACAGTTTTTCTTCATTAAAATAGAATATACAGATGACCAGTGTACTAAATCGCAAGTAAAAGAAAATTACAGTTCAATGAAAATTAGTTAAAACCAATGAACCTTGATCGGTGTCATTTTTTTGTATTTTTTGTTTTTTTGTTCCTTGTATTTTAAAGCCGAAAACCTCTGTCATCATCGGCTTATAAAAAAAGAAGATAAGTAAAAAGTAATGCTAAATTAGGTGCCTCAAAAAAACCTTTCCTATTTATGCTATTAAGAGTTTATGGAAGAAAGGAAGGAATATTGGGCTTTATTTAAATATATAAACATCTTTTCAAATATAATTTCTTTTATACATTTTCAAAAAGTAAGGGCCCTCTTTCTTCTATACGTACTTATCTAACAATAAGAAATATATGGGGGAAAAATGAGTAACTAAAAATTATTTTTTTCTAACGCATAATTTTGGGGGAAATGGTGATGAATATTATTTTTGGATTTATTGAATTAATGTCACAAAATATTTGCTATATTAATTTTTAAATATCCATTCGTCTGAATAAACTCACTCACTTTTAAACGCTACATTTACAGAGAATTCATTTACCATGATGTATAGGTAAAATTAGTATGCAAGCGTGGGGTCTGGCTGCCTGGTTAGAATGTTGTAAATAATCTGAGGTAACTATCTACCTACTTGGCAGCAGTAACTGCTTAGGTAAATTGTTAGGCTCTACTGTATTCATACTCAAAGCAACATTGTTGTGTTTTTCCAGTTGGTAAGCAAGTAAACTACCAACTAGGTAATATAGCTCCACATGTTTGTACCTTTAGAAATGTTATGTGTGACAGAGTATCTGGTGGTCCTTCCAATTTATTTTTTCCCACGTGCTTGCTGCTTGCCTCTCTGAGTCTAAAAGTGATGACAGTCGACGAGAAATCTAAATCGGAAGGACCACTGGAAACTCCATTACAAATAGTTTGAAGATAAACTATTTTAAAATGAGAAGTTAAAAATAAAAGGTAAATTAGAATAGAACAAGAGTAATGGGATATATAATGCTTATTATGATCTCTACAATTTTAAAGACAAATCAATTTGAACATTTAAAACAAAATTTTCTCTAAGTCTAATTATAATTGTATAAGCTTATAGCATAACTACATTACTTAATTTTGTAAAAAAACCCACGGATATGTGAAAATTAAACTGTGAAATTTGGAATTTAAATTCCTACTGTGAATAAAATTTGTGTAACATGAAGACAGCAAGAGGGAAATGGTCTACCGCTGCATCTACAATGTACGATCTGAAATTGGTAAAGTAAATTTGTATTGTTATACTGATAAAAATATGTAATGAATTTTATATTAATCAGACATTTTTTAGGAAATGTTCTGTTTATAAATCATTTATTTGCATTTTTGTTTAAATATAATTATCCAATAAGAAGATACTTTTACCAACTGAGTTACTCTAAATTAATTATCTTTTCTTGACTTTATTTGTTCTCTAGTCATTAAGGGCAAACTTTTTTCTACACTCTGTATATTATATCCTTTACATTTTTTTAGATTTGTAAATTATTTTTATTTATTGTTGTTTCATAAAAATCAAATTGTATATGGTGACCAAAATAAGACGAGTGTTTACAACTTATGGAATATGTGTTAATAATACATTATTGAAAGCGTTATAAACGGATTACAGGCAGATGACAGATGGGCATCATTCTAAAAACCTTTTTTTAAAAAATATAAAATCTGATTTAAAACGGATATTTCAATTTTTTTTAATGTAACAGATTTTTTGTTCCCATTATAAATCTCTCACTAAATGTGAAACATTTAAAAAAACCTAGTAATTTCTGTATTTGTTTCTGAACCTGAAAGAAACATTTGTGTTCATTGCTTAAATATTGGTTAATGGGCTGTTATCTTGTATGCCTATCTAGTTACCGTAGGTCGGCTTGTTGATTATTTTTTAAAGACAACAATAATTATCTATTATCTTTTTTTTTTTTAGATAGGTTATTTATTATTAAGTATGAGATAAATATTATGAAATGCTATCGACATATTGTAATGACAGAAGTAATTTTGATGTTTCTTTTTAATATACAATAAATTACATAAGTCTCAGAGTGCAAATTAAAATATTTTTCTCCGTTTAAATTTTGATGTTTAATTTATTATGGTGCACGGCTGAGATTCAAACTTTAAAATTTCGAAGAACTTTTTAAAATTTGATTGTTTCATATTAATTGCTGTCCTGAAACATTTACCAGTATAATTGAATAATCTTGTTAACTGTTATACTAGTTGTCTTTAATACATTTTTGTGGTTTGTATGTCAAACTTACGACCCCATAATTTCAAAAGCGTATCTCTCTGTATGTCTCGCAACCCGTCTACACAGACAAGACAATAAAACCAATATATTTCAAACTTAGCACTTTTTTTATTTATTGTCCCACACGTAGGAAAAAATGACCTTGGGATAGTTAAAAGGCAATAACTATTGATTTGATAATTTTTGTTGTAATGTTATGTGTTTTTTATCAAATAAAAGTGAAAGTTACTCTGATTACGGCTGTGTATGTTTTTTTGATGAAAACGTATGTTAAGGCTAGATGAAATTTAAAGTATCAGATATCATGTTGTCCCATCTAACTTGAACATGGTGTGACCTACAAATCTGTAAAAAACTATTTGGATTTGAAATTAAATTGCAGTATAAAATCATAATATATTATAGTTTTTTTATATGATTAATACATCTTAATTTACCACACAATGAGAAATACGTTTTAAAAGCAGTTTTTATGAGATGTGAGACAAACAATTCAATAACCATTAAAATATTGCATTTTCATTGATTTCTCTTCATTAGTGTCCATGGGTAAAATCAAGGGACCTTATAATTTCACCCGTGTGTCTGTCTATAAAATTTAAACTGCCGTTTTAAGATTTAGAACTTAATAAAAATAACTGTCCCTATGAGCTTACAAACCCTAAGTCGTGTGTTTTTAGCATATATGTGACCCTTTTATTAAGTAATTATCCGTTGCATTATTAAAAGGACTATTTTTTTAATTGTATAACTTTTTATCATATTTGAATTATTTTGATTTTTCCACGTCTTTATATTGAAAGGAAGAGATGTAATTTTAAACAGATTCATTTACATACTTTTGAATGAATTATCTGTTGATGTTTCTAAGCATCAAAATAAGAAAAACCACTCGAAGGTATAAATGTTTCTGTTAATGTAACAACTGAAGATGATAACTTGGTTATAGAAACATCATATTATCCCAAATAAAATATACATCATATTTCAAGTAAATATTCTATTTATTTATCTATTTTTCTTAGAAAAGAAGAGAAGAACAAGAACGAAAAAAGCAACAAGAATTGAGAGAAGGATTTCAAAAATTAAAAGAACTCAGCAGGACACCATTTAATCCTTCGGCAAATAATATTGTACTTCCTACTATAGCACAAGTGCCTCCCCTCCCCGATCTGAGTTACTTGTCTGATTCTATCAACTTGCCCAAACCTAAACCTGACGACTTGTCATTGAATTCCAGGTAAGTCTAGTACTAGTACAACAATAGGTATTCCACGTTGATGGCGTAGTTTAGAAAATAATTGGCTTACAGTTAATATACTGACATGAGAAAGCTTTTGTTGTTAATTTTAAATCCACTTGGTGTTGACTTTGACCTGGGTGAAATTATCGCACTATCTAGTATTTCCCTTTATTTTTTTAAAACTAAATCTGCTATTATAAATTTGTATCATTTGGGGTAGATTGATACATGTTTTTTAGTGTAATAACTGCTTTTTTTTATTGGTTAAAATTAATGACGCTAATAAATCTAAACCAAAATCAAATTAATTTTAACAACCTATTTTCCCTAGTTGGTTTTTAATATCTAGTGTTACCTTTTTTAGCTCTTATAACAGCCGGTAACATTCTCTGCATCCCACTGGTGAGGTATGCAATGTTTTATTTAGGTATGTTCTCTTTTCCAACTTCGTACAATTCCTAGAGGTTCTTTTTCTCAAATATAATTCTTGATGCTGTTCTAGTCTGTTTCCCATTTACCGGTTAGCGTTCAGAATCATCTTAAGACTTCGTCATTGAACCTGTTTAGGCTTCATAATTAATGTTTTTAAACACAAGAATCAGCCTAAAACACAAGAATCAGCCTAAAACACAAGAATCAGCACTAAAAAGTTATCTGGATGAAATGAAACTTGTACGAATCTTTTCACGCTTTCTCAATACATCTTGGTAACACCTGGTGAAAAGGCGACCTGTAACTGGTCATCTATGGGTCAGTTGAGAGTCCTGGAGATGTATTGTATGTCCAACCTATCAGCTCAGTGTTTGTTGATGTTTTCCTCCTCCTGAATGTGTTGACTCTCAAAATATTGTCATCTTTTTCATGTGTTCTTCTAGGTCAACCATATCCTTTTTCTACTCTCCTTACCTGTTTCAAATTGTCCTATCACCAGTGATCATGTGATGGACTCTAAACGATTTTTCTTAGTGAGAATGCTCTTCCTCAATCAAAGATCTCACTTGGACAGTGAATCAACTTTATCATAACAAAGAAACAAAATTTTATTTTGGTGCATAAACTTTGTTCAAGAGTATGTCTGCAGATTGTCGAGCTGCAAAAAATGACCTTATTATGGGTCCATTTAGTATCTAAGTAAACAGAACTACAGAAAACCTTTATCAAATACCTGCCATTTTAAAATTTACGGATCGTTATTTTTAGTAGCAACCATTTTTAAATCCAACATAATTCATTGGTAAATTTGCCTGATATCTCATTGAAATTATAGTATACTAGCTTTGCTTTCTTCTTATTTTGAAGTTGTTTTAAAAAAAAATTGTTTTAGCTATAACTCATTTTAATATTATAGAAAATATGTTTAGTCATTGATTGATGCAGTAGTTTTATTTTGGCTTATTTGTGAAGAGTGAACAAATTTTAGAAAATACAGGAAAAGTTTAATTATTCTATAAACTACAATGTCAAGAACTGCACGAACCAAATCTTCATTTAGATGAAAACAGTCGCCCATTTAATTATTATCATGCAGATTTTCGAGTCCTTTATTAAAAAGTCACAACCATTATTTGTATACTATTTTATTAATTTATAATTTTATTCATTGCATGTTTTTCACTAACTTAAAATTTTTTTGATGAATACGAACCGGTTTAATGTTCCTTCAAAACATCAAATGAAATTTCACATGTAACGGGCATTTTGATTTTCCTTAACCCTGGAGAGGGCGCTGAAAAATAATTACTTTTGGACCGGGAAGTAAAAAACTTGACAAATCAGTTACAAATTAAATGGAATAATTTTATTTGTCATGTAACTACATTTTAGATATTACTAAATAGTTATATTGTAATGGTTTTTAGAGAAAACAAAAATAAAAGTAAACTTATACGTACAAACAAAATACTTAAAAACTTTTGTAACCTAATTAAAACTTACAAAAAATCAACAAACTGAATGTATTTACAGTATGTTTACAAATTAATACATCTAAAAACAATGTTATCTTGAACGACTCTACTATAAAGTCGATTCCTCATCACTGGATTTTGCAACATTAGCTGTTGCGCATTGCACATATGTTACGGGTTGAGTGTTCTCTGCAGATGTACCTGTTGCAATAAGAGCATATGGTTTTGAATTTTCTGTTTTTCCGCCAGTCATAATAGGCACATCTTCCAGGTGTCTCGTTGCGTTGTGACGTTTGAACCGGCTCATTTTCTGGCCGTCCAAGCATTTGGCGAATGTTTTGTTCTCTTGAGAGTGTCTGTATAATATTCCGTTCTTGTAAATGGGGCAAGTGCACTATATTCAGTTCTTTCAAGTAGATACATCTGCATTTTGTATATTATAATAAAGGTGTTAAGTCCAGTAACATTCAAGATTTTGAAAAACAATGTAAGAGGCCAATGATTGCTCGTGTAAGAAACAGAGATTCGCTTTTTGCATTGGTCAACTACATCCACGCACACCGCACTTGGTTGAGTTGTCATAATATATAGTTTTGAATCAGAACTAGATTCAGGATCTATTTCATCACTGTCATGCATGCTTGATATTAATGTCACATCCTTATTTTTCTTGGGTGTATAAGCCATTAATGTAATGTTTTCTCAGAAGGCGTTTTATACTCATACTGGAGTTTAAAGGTTTACCTTTGGAGACTAATACTTGTAGGAATTTCTCTTTTGGTTTTTCTAATAGTTCCTACTAGTGTTAGGTTGTGGTTAATCAGTAGAGTCTCCGCAAGAAGAATAAATGTACTGGTTCCAGTAATTGGTTGAACCATCCTTTGTACAACTTCAAGTCCAGAGTTCACAAGTCTTTTGGGCTGCTTTCCAGCATAAACCTCCATGTTGAGGGTGTAAAAGGTTTTGGCGCATGACAAAGAGTATTGGATTCCGTATTTAGCCGGCTTGTTTCCTAATGTACCGTCTGAAGGGGCATCACCCTCTAAAAGCCTTAAGAATCTCATCCACTGTAAACTATTCACTCACAATAAAGGCGGTCTTGCATTTTTCCACTATAGGATCAAAAATCTCATGGATTGGAGCCTGTTTGTCTAGTAGTTTTCATTGTCTTCTTGTTATTGAGTCATCAAACTTAATGTGTCGGATTAAAAATTTTAATCTTTTCAAATTCATGCTATTTATGAAAAAGTCCACTCTGAGGTCATCAGTTGCCCATAAATCTTCAAGATTCAAATGTAAAGCTCTAAGAACACCAGCCATAAAAAGGAGACCAATAATTGATTCCATCTCACTTCGAGATGTGTCTCAAGCATCATTTTCTCTTGTCATTCCAGGTTGCATTTTTTCGATTCTTTGTTTTGTGAACTTAACTACATCATCTAATATGACTTTAGAAATTAGTATTTTCCAATCTTCCAATGATGAACTTGGTTTAATTTGTGGTCTCACTCCAGGTACACGTCTAATGATATTACAAGCTGATGTTCTAGTACACCTATTTCTTTGGGGACAATGTATGTCCCATGTTGTTGTTTGGTCTTTCCTAATGTACTGGGATCCACGGACTACTTCTTCCTTCTCTGCAGCAGATTCTTCTGAACTTGGAACCTCTTCTTGTACTTAAAGTTCATCCTCCTCATCGTCATCTGAAGCTAATTCATCAATCGATTCAGGTGACAACTCATCTACAAACAGGTTACGTCCAACAACCCCTGTGTTTACGCCTTTCCTCCTCTCTCGCATCTCCCTTCTCAACACTTTCCAATTATAATATCTTCTTCTATTCTTCTAGGCATAATAAAACAAGTCTAATTAACCAGTCATTAGAAAATGTAATATACTAAAACTCTACACTTAACTAAAAAAAAAAGCTTATAAATATGTACAAAAAAGACACTGAGGGGGAGCGCGGACGTTTCAAAGGACCAATTTTTAACTCACATCAGAGGGCGCGCCAGAACGTTTCGACCAGGTCTAAAACAATACCCTTCATAGTACGAACTAAAAAGGGAGAGTGGAAGGTCACATACAGAAGTAGGGAGCGGACGAGTCCACTGGCAGGTATGTTGGGGGAGGAAACTCTATGTTGCATATGCATGGATATATCAATGATTTAGTAAAAACCTGGTCTAAAAGACCATGGCGTGCCCCCTAAACATACAGCACGATGCTGCTTGAATGTCTGAAAATGGATTAGTGTGTTTCCAATGAATCAACTAACTCGGCACACATGTGCAACATCACAACTACAGCGCTGCGGTGATAATATTTAAAAAAAAAACAATTTAATTTCTGAATATCCCTTTGTAATAGGTAAGTTTAGAAAGTAGGCCGAACAACTTTAATATGAAGTTTCTTTATGAGAACTAAAATTTTGCTAACTAGTCAGACAATTTCTATAGCTGGTAGTCGTAATGTGAATATTGTCAGTACATTAGTATAATTATTTCCACAGCAAGAAACAAGAAAAAATTAGGAGATTTTCCCGGAAAATAAAAGGAAAATGAGTAAATACTTCCGCTGTCACTGCTATATGGTTATTTGTGAAGAAAATCAAAGAGATTATTGCAGTCAAAGCATTGAAGGAGATTAAGTCTGAGTTAAATTGTGTTGTTAATTATTTATTGCTATAATTAAATAATTTTGTGTGATTTTCTTGTGTTTATTTTGGAGACTAAACTACTTGTTTTCAAAATTATGTTTAATTTTAATTAATGTAATTTATATTATACATTATCTTTCTAAGTTTATAGTAATACAATGTGAGGTCGTGTTATTTATTTCCTCGAATGGTTCAGATTATCAAATTGTTTGGATTATTAAAGGGACATTTAAAAACAAAACAGAAATTTAACAAGCACTCAAATTTAATACATCAATTAATTGTACACTGAAAACAAAATTCAACACAAACAATAAAACAGGCAGCGAGTGACACACTACTTCCTCGTACACTTACTCAGAACTGACTAGTAAGTCTTAGCAAATAATTATAAAATGTTTTGCTTTTATAAGTTTGTAAATACATATTTTACAACAATATCTATTTGTTGAGCAAACAATTAAATTTATTTAATTGTAATAATATTTCGATACAATCTTTTATAGTGAAAGTAAAGACTGATGTTTACGATTAAAGGGTGATCCTGAGAGGGGGAGTTGTAAACATTGTATAGCAAAGGATAAATATAATCAGAAATAACTTCTCTCAGTGCCAGTCTAATGTGCATGAAGGCCAGGTTGTCTACTCTGTCCCTTTTGTAATTAGTTTATTCTTGTGGTGTGATATATGTTTTATTTTCTATATGAAATTACAGGGATAGCGTATAAAAATAAAGTCAGTGGACGTAAAGTTTTGCAGTCAGAGTTGAGAAATAGTTCGAATGCTTATAAATTTATGAAGGGAAAGGCTGAAAATGGTGGGCAGATAAACCTGAAAACATTCAGCATTTTGTTTCTGAAGCAACAGGTGTCTCAGTCAGGTCGTAAAAGAGAATAATAGACTAAAAGACAACCATAGACCAGTCCGGTGGACAATTTCATACTCCTAATAAGAAAAGGCTAGCAAGACAAAAATCAGATGTTGATGGCTTTGATATGTTTATCATTAGACGTACCTTTCCGATTTTTAGAAAAAATTTTATAATTCCCTGTTACACATTGAACTAGCAAATTTTTCCCACTTTTGAAAATCATTGTTTATGTACATAAATTTCATTAAAAAAAACGGGCAACTACCTACGTTCGAAAGGACTATTAGTAGATTTAAAACAAAAGATAATTTTACAGGGTGCAAAATGACAGTAAAAATCTGAAAAGTTAAATTTTAGATAGAGGAAAACCTTCAATAATATGACACTTTAAATTGGAAAAATGACATAAAAGTAAAGTGCCTTCGGTATTTAATAAACTTACAACAATAGAAGCCTAGGTAAGCCAGTTATTTTAATGGAAGACATATTGTTCATGGTAATTTTAAACAAGCAGAAGCGTAGTACCTTTAATAACACATAATACTGATCAAATGCGCTACTCTCATATGGTACGGCTATGGTAGAATGGATGAGTTGTACTCTTCTGTAGAACCTGAAACAATCATCAAAATTTACCATCCAAACAGACCTTTAATTAACAATTGACAAAAAACTGTTTATGGATAAAAAAAGTACTTATTTAAGCTAATGACCGTTGGTACATGGTGGTATTCCTTCTTAAATTTAATTTTAAAAAACACAATTGTATTTTCCATAATATTGATTGAACCTTATGAGCTTTTTGAGCTGGCTATGTGTTTACAGTTACCAGCGAAACCTTGATTGGCAAGGCTTAATAATTATTTTGAAAATTACATGTGTTTTTTATACCAGGTGTAAAAATACACTTTCAGAACCGTTAAATAATTATTAAACTTAAAATGGTGGAAAGTTGAAACTTTGGAGATATTTTTAGTGTTAAAAAACTATTTTTTTTTGTATTCTAAGGTAAATTTGCCCCCCCCATCCACCAGTAAGGTCCATTCTATCTTACTCCATTTCAAATTGGTGGGTGGTAAAATAATTAAAGTTGTACAGCAAAAACTTTTCTAAACTCTCAGCTTTCTATCTTTTTTACTTTAAAAGTTATTTAACCATCTTGGGACTTTTAATACATTCTGTATATTTAATATAACATAAGTAATGGGATTAATTGTAGATTATTAAACCTGTCGAACAATATGTAGATGGAAACTGAAGACAGTTTCTTAAACTGTAGCCCAGCATGTCAGTATATACAAACCAGTAAAATACATAGTTTATCTAAATTCACTAAGTGGGCCGATGTATTCAAAGTCAAAGGTAATCAAATGAAATATCGGCAATATGTATAACTCTAGTACAGTTTGTAGATTTAACCTGATATCTGTCATTAATATTCACAGTCATCTCTGGACCTGTTGGTGTGGTGGGGGAAACACTGAGCACAGTTTTCCAGTCAGTTTTATACTCTGCGTTTCGTAGTTATACATGCATTTCAAAAACATTGGTTTGTTGCATTGTGATGGAAAGTGAAAATGTCAGGAAGAAACTTGGTGATAGTAAAGTCCTCCATAGTCAATCTTGTGAAATCATATAAAATGTGTATCATTTTACGAAACAAGAAGTCGAGAACAGAGGAGATATTAATTTAACAAATATTAGCTTAAATAACAAATTTAATAAAAATCGAACCTACTACTAAAAAGTTTAAAAAAAACTAAACTTCTTTGCAAATTCGCCACCATTTTGAAATTTATATGATTTTTCTGTTTAGCAAGTTTGTCTTATCGTTTGTAAATCTGAGCTTAAATACCAAATTTAAACAAAATTGAAAAAATATACTGGATAGAAAGTTTGTCCAGTTGTTTGTAAACAAAACAAATGATACAGCGAGACGGAAACATGACAAACATTAACAGTGGAATAGAGCTGAGTCAATGTCTTTATCAGCAGTAGTAATTATGACATCACTTCCTCTGCATGCATGCAATTTCCCCCGACGTCCATGAAAGTTCAGGCTACATCATATGGACTGTACAAAGTTAATCACTCTCAAGGGCTCATTTTAGTAAATACGAGCTTGGCAATCCCGAGGAAACTCAGCTGGATCTACAAATTATTTGTCGTCTTGGGTTAGATCCTTGTCTTTTCATCTTACCTAATATTTCTCTTTTGACGAACTATTCAAGGGCTAGGGATGTTTATTTTATGCCCCTTTTTCTCTTTTTTTAAATAAGACGATAACGACCAAGAGGTTTTTTGCTTTTAAACTAGGGGATAAAGTGTATATTTATAATTCTCTGTACAAAATTGGTTGCACTCAAACCACAAACTGGTGACCTTAAATGTTCCAGTTCACATAGTGAATTTAAAAAAAAATCCTGTTATGAAATTAGGTGTCATTAGTGATTTGTATGATGAGTGCTGAACAATAGAATTTGTGTACTATTGTATCATCGAATATTTGTTGGCGGTATTTTTAATTAGATTTACTTTTCCATTTATTGAGAGCAACCTTGCTGATTTTATATTAGATGTTTTATTGTCAGTTCTTCTATGGCTTTGTTACATACCCGTATTCAAAAATATCAATTGCAACACTATATTTCAGATACTATTTTCAATTATTTTACCATTTTCCCTGATGAAATGTTAAAAAATATGTCAGATCTGTATAAATAAAATAAAAAACTCCAAAGGAAAATATCTGTCGACAATTTTAGACTATCCCATGGCCATGAGTTCTTAGCCCAACACCTTAAAAAGATTAATATTTTCCATTCTGAAATGTGGACAATATAAAATCAACAGACAATACAATGAATAAGGATCATCTTTTGATTTGCAAAGCAGATGTAAATAAACAAGTCTGAATAGATTTTTTTGAACTATCGTTCTATTATTGTGGAAAAATTGTGTTATAATGTGCATAACAACAATACTTTCCTCTTGTAGAATTTGGAGTACTTTATTAACAGTACTAAAACAAAAATCATGCGGCCAAACCTAAGCTTTAATTCGCTTTTACTTTTAAACTTGTTAAACGCTAAGGGCCGCTTTCCCCAAAATGTAACTAAACTGGTTTAACTTAAACTAGTGTAATTTATTCTTTTAGGTTAAACCAATATTCCCTTTCCCCACGTAATAATCCGCTAAGATTAGTTTAAACTTGTTTTATGTTTGAAACCAAGCCATTGGTAGTCATGAATCTTCAAAATTTCCTTTTTATGTCTGTTTTTCTGTATTTCTATTTACATTTGTGGTTAGGTTGTTGTTACTATCATTGACTATTAATACAATAGTTACTACTTACTTGTCAGTTTTCATAACAAACATTAAGGCCTAGCCATCTTAACTTAATTTAGTTTTGTGTTGAATGAAGTGAAGTATGTTATTTTAAGTTCATGAAGTGTATTTAGAAATTGTTGTTTTCATAGTTTGCCTAGAATTTTGTTTGGGCCTAGTTTATTGTGTATTTTAAATTATCATGGAACAAGTTAAGTTTGAACCTGAACCAGCTAAAAGGACCAAAAACTTTAAAGATGCTGAAGTAGACCTACTCTTAGATTTAGTTTCAATCCACAAAGGGGTGTTAGAGTGCAAAAAGTCTGACCAAGTGACTATAAAAGACAAAGAAAAGGTGTGGAGAAATATCCAAGAAGAGTTTAATGGTGCCAGTGGACTATACTTCAGAGACTGGAAAACATTAAAAAGTAAGTATGAAAACCTAAAAAAGTCTTCCAAGAAAAAGTTTACTGAAGAGAAGAAGTATGTGTGTGGAACTGGTGGCGGGCCGAGCAAGTATACAGACATTTCCCAAACTGATTATAAAATTAAGGGCTTGATTGGTGATTTACAATCTTATGGTGCACCATCACAATTTGATAGTGATGCCAAAGAAGACAGATTGAGCCTGGGCTTGAAATCCCACGAAAGATATTCAAAAAGGCCGTAGAGGACTATTCTATAGTAAGTAGGCCCAATGCATTTGAAAGTATGAACCTGCCCGTAGTACTTGAAGAGGAGGTGGACGATGGTTTCTCTCACAGTAAGCCTAGTCCTAAGTCACTAGTCGGAGGCCTAGATATCGTGGCACCAACTACCAGTGGTGAGTTTACTATTGAAAAGAGCCCTCACAAAAACCAGGATCCGGCTAACAAAAGTTACGGCTTTTGTGAGATGTTATGTGCCCAAAACCTGCGCACGAAAACTTCTTCACCTTTAAAAATGAGAAAGAAAAAGAAACCTATTCTCGACTCAACTGTGGCTGGAAAAAAATTGAGGCCATGTCCAAAGCTAGGGAAGAACTTTTGCTTCTTCAAAAACTTGTAAACGAACGGCAACTGGACATGCAAGAGAAAGAGCATGAAGCAAAACTGTTATTTACGAGAGAAGAGCACGAAAAGAAGATGGAGCTCTTACAGCTTAAAATAACACGAGAAGAACTAGCAATTAAGTTAGATAAGATCAAATTAAGAATAGACTAAGTTAGACTAAATAACTAAGTGCTAATTAGAGTATGCAATAGGCTAAGGAAGTGTTAACTTAGTATATTTATTGTTAATAGGCCAAGTTATGTTCTGACCTAAAGGCCGTTCAAAATCTGGAGCTAAGTAAAATACACTGTTTTTTTTTAATGAACTTTAAACAAGATTGTCTGTAAATTAAGTTTGGTATAGGCACCCCAAAAAATTGATAGAGAATTAAATGTGGCTTTCTACATACCAGGTTACAGGTTGGCTATAAAAAACTAGCAGGGAAAATTTAAACATTTTAATTAAACAAATTATGTTAATTTAACAAGAGGGAATAACTTATTCTGCTAGTGAGGCAAGAGTCCTCTAAAATAATGTTGAATCAGATGATTTCTGGTTATTTGGTTAACCACGTTGAGAGGCATTCCATGGCGCTGAACTATGTTAAGAGGTATTTCAAGAGCCTCAATTGCTGCTTGGACTTCTTCTGCCACCGGGGGTGTGTCTTCATTTTCATGGGTACAAATGTTGTGCAACACTGTTGTTGCAACAATTACACTCTCTACTCTATCAATCTTCAATCGGATTCCAAGAGCGAGTACAGGAAACCGACGTTTCCAAACACCAAAACATCGCTCAATCGGGTTTCTTGGGCGCACTTGAGACTCCTGAAATAACCTTTCCTCAGGAGACCGTACATTATCTAAAGGAGGTATCAAATAATTTGTGCAAACGTAACCGCTATCTCCAACAAGCACACCATTTTCATACACACCATTTTTAAACTCATGGCAAAGTCTTGACGACCTGAAAATATGCGAGTCGTGGGTTGACCCTGGCCATCTAGCAACAATGTTTCTGAAGACAAGACGCGAATCACATAATGCCTGGACATTTATAGAGAAAGTACCTTTACGATTTCTATAAACCTCAGCATTTTCACCTCCAGGTGATTGAATCCTTACATGAGAGCAGTCTAAGGCCCCTAAACAGTTTTCAAACAGCTTTAGGTTAGGTTCAACAGTTTTGAAACAGCGATTTCAAAAAAGCTACGTTTTACTTCTCGGACTTTATTAGCAGTTGCAGGCATCCCAATTACTTCTGGGCACAACATTGCAATACTGTTAGGCACTTCTTTAATTATTTTGCTTGTTGTTGAATAATGGATACCACTCAATTCTCCAATGTTTATAAGAAAATTACCTGATGCAAAAAAACGCAGTGTTGTTAAGGGTTTAACTGAAGGTAGAACAGCTCTATTTTTCCATGTTCTTGACTGAATTCTCTCTTCTATTGCCTCTAACACAATGTTTGCTGTTCTTTTATGCATCCTAAACCTATTAAAGAACTCATTTTCATCAAAACTCTCAAAATGGTCATTCCTGGTCCTGAACTTTGTAGGCCCTCTTGTCCTTGGCCAATCAATAAAAAAATCGTCATCCTCCACTTCATTTAATACGTCAAAAACATCTTCCATCGCTTACTAACAATAAATAACAGTTAGGCCTAGCTAATAGCCTGGGAAGAACAGATTTGAGTGACAATCACAAAACAATTAATAATATGTTTGTTTTCTATTTACATTATATTATTTCCACAGTAGCAGACAAAAGAAATATTGTAAACAGACTTTTAGTTTAACCCAAATTTATTCAGTTATACTGCCAGTTGGGATGGTTTAATATATCCGGAAGTTTAAACCAAGCAGACAGTTTGGAGAAAGCCATTTTCAGGTTAACTTTTGGTTTAAACCAAAATATCAGTTTAACTAACTTGGGGAAAGCGGCCCTAAGTGTAATTAATCACCAGTCTCAAATTTGTCCTTGTCATTAATTACAATAAGTGTGAATACAGTAGCACTAGTTAATTATTTCTGGTTTAATTTGTGGTTCACTTACATTATCAAATCAATCATTATTGCCAGAACATCTTAAAATGTATAACTTCATTACAACCTAATCCTAGTATTCTATAAATTTAAACAAAACACAACAACCTATGGTTAAACAAACAAGCCACTTTTCATCATGTAGGTCTATTTATTTGACAAATATGATGTTGAAATTGATGTTTTTTTATTTTGTTAGTCTGTTTCATATATTATTTATTTTTTATCGATTTGTTTGCTGTGTTTAATGTTGAATTAGTTTAATAATTTTTTATGAATATCAATAGATTAATTAATTTTATTATTTTTTGTTTATGGTCCAATAATGACAATTATTGATAAATTTATTTAATTCAATGTCAGTTAAATAATCTTAATAATTCAATTTCCTTTTTATCTAAAACATTGTATGGTGACGTTTAATTTAACTATCATATCATATCATTTTTATTGCACAAAATACATTCAGAAAGAACAGGTGTAGAGCCATTTACATCACTATAACTAATTGTTTAATACTAATAAATAATAAAATTCATTCTTCACATTTCAGAGAGGATTATTAAAATATTCATCTGTACTTTAATAAACTTTTTTTACAACTTGCTCCTTATAACATTTTTAAAACAAGCAAGACCTAATAGTCTTATACATTTGCGGCAAACAGTTATACAATTTTCACACATACTGTGGACTATTTTCTAACAGCTTTAGATGATGACATGGAAATCTGTAATTTTTATTAGTTCTAGTAAATTTTTATTATACCCATGCTTAAAAACTTTTTTTTACAAAGCCTGCTCTATTTTTGTGGGCCCAGACTAAATTTTTCATAATTATAAAGTTGTTACAATCTCTAAAAAAGACCCTACTGTACTATCTACGGCAATGCTACATGTTGTAATTATGTCGAAGCTAATGAATAAATTCTAATTCATATGTCATAGAGTATTGATGAAACAACTGCTTTCGCCAACTGACTAACCAACCGGTTGTTTTTTAATTCATGCGGTTGTTTTGAGTTGAATAATTTAAGTCTTAATACTTCTTTTTCGTCCAGATAATGATTGACTTTTCCAATTGAATTTCTCTAACTAGTTGGAACCGCCTATGTAACTAAAAAGCAATCAGGCATTCATAAAAATATATTGCTTGAACTATTTACTAGTCTTTGCATTTTCGTAGTTTTAATATTATTTCTTTGATTTTTTTTTTTTTAGAATACTAAATAATAATATTTTTGGTTTTTGACAAACATTTAGTAACAAAAAAATAAGAAATGTAAAAACAACTCTTGTGCTGAAAGAATATGACATAGTAATTTACAACAATTAATAAATCATTTATTACAGTGGAATTTCGAGTTATCAAATACATAATTTGAAATGGGAAGGTTAGGTAAGGGCAAAAATCACCAACTTTTGAGTTATAGAGGACCCAAGTTGACCAATCTTTATTCATTTTGGCAGAGTGTTCTGATTACATTTTTAATATGGAACAAATGAAAGAAAACACCACTGTAGAAGTATTTTGTTTGAATAAACCCTGTTTAATTTGATTTTAATTAAAAATCGGCACATGTACATATAAGAACAGTATAGTACTGTATATAGTTAACATTATTTTTTATAAATACAGTAATAGCAATAAATGCCTAACTAATTTAATGAAGCACAAATTACTTCACAATCGCTTTAATAAAATAAAGAACGGTAGGCACAAATGTACACACGATGGAACAATAAAGCTGTACTGAGTCCAAATGAGGGAAAATACAAAGAGAGCGGTATTAACATGAAAATTTGGTCATCTTGCCACAGTACGGTTAGACTAAATTTCAACTTATATAAATCTGATGGCTAAAATTTACAATTATATAGGTGATTTAATTTAACCTTTGACTTGTAGAGATTTTCAAGTGCCTACCTTCGAATTATAGAGGTACACCCATGCATCCAGGAAACCAATAAAATTTCTCTTATCGAGGTTATTTCTTTAAAATATTTGACTTATAGAGGGAAAATTTACATTGGGGGTTTATGGGAAATTGAAGGGGAATTGCAAAAATTCGAGTTATTACGAAGTTGCCAAGTTCTAATATAATGTTCACAAATTTAAAAAAAAAAAATTTATTAACTTTCAGGAAGAATAGAATAAAAGCGTCTTATTTAAAACAAGTGAACTTACCCTCTAGCATAAAAGTAAAACTACTAATTCAATTGATATGAAAAACAACAATTGAATGAATTGGTTGTGCTCATCAGTATCACAGACTTGGAATGTTTCTTATACCTTACAAGTCTACCCCAAATTTTAAAGAGCCTAGCTTTAATTATCAACTTTGTTTTATTTTTCAGCATCTTATGTAGAAATTTTGTTTTTTTTAGGTTAAAGTTTAATAGAGCACATAGTCTATTAGTTTAGATTTTGTATGGATAGGAGAAAATCCAGGATTACTTTGGAAAATGGTCCTTGGTATTACCTAGTAGTACCAAATAAGAAAACACACGCAAAAAATAACTAAGTTCTGAAATGGACAATTTAGTCTTCTTTTTATACTTACCTACTGAATGAGAAAATGAACAGTGTTTACAAAATATTTTAGAACTTAGTGGGTTTTTTGTGTGTTTTCCTATTTGTGTAAGTCACACCAAGGACCACTTTCCAAGCTAATCCTGTGTCGTCTATACATACAAATTTTGTTATTTGAAAGTCAAATAACAAATTTGTAATTTACATTTATCTGTTCTAATATGAAAAAAAAAAGTTTGGAGATTTTCAAATGGTGTTTGGAACATCTATTTTGGTAGTTCCTGATTCAAAAAAGACGGATGTTACAAAATTTCTGTCAATCTGAGTTCTGAACTTAAATATTAATGGGATTCGTTTTTGGTATGTGGTGATTTACTGATAAGAGCAAAGTGATTTGAGCAAAAAAACTATAATGTGATTTTGTTCCACCTGTCAAATACACACAAAATTTTGATTGAAACAAGAACAATTTCATTTTCAACTTTAATGTAATAGTAGATATTTCTCGTTGAAAATCCATATTCAAGGATAAAATAAAGCAAAAGCTTAAAATTTCAAATATTTTAATAATATAATTGAGTTGCCCGATGATGCCGCAAGGCAAAACAATTGTAGCTCATTTATATTATTAAAATATTTGAAACTTTAAGCTTTTGCTTTATTTTATCCTTGAATTTCATTTTCCATAGTATTGGTTATTGATTAGGCTTTAATATTTTTGTGTGGAATTTCATATCTATGCTTGAGAAAGTTTATGTAGTGTTTATTTATTATTCATTTTTGTAGATTTCAAGAAACTATTAAATTTTATTTATTTCTCAGTTGCTAAGCCTTGTTAATTAAAAATGTTTTTAGTACAATTTAGACTATTAAATGAGCATATTGCTCTGATATATTGGAACAGCATATTTAGGACTCTTTTCAAACAACCTAAGTCTTTGTGACGTTAATTTTATTTTTATTTTGGGTGGAGTAATTATGGAGCATAGAATGTGTAATAAAAGATTTCTCATTCTTATATATGTACAAGCTTCTTATATATATGGATAGGATTGTCAACATCTGGGATTCACCAAAAGCTCTTGTGCAGGAAAACATTCTTCCTAGGTGAAGCATTGTACGCAGTATGCACTTTTGAAACCAAATTATACGGAGTACAGATTCGGCTGATCAGTTTCCCCATAAAACTATAATATTATAATCTCATGTCTGAATAAGCATGAGCATAATAAGTACACATAAGTGCTTGCAAATCAAAAGTATTTCGTGTCGTTTAAAGTGAAAACACTAATAATATATATTTATCAATATGAAAGAAGTAATCCCCAAACCATAACTAAAAAATACTAAAACAATGAACGTTAGAAAGTTTAATAAACCCTTATGTACATTTTGGTAACACAGCTACCATCCTCAGAGAGATATGAACCAATTCTAAACTAAGTGAAACTCTGAGACAGCTTATAAAGGGTCAAGCATATATATGGAATGAGATTTTAAAAAACATTTGTTGCATATTAAATTTAAAAGGCCTGAATAATCTAGCATTGTCAACCATCTTCTTTCTAGATTTCATAATGTAGGAATGAAAGAAATTTGATTAAAGAAATTAAGAACAACAAATTGTTGGATAGCTTCGAAAAGTTAAAACACACATTAGGCTTATTTTAACTTTAATGTTTCTTAATACATAATGATAGAGGTCGTGCATTTCTTCGTGAAGCCTGGGTGTGAGGGGCTGTAGTGGCAAGTGGGGAGCCGAGCGCGGGAGGGGAGGTTGCCGTCCCTTTCAGCTACTAGTCTGACTCCATACATTTCTCGGTATTTGTTTTTTCGAGTTGTACAATCATATTAATGCAGGTTAATAAAGGGTTCCATAACAGAAATGAATATTTTCAATAAATATCTAACTTTTTACTTCATTAAGTGAAATATGATATGTTTATAAACGGCTGATAGCATATTTTATAAGAATCTCAATATTAAAATATAGAGTATTTTTAAAACTCTAAAAGTTAACTCTCTAATGAGCCAACGATTTTTCGTGGGCACAAACAAGCACAACTACTTCATTACTATTGGCTCTTATTATCAAATACTATATTAGCTATTAAAACGTAAAAGCGTTTAAAATAACTTGAAAACCTACAGATTTTTTCTTACAATAGATAAACATGATTAAATTGTATTTAACATCTGCTTTCATAATCCCAAACTCCCACAATAACACACCATTCATGTAATACAAGAAAAAATCAAAATACAGTAATATTTTGCAACAAATTCACTAAACGAGCAAGCATAATGTTTTTAGAAACGAGATGATACTCGGACGTGGTGATAGTGCAGACTGACGTTAATTTATCCCCACTCATGAATAACCGGTTATAAACAACTTTCTCCAACCAACCTCAGGCTTCACGAAGAAACGCACAAGCTCTAGTTGTATACCTCTATGTTTTAGTATTAATTACATTAGAGAACTTCTAATTTCTCTTATATATATATATATATATATATATATCTTATATATATCTCTTATATATGTTTGTTCTATAGCTTTTAAACTTTTTAATTGTAAGTTATATTAGAGTAGTTGGATTGAGCGGCACGTCGCCTCTCGCACTTTCTAGGTAGGCGGGGAAACCAGTGTGACCAATGTGGAGGGAGGAGGAGCGCTACGTACGCTTAACCCTTTATAAGTCATTTCACTGATACACTTAGTTTAGTATTGCTTTTTATCCCTCTGAGGATGATAGCTATGTTACAGAAATGTACATAAGGGCTTATTAAACTTTCTAACATTAGTTGTATTAGTGTTTTATTTGTGCTTTGGTGATTACTTCTTTCATATGATTATTAACCACAAGACTCGACTCATTGCTTGTTGTATATAATTATCAGTTCAAATTCTGATCTATTTTTACACATAAATATTTGTAATTAGTAATTATTAAGATTTTATTTAAATTTATTAATTTTTAACACTTTTCCTTTTTTCCCCACAAAGGTAGTACTATTAGACCTAATTAAATAATTATTTCATGTGAAAAATATACAACCTAGACTGGGTTCAATTTCCAGTCTAGGTCGTATATTATTCACTTTAAATAACTATTAAATAAAAAATTTTTGTTTGATTAACAAATTTCAAAGAGTTCCATTAATATTGACTTTTAAGGACAGATTTTGATAGGACTTTGTATGAAATGATATTTTATGTTTTAACTAAGTTTACTGATAATTTATTCACATTAAACCACTCTTATTATATAATCTATTGCATCTTTTGTTTCAAACTCTAGACCCTTCTCATGTAAAGAAGATTTCTGAATAGTACAGTCGTTACCATACAAAACTAAACTAAGCTTTAGTTTATTTTTGCTAAATCAATAATATACAGGGTGTCCTACGAAGAGGTCGATATTTTTGAATTAATATACCAAGACAAATGAAACACTCAACAATTACAGTTATGTTACATAGATATGTAAAGGAGTACCCTCGAGTTTCATTATTTATGGTCAATCAAAATCAAAATATGAGAATAACAAAATAATGGTATGTTTTCAGCATAATTAATTTATTTAGATAACCATTAGAAATTGTAGAATTGCAAATAACATGAAAATGTGTAAAACTTAAAGAAAAATAATAGTAATAAATTATTGAGAAGCATGAAGAGGAGCTTCATCCTGTTGGAAAAATCATCCCTCATCTCCGGCTTAGTAAGATGAGGAACTGTCTGATCAGGTAATATTGATGAGTATCTGTCTTCAGTGAACATATCATATATAACCACATGGGATATGCAATACGATAACACTCCATCCTTGGTGACGGCAGTCCAAACAGTTAAACTCTTTGATTTCAAGCCCTCTTCGTGTAAGATATGTGGACTTTGTGTGTTATAATATTTACAATTATATCTGTTTAGTAAAATATAGCTTCATCCGAGAATATAATTTCTTCATAGCACGCAACATCTTCGCCAAGCTTTTTAATTACCTTCCAACAAAATTCCACTCGTCTATCTGGGTCATCTTCCAGCAGTCCGTGAACTAAATTTTTTTTATAAACAAAATTTGTTTTTCTGGGCATATCTTTGAACTGTTGAACTGACGTCTTTGGTATCCCAGTAGCGGGTGAAACAGGATTAGGCCTATTTGGATGTTTCAGTAAAATAGTAAATGAAATATTCATTTCTGTGTTAGAAAATCTGTGGTATTTCTTTGAAACTATCTAGTTTCTAGTAGCATTGTTTTTCATTTATGAATTGATTTTATTGTTGGAAGAAACACATTTGAGTAGGTTCTTTGAAAACACCTTATCACTTCATAATCATTTTGAAAAATAATTGCCCAAGAATAAAATTTCACTTTTTGATCAATTGAAAAATTAATTGATCAGAAGGCAATGCATATTTTAATTGCATTGAATTGTGGGAGGAAGTAGTTCTATTCAAAGGTATAACTTTTTTTTTTGTTATTCCACGATTTTGTTTCGATTGACTATAAAAAGTTAAACTCGAGATAACTTTTTTTACATATTTATGTAACATAACTGTAAAATGTCAAGTTTGTAGAGTGGTACATGTGTTCGGCATATTAATTCAAAAATAGCCATCTCTTCGTTGGTCACTCTGTATAACATATCCTAGTATACTACCGTGAGGAACTCTTATTTTACTCACCAAAAAATCAGAAATCTTTTTTTTTTTTTTAAATTTTCAAGCGTACCCATACATTCTTGACTTTGTATAGAGTAGTTAACAGTAGGTTTAATTGTGTTTGACGTACACAAATGTACCTATGCCTTCAAACGGAAGTGGCTTAACTGAGGATTGTCCGGAGAAATGAACTGAAAGTTTATGGTCTCAAAGTCTGATGGTGATTAAACTAGTTATAAAAATACAATTCTGCACAGATGGTGAACCATCTTCCAATTTGTATCATCCTTTTTTATAAAAGCAGTATATTAAATTAAAAATTAATTATTAATCAGATACTAGTTATAAAGATTGAGGAATACTATTTCCTCAGTAAAAGTTATCAGGGTGGTAATATTTGAAAACTTACCATTGTGTAATTGTAAAATTATTGTTAACAGTACGTCATATGGGAAGCCTGGAGTGGATAGAACGACAAAACCATCTTCATTGTTAAGTCCTTCAATACAAAGTAGATCAGGACTAAGAACTGTCATCATACCTAAAAAGCTTGAAATTAATTTTTTCGCACTTTCACAGCGTAACACTGTCAAGAATATTGAAACTTGCGGCATTTTAGCAGGAAAACTGGTGAGTATTATTAAAAAAATTTTGTCCCCATTTCCGATGTTCCGTTAAACTCTGTGTAAAAGCTGAGATAACCTTTTCCATTCTTGAGAAAAAGGTACATATGCTCTAAAAAACTAAACCTTTGGAAAACATAAAAAAATAAGCAAATATATGATTAAAACTATTTAATAATGTCATTTTTACCTTTCAGTGCAAGCCAAAAGCATTGACGGGTGATGTTATTCTCCTTCTCATATTCATCTTATATTTTCCTCTTTAATTATATATATTTATTTATTTCCTTTTCACTTGATATATTATTGTATTTTCATTACTAGCTGGTAAAAACATATAAGCTTTAAAATCAATAAATTAAAAATTAATTAAATTTTCTCTTTAGATTATGTTTTGACTGCCTTATTATTTTTTTAAGCTCATCTTGACACTTTTTGGCTTTCACGATCATGTGATGTAAAAGTTACGCCATGTGTCTTCTGTCTTGGGGCATAGGGCATTCTGTGGCTCTCATTGGATGATGCTAAGTGAAAATACTCAGCCCAGACTGTATCTTTCATGTATTTGTCACAAAAATTTTCAATATGGCAAGTTTGTAGTATTCTTGTACCTGCAGGATTGCGAAATTCGTTAGTCGGGTTCCCCCCCCCCCCAATTTACTTATCTGGTTTTTTGTTTTGATTGAAAACTTTCAGTCTTGAGATCGTTCTTTTTTTAATGTGCCTCACACATTTAAAACATTGTAAAACTAAATAAATAAATTAGTTCTTATTGTGTGTAATTACTATATGTAGAAAGCTAGACAATACGCATGAAACACAGTACAATCTACATTCAGTTTGGTCCTAAAATTTTAAAAACTAGTTTTAGGAAAAAAATTTTTTTTTATACTTTTGATTACAGTAGGCACATAAATAATACATCATTTTAAATGGGAGATTTCAGGTTATAATTTAAAATAAAGTACCAAAATCTGGTTTTCTTTCCATTTTTCAGGAAAGTGACCCCCTTATAGCAAAAACCGTTTGGTCATTATCGCCTTAAGAAAAGACCTCTGCCCTTGAATATTCTAATAGCATCAGGGTCGGAAGATAACAAGTGTTGGTCAAGAGAGTTGTGATAGAAAAGTTTAAAGAGAGGGATTTAACCCAAGAGTACAAAGGGTGTATACTCAGCTAGGTTCCCTCGAGATTGTCAAGCCCATAATCACTAAAGTGAGTCCCTTTTTGATACAAGCATTGTCAAGTTACGACATAGAAATTTTAATAAAATTACATAAGAGAAACAAGCAGACTACGAATATATTTAACTACAACTCTGTGTTCAACACTGATTAAATGTGATATTTGTTATCAGTGCAAAACAGTTCAATGACATGAATTTATGAATATGGAATTTTGTTGAAAGTCGGTGACTAATATTCAAATAGATTTTTTGACCCATTCACAATGATTTTCTCTAATAGGCCTCTATCTACGAAACTACAATATTTATAATTTTTAATTTATATTGAAGTTATTGTAAGTTGAGATTTTGTTGTTATTTTAATTTTGTTTTTAGTAAGTTCTGAGTTTTTGTGTATTGTATAGAATTATTTTGTTTGTATTTTTTAAGTTTCTTGTTTCCGTGGAAAATATTATCATTTCATTCATATTGACATACTCTTTTGTTTCTCTATCTTTGTTATTTAGGAAAAATAGAGCTAATAATGTTTGAATAGTTGTATTAAATAATTGCAGATCAAATTAGGTTATAACTTACCAATGAAATGTGCATATAAATATTGTGTTATAAATTCAGGTTTACGATCTGAAATATATAGGATATTTTATTATTATACATTTTTTGGACATTTGCCATCATTTGTGTGTTAAAAATTCAAAACACGACGTTCCGGGAATAACAATCACGGTAAACACACAACTGACGGCAAGTACGTGAAGACAAGTGACGTGGTCCAGAAGGCGTGACACCTGTTAAGGGAGTGGCCTATTGTTAGTTGTATTAAGCTTCCTAGTATGAGAGCGGGTTACAACCCCTTGTGGCTATTTAACAGATAAAATTGCAGCTTGTTTATTAGTAATGGGGATATTATAATCAAATTTTAATTCTTTTTTTTTAATAATGGGAGCCATAATGGCCTTACCTCCATACTTGATTGGCGGATAGGATTGTCCGTTAGTTTTATATACAAAATCACAAATTTAATTGGGAAGAGGCAAAAATCATACACCGGGAAAGTAACCTATACAAACGTAAAATAATTGAAGCCTCGTACTGAAATCAGCTATGTACGCCATAACAGAAAATGGCAGCCTCAGCAATAGTTTTACTGGCATAGCAATCCCGAGATACTTAGCCATGTCTATATCTTTTGGGTTAGATCCCTCTCTTTCATCTTTCATGTCAGTTTTCTCTTAACTAACTCTTGCTGACAGTAATAAAGTATTTGAAGTCTAATGGTATTTATTTATGTCCTTTTTTTAATAAGGTGATGATGACCTAGAGGTTTTTTGACTTTAAACAACACGGAAAAAAGTATGTATTTTTGAATCGTTTGTGGCCTTTTCAAAGCTACAAGGACTCTATTCAATCACTGACATAATAACTTGTGGTAGTAGGAAAAGAAAATGATCTGAACTGTAATTCTCAAGTTCGTTAATGTTTAACTGCAAATCTTCAGGACATTAAGCTTTCCACATAATATGAAAGTTTTACACAGTTATATGTGATTTGTTTTCAGGACCATGATAAACTTGTTATCACACATCTGATTGTGCCTAAACAACACGGCTCAGCAGACTCGTGTACTATGGAGAACGAAGAACAGATCTGTGAATACAGTGACCAAAGGGAACTTCTCACATTAGGCTGGATTCATGTAAATATATTACAACTAAGAATACCGATTTTATTTCCTAGATTTACAAGTTTTAATTTTAAATCTAAGAAACATTTTATTCTCTTTTTACTCTCCCAGTATACAAAGTATCAGGTAAGTTTGATAATTTTGATCTTCGTTTTTTGACAGATTTTCACACTTCATGGCCACAGGAAATTGAAAGAGTGATTTTCTACATACCGTCCATCCGTCCGTTGTTATTGTCATTTTGGTCTGTAAGAACGATAGCAGCCACAAAGAATAACATATAAATATGAAATTTGATATAAAGGACTATACTCTTATGGAACTCTATTGAAATTCAGAAAAATCTAATTTAAAATGCCAAAATAAACAGTTTTTTGTTTATATCTGTCGTTTTATTCAACTTATAACACTAAATAAGATTAAAATTTGCAACCCCATATTTCTAGGATGAGAAATAGTGAAGTTGTTAATAATGTAATTTTAAACACTGACCTCGCAAGAAAACACGATATTCGTATAAGTTACAAAATCCAGTAGAGAAGAGTCAACGACACAAGTGTAGCGAGTGAAGACTTTTTCAGATAAATTCAGCTTCTAGGCTCACTTACACGAGCGTAGCAAGTGGAGACTTTTGAAATTTATATCAAGAATGTAATATATACAATTACGAGATTTAGAAAACCTGTGTAACATCTGTTTTAAACAAACAACCTACTGGATAAAAGAGGATCTGATTGTATGATTGGGCAGGCTATGTATCATGATGATCCCATCAATTTATTCTTGTTTATAATAAGCCAAACGTTTTTCATTTCTTGTTAACATAGGTTATTTTAGAATAGAAAACAAACTTGTATGCTTTGATAGCAAACCTCTGCCGTAAATCAAAATTCTCCCTTGAAATATAGTATTCAGAAAAACTTTTTTCCTGAAAAAATTTTAAGGTGAAAGGATTTTATTAACCCTTTGAGTCCCGGGTTGTTGAGGTTAATCTACTTGACTGATTCTGAGATTTGTCAGCAACACAGCAGTACGTAAAAAAAACAAAATTCAGCTATATGCTTCTCGGCTGCCCTCAGCATTTAATCAGTAGCAATCAATACAAGCACAATCATTCAACAAATGTGTTACTTTAAAGGCACATTAATTTGTGCCCTATATTATACCCCTACTATAGGTAGAACATTCGTTCTTGGCATTTGAGATTTACCGCAAGGGCCTGGTTGTGAGGCTACTAGTGCAGTGTAGTAGTATCTTACTGGATGCTACAGTTGTGCAAGTCAATTTTATGATGCTATGTACTGTGTGTACAGTCATTGATGGTGAGAGTAAAAATAAAGATTTCCAGCATTTGACCAAGTCCCAAAAACGAATGATCCGCCTATAAATGGAGTGAACAACTTTTTGCCTACTCTTTCAAAAGTTTAGTCTGAGATCGAGACATTATTCCCATTTGGAAATTAAACAGCAAAATTTCAGACTTTTTAAAGTAATAGAATTTTTATTGCTGATTTTTAACTCAGTTCTTATTAACAAAAATCGCAATGCCCTTATATCTATGCTGGTTTAGCTGATAGGATTTTCCAATAGCTTTTTATATGAGGCTTCAATTAGTTTTCGTTTATACATTTTTCCCCCTTGGTGTATTATTTTTGCCTCTTCCAAGTTAAATTTATGATTTTCAGACGAAATATGTTCAGCTATTTTATATTTATCCGTTAGGCATAAGCGTTTTATATTCATTAATTATTATGTTTAAAGATCTTTTGTCTCGTCAATACATTGCCTATTGTGTATTAGTTTTATATACACAAATGATGGCATATGTCTGATTAAACTATATTAACTATTGTCAAATAACTGTTTGTAATAGATAATACTTTATTTAAATCCATTTTGGTTTTTATTAAAAGTAACTACAGTAAATAGTAATCCGGTAGTTTTGTTGGCTTCCAAGTGGTTGTATGGACTGGTCAGATGGATTTTGTTTTTTCTATAAAAAGGACATTCATTGTGTAAATAATTGTGCGTGTTCTAACTATATATTCATAAATATATATATTGCACATTATCAAGCAAGTGTAATGTTTTTTATATTATAACTCAAGTTATTAACTGTCGTCAGTATCAGTTAAACCTACTATTTTCTAATAAGTGTAAATAGTGTACTCCTGCTGTTCACACATAACGGCATCATAACTAACTCATGAGGTTACGAGGACAACAAAAAGGTCAGACGGTATTTTCTTATGTTTGAGGCTCATCCCCGGAGAACATTGGTATTTCTCTTTAAAACATTATATCATAAACAGTACTAAATTATTTATGTTATCTCTGTTAAATTGTAAAAGTTTGTTTTGTTTGACTTCTTATAACATTGTGAATTCATTTTATTTCTGTTTAAATTAGAGGAAAGTAAAGTTCAGTTGAATCATTTATGTAAAGGAGCTCCTATTAATTCAATGTTTTGTTTTATTTTATTTTAATAAGGTTGTATCTTTTATAACCAAATATCTATGAATTATACATTTGGGAATACATTGCTGAATCAAAGTTAATTAATTCCTTCCATTATTCCTAATGATGCGGTTAGGGTGCTAAGTTCACTAGTTATGATAAAAAAAAATTCTATTGCTTCCACTGCTTAGCTTTAGCATCCTATTTTGCGTTAATTTTTGCCACGCCTAAACAAATAGTTTAAAAAACACACTACTAACAAAAACCTTTAAATATTTAATATTCGTGTAGTCATTTTAATGCCACCATGTTTCTTATTAGATCCATTGTTTAAAATATTTTCAGACACATCCTACGCAGTCAGCATTCCTATCCAGTGTAGATCTTCACACACATTTCAGTTATCAGCTAATGATGCCTGAAGCTGTTGCAGTTGTATGTGCACCAAAGTACGAAGAGTAAGTAATGTTTGATATACTAAGACGTGCCTAGCTTGATCTTCATCTTTCTTTCATTTAGTCTTGGGTTAAATCTCTCTTGACCAACTCTTGTTCTCATCTGACCTTGACGCTATTAGAGTATTTAAGGGCTTGGAGTCTTTATTTTATACTTCTTCTTTTTTTATAAGGTGATGATGATGATGATTGAGGGGGGTTTGCCTTTAAACAACAAGGGGGAAAATATAATAATAATATTTTTACATAATAAGTTGTTATATTGAACATTTTTTATATTACTGTCAAGCTTTGCTAACTTGGACTTCAATGATTAGATACCAAAGTAAGAAGTTTTATTTTGATGTTTTTAAAAATTATGTACCGCTAACCCTTTATTGTAGGTATTTCCTACCTTAACTCTACTGCAGTTTCGGATGAATCACCCATCATCTGGAAAGTGGTGGCAACAATTAAAAATAAACATATTTTTAAAGCTTATAAAAGAGTAGGGAATGTTCCCCTATTTAAAGTTTTTTGTTTCTCGTAGTTTTTGAAATCCATCTTAGTATATCACTATGTAAACTCCTTTTGTTCAATAAATTTAATTGTTTTTCTTATATTCATATGAAAAGTCAATTAGTATAAAATTTCTGTTTTATTGTAGGAGTAGAATTATAATTAGATATATTATAAGACTTACCGTCACAATAGTCTATGTTTGTCTGTAGTTATATCACTACAGCCGTTTCGGCTATTCAACCATTTTCAAGTGTTATGCGGGTATTACCGTTGTCTTAGTTTAAAATCACAAATTACGAACACACGACACATAACAAACACACAAGTTCTTTAAACATTTAAAACATGATGCAGTAGGCCCACTGTCACAACGCGTACTGTCAATGTTGGTTTCCTGCGCATCGGTGGTAGGCATGGGGTGGGGTGGTTTAGTTCTTATCTAATTGCTTTATGATTGTGTCATAAATTAGATGTGGGTGTCATAAATTTTATGACACAATCATAAAGCAATTAGATAAGAACTAAACCACCCCACCCCATGCCTACCACTGATGTGCAGGAAACCAACATTGACAGTACGCGTTGTGACAGTGGGCCTACTGCATCATGTTTTAAATGTTTAAAGAACTTGTGTGTTTGTTATATGTCGTGTGTTCGTAATTTGTGATTTTAAACTAAGACAACGGTAATACCCGCATAACACTTGAAAATGGTTGAATAGCCGAAACGGCCGTAGTGATATAACTACAGACAAACATAGACTATTGTGACGGTAAGTCTTATAATATATCTAATTATTAATCAGTAGTCGGAATGGCGAAAACAAATATGTATGTAGAATTATAATAAAGAAAAAATTAACGAAATAGGAAGTGTACGAATTTACATTGTCGTTAATTATTTACCGAACTGATTTCTTTGTAATCTATGTAAATGAAAGAATTAGCACTGCAGATATGGATTTAGGTTATAAAATCAGAATAAAGCTTACCAAATCTATGATAATATCAAAAATAAGCATAAATTGACTGTAGGCCTTTCTTTTTAGTCAGGATACTAGAATACCAAGTGTCCTTAAAAATGGTGTGGGTGTCCAATATATGGTTTCATTACTACTTAATGGAAAGCTATATAAAATAAAGAACGTTACAGTTGTATGATAAATGTACTCACATATATGCATTCTCCTTGAAGGTTTAATCAACTATTTTTAGGAGTTTTTTTTTCTTTTCATTTTCACTTTAACTTGTAACTTTTGAGATCAGTGGAAAATTAACAAAAAACTAATTGATATAAAAGTTCTTGGTATACATCTCTGACTTCAAGTGATACCAACCTAACAATGTCTCTCATATGCTTTCCAAGTCATCTACAACTACAAGTAATATCATTGTGATAACACCCAATTTCTAAACTCTCTTTTAGTTTCTTTTAGCTTGTTTTTAACAGAATTTGTGCTCATGGAGTTTTGGTGTATATGTAATAGAATTTCTTCTTCTTCTTCTTCTATGTTTGCACGCTTTGCAATAAGGTGTTGTATCAAGGCCAAAACAAAATAAGTATGATTCTGTGATAATGTGCCCAATTTTGATTCTTAATGCAAATGTTGATACTGAACGAGGGATATTTTTATAAAGTTTTAGTTCATTTGACTATTTCAGAAGCTTATTTTAAAACATTTAGTACTTTTTGGTACATTTTCACACATTATCTGACTTTGACAACCGCTATTTGCTACAGAATCTCCAGTATGTATGTAAGCGACGTGGGTGAGTATGAGTTGCGGCATATATCTGTTCACTGACATTAACGAAAATATCTCACTATTTTGTTTAAATGGAATGGTAGTATCCGACAGATTTCAGGGTAATGCTTTTATTTGTTACTGTTATTTTTATCTTTTATAAATCAGAGAATACACTTATTCAATAGACTATTTTATTGCTATTGTTGTTTTGCAAAATGTTTGTTTATCAGTGATATGTAAGACTTTTATGCATAAGTGATGATGATAATTCAGGTGAAGAAGATGTACTTTTGTATCTTTAATCCTTTTTTTTTTTTTTTTTTTTTTTTTTGTAAGTGATTTATAAATCAAAAATTTTTTTTTTAATATTCGTTTTTTGGAACTTATTTTTAGAAAACGTGGTCAGTGAATGGGTTAACTTATAAATTATTTAGGAACAGTAGAAAATCCCAAGAAAACTAATTGACATAAAAGTCAATTTGTTTCTATCTTTAGAAATAACATTGTAAAACTACAGATTTAAAAAAAAAATATTTTTTTTGTATAAAAGTGTAAGAATATATAATTTACTAAGCTCTCTATTTTTTACCACAGGTTTGCCATATATTATACCAAAGCTTTTGAATATAGAATTTTCTTATGTAGTGATTTATTGTTGATGTGCAGCCAAATTACAAAGTTTTTTTCCACTGCAAATACAAATAAAAATATATCTTATATAATACTCAAGTTATACTGTTTTATAAACATATATTTTTTTAAAATTTTCAATTTAGTACTCAAGTTTTCTGTCTGACACCACATTATGGGCTGGACTTTATAAAAAGTTGTCACAAAATTGGATTTCATCCGCACCCAAATGATCCACCTCTTTTTATGGTAAGTTTAGTTTTTCAATTATATATAATTTTGTATATCTATAAGTTGTGGCCATAAAATAACAACTGATAATTTTAAACTTACTATTTAACAATTTACACAATGAAATATTATCCACTTTAGTATATTATCATCCCTGATCTTTACACTGAAGAAGCACTGTTATAGGTAATCTTCTGATAATAAGGTCTTTCATCAACACCGATGCTTTTACTTTCATTACATGTAGATATGAAACATGCAGACTTGATCCTTCAAAACAAACAAAAAGTCACATTTTCATGTTCTTTTTAATATTTTGTCTATTGGATAGTTAAGTTGAACACAACGAAATGTGATTTTTTAATTTTATTTAGTAGCATTAAAAAATTAACTTTTTTAAATAAGCAGTTTTTGAAAAGTACAATTAATTAAATTGAAGGGGTAATTGTTATACTGGCTGGTATATAAAATTCACCTTTTATCAAGCAAATTAGTGTATTTTTAAGTTATACAAGGTCTGTAAATTATGTAATGAGACTAATTCAGTAAAAGCTTTTATTTATATTCAAACTATTTCTAGACTCTATCATCTTAAAAATAGTTCCTTTAGGAACCCATACAGCGCATTTGACAGTTTTTCCACTCTTCAAAGTGCTGGAACTCAGACACTGGAATCTAATTCAACTGGTCGGTTACATTTTCAAAATCTTGTCTGTTGTCCCACATTGATGTCTTTTGAGATGTGTTTTTATATCTCAAGAAGAAAAAGTAACCACAGAGATTCAGGTGAATAAGGATTCTGAGGAACAACAGGGATATTTTTTATTTACCAAAAGCTCAATAATCGAGAGTGCTTTGTGACAAGTTGTATTGTCATAATGCAGCATCAAGATGTTCACATTGGCTGGTTTCACACAGATCACTCTTTTCCACAGCTTTTCAATGATTTCTTGGTAAACATATTGACAGTCTGTCCTGTATACAAAATCTCATTAACCGAGAGTTCTGTGTGGCAAGGTGCATTTTAACGATGCAGCATCAAGGTATTCACAATGGCTGATATCACATGGACCACTCTTTTCCACAGCTTTTCAATAATTTCTCATCAAATATGTTGATTGACAGTTCGTGCTGTTGGTAAAAACTCATTATGGGTAATTCCATTACTATAAAAGAATCAAATTAACATGGTTTTGATTTTGGATTTTCTCATTTTACTTTTTTGGGATAAGTTTGGTATGTGCATCTTCTCGCTCTGGCTATTTTGTTTCTGGATTGTACACAAAGATACATGATTCATCACCAGTAATGATATTTTTTAGAAAATCAGGATCAATTTCAATTCATCCTAGAAAATCGCAGTACACTTCTATCTTGCTGTCTTTCTGTTCAAGTGTGAGGTTTTTGGGACCGTCGGTTGTACAATTTTTTTCTAATTCCCAATTGTTAAATCTAATGAACTCTAGTGCGATGATTCTGACAGTTAATCGTCGGTCAGATCACACCAAATCCTTGATTCAACATTGTTGGTTCTTGTCAGTCTTCCAGATCATGGATCATCCGCAATTGATTCCCGGCTATCTGAAAATCCTTTTAAATTATCTAAAAACCTGTGCTTTTGACAAAGTTTCATCTCTATACCTTTTTAACAATTTTATAAAAGCCTCAGTATCATTGTGCCCGAATTTAATATCAAACTTGATTGCACAACATTAAAAAATAGAGTATAAATATTCATTATTTAATTTATAAACCTCATTATGTTCCACATAATTTTAAATATTTTTTATCTTAGATTAAATGTAATAACCATTCAAAGTCAAGAAATTTAGTGATATAAAAGCATAATATCACATATTTTTTTATATTAATTTTATCTCGGTGGCCATAAGCCACAGCCAATAATGCGATCACCGAAGAATCGTCAATGTAAGCAATAGTTTAATTTATGTAGTGTGATATTGCACCATCATGTTGTAACCAATAGTATTAACCTTCTTCTTCCAAATTGATCTTCTTTTGCAATTGTTATGAATTGCAATAAAAGATTTTAATATCGTTTGGAATTAATTGTCTACTCCAAGGAAAGAGGACTATCACTTTTTTTCATCGTGATATCGCATGTTCATTTTTAGTGGGTGCAGTAGTTTTTCATTTAAGCGAGAAGATCTCCACAACTCTAAATCTTACTGTTCTGACTGTTAACATAACTGTCCAAATGAAACCAAGTCTCGTTCGAACAAATATCATGAGCTCATAACATGATTCTCTCCACACACCAAGGACAAAATATTCTACCCATTTTCCTTGTCGGAATAAAGAAATTTGATATGGGCATATGTTTAAATTCAATATGATCATATCTTTAATAGTTTATTGTCTAATGGTTGATTTTGAGGTGTTTATTTTAACTGACAAGCATCTAAGTGAATGTATGACAAGGGTATTAATCGGTTGTTGATTTCACCGACTGTGTCTGGATTCAGCAATCTTTTACGTTTCATGTTATTAACAGAAATTGCTTCCTAATTTAATCACTCACAGATTTCATATTAGGAACTGGTTTACCTCTGTACCTCCAGCGAAAAGATTTTTTAATTTCTATCACATCATGTACTGAAGTACGGGTCAATAATAAAAACTTGTTTCTCTTGTGAAAACACACCTCTCAGTAACAATGCACTGAGTGTTTCAATAGTTTTGTCATGGCTACCGTATATACTCCTTTGCATTGGTGCTATTGTTATATGTTGGATGAGTTCAGTCTAGGATTCAGCGGTATTCCAAAATCTTTCACAACTGGCGATTTTTTAAACGCTCTTTTGACTTTGCTGGTAGCAGTGATTTTTTCCGTTAAAGTTGATGTTTTTACACTCGTTGTTTCGATATAGACATAGTGGAAAACACAGTTGAACAAAAAGTGAAAAAAACTGGCTCACTACATTAATTTGTAAAAAAAGATGCAACTCTCGACAACAGTGTAATAAACCAATTAAGAAGTCCCTGCAAGAGAGAAAGCGACTGGACAAATAGCCTAGATGTACACATGCCTACATCTCACCACTTGTTGACCACAGATAACTGTGGAGAGGAGAGAATTTGATTACAAGGAGAGAACAAGCGGTCCACTCCATAATGGAGGTGATTAAAGTAGAGCTGATTCTTTAAAAATATCCTGACAATATTATGAGCTGATTTTCATCATTTTCTTAACAAGTTTTGTTACTTTAACTTCAAATTATCTAAGCAAAAGTTCGATTTATAATTTTTTTTACATTATAAATATATATATATATATATATATATATATATATATATAGAATGTTAAGGGTCTGTGGTAAAAGTTCGAATTATCTACGATTTCGAATTATATAAGTTCAAATTAAGCAGGTTCGACTGTACTAATTTTAACCTAATTTAGTGTTTTGTACAGTAAGTTCAATATGGGGGGGGGGGACTATTTAAAATGTCATATGATCTTGTTAAGTTTGAATAATCGATAAAATTATTGTTGGTGTTTGTTTATTTCATTGCATAGTGCTAATTCAGATTTTATTTTTCAGGTTGCCGAACATTATAAATTTGATCCTACAGCACAAATAGAGATTGTTGATTTTCGAAGATAAAATTCCACTTTTCCAGTGTTTAACTGGTTAACCATTACATATTATATCACTGGACCACAGACTGAGTAATCCGCATAATATGACAATAAATTATATTGTGAGCAAATGTTAGGCACGCTTTACGTTAGAAAAGGCTTTTGGCACTATCAAATTAATTTAATTGCATTATTCCTACATGTTTCAACACATAATAATATGTAGTTCACGGAAACAGAGCATTTTTAAATTTAAATACTGAATATAATGTTATGTATCAGATAAATCAAATGTTCATTTACTTAATACAGCTGGTATAATTTATATCATGTATTTTATATGTTTCATGTTTTTTACAAATTGTTTTTTAAACCTTACCAGTTACTGAACTACCATTAGGTACTAATATTGACTTTAGATTAGTTATAAATCAAATGTTCCATTTTTCATTCTGTCTAAATTAACAGTAAGTTACATCGTTATCAAAACATATAATACATCATTTTTATTTTGTGGTTGTTTCATTGATTAATATTTTTTAGTTATTTTTATAATTATGTTGTATATATGTACCAAAATATAATATATATATTGTTTAAAAATTCCCACAATAAATTAATTTTATCATAGTATTTTTTTTACACCTTTAAATGTTATTGATGCACAGATGTAATGAGACATAACATAAAAACAGGTGTAATAGCTGGACCAGTATAAGAAGTATAGGGTAAGTTTGGTAATCGTCAGAAATTTCTACCTCTGTTTTTTGAGTGATCTTTATGTGTAATGATCTCAGGAAACCGATAATGTGATTCTACACAGTTTCCATCCATCATTGTCAGTGTCACCTGTATGAAATCACAATGATGGCCACAAACATTAATATAAGAACATGAAATTAGTATAGAGTTATATAGTATGCTCATATAGAAAAAAACCTTATTGAAATTCAGAAAAATCTAATTAAAATGTCAAACTCCCGGACATTTAAACAGTTTTTTCTTCATATTTTGTGTGTTATTCGACTTATAACATACTAAATTTGATAACAATTTGCAGAATTCTTTTCTGCATGTAATGGTACCAACTCCACATCTCTACGATGATAAATAGCGAAGTTATTGTCAAAATGTAATTTCTGACCTCCTTAGAAAATATATTTGTGTAGTAACGAGATCTGGCAGGGCCGAGTCACTGATACTAGCATATTGAGTGGAGGCTCCTTCACTATATACATCTTAGATGTCTGCTAGATTTGAGATACTGAGATGAGCGAAGCAAGTGGAGACTTAATCTACCAGTCTCATTAGGGTAGTCTCATTACCATCATTTAAAAAATAGTACACAATTACGAGGTTCAGAAAACCTGTGTCAATGTTTTAAACAAACCCTTTGATCTACTCAACTTGTTTAGCTCGTCCATTGAAAGAAGGGTATAATCATTGATAAGACAATACAGAAGAGGAAGTTGTTGCACAATGTAAGCCGGTGGGGATTAAAATTGAGCAGTAATAATTTATAGCAGCGGGAATTCTTCGAAACAAATAATATGATCTCTATTTTCTATATCAAAACTCTGCGATTTAAAATTTTTTTAATTGTTAGTGATAATGTATTTCCCCAGGTTTTATTCTTCCTTCATTAATATATCAAATTTTGGTTCTTGAAATAAGTGGTTTTTTTTTGTTTTGTTTTTTGTTAGATTTTAAAAATAATAATCATTAGATTGTTTAAAAACTAGTATTTCATTTAATAAAAAAAATACTATATTTACAAAGGCTGTTTACAGTAACCTCTATTTGACTATAAATAAAACAAAGATGTAGATACAAAACTTAATTATATATATATATATATATATATATATATCTTAAAAATAAAGTTTTTGACGTAATCACCATTTTTTAAATTTAGGTGTGGACCAGTTTGAAAATCCGTTCTTCATAAAATTCTGCCTACCAGCTTGCCACAGCATTGTGAAGTTCTTAAATAATCATGAGACCCCAAGTCATTCATGTACAAAAATAAGTAAAATTCTTTGTGAGCCAAATCTAGGTTATACCCCAGATAATAAAAAATATCCCATTTGAATTGATGCAAGAGATCTTTTGTTTACCGAACATTGAGCACGAGCGTTGACGTGCAAAAACAATAAACCAGAAGTTAGCAAACTAATTTTTAAAGTCTTACAATGGCTGACTTTGAAAAAATTTCAGTGGAAGGAACAAAAGTTGTGGTTACATTATTTTTGTTTGTTTATGGCTGTAGACAGATGACAGAACCTAAAAATATGTTTCAGGTTTTGAACTTACAAAAAAGGGGGATATGATACACAAATACCGAAAATGCTTACCATTAGACGAATGAATCACGACAACACTAAATCTGCAATGTAAAATTTAGTAAGCTGCCTTTACTTGTCTTGAATAATGGTGTTTTCCATCTTAATGGTGCAAAAGGGTCAACCACCAGTTTTGGTTTGGGTAATTATTTAATTTTGTTTGTGAATTATACCTCGGAGGTACAAGAATTTCATTAAATTGTATGTATAATATTAATTACTTTAATGAACATCCTTATCTCCAAAACTACAAGAGACAAACTTTTTTAATTTGAGCTTGTCAAAATTATTTTTCTTAACAAGAATAGTAGACATAATAGGTTTTTATTATTCAACATTTTACTAATTTGATGGACAACTTTGTATTTTTAAAACTTTTCATTTAATTTTATTTTATAATAAACTTTACATAATTTTATAATAAAATAAAAACCTTAGGAACATAATAAATCATATAATAAGTTTTTGATAACCACTGTTTTTTCTTCTCGGGCCAGGCCCCTAGGGTCCACCACTTTGTATCGTTAACCTCAATAATGGGGAGTAGTTCAATTTATTAGTGATAAGATTTCTTGTTTGTTCATAGATTGTGATAGTGTCAGGCTGCTCTGATTTATTATTGGATAAATTAGAAACACCCATTTTTTGTTATGTTGAAAATGTTACATACTACAGTTGAAATTTGCTATTTCATAATTAACAAATATATGAACCATTTTAATTAACCTGTTTGTATATATCAACCATAATCCATCAAGTCCATAATCATTTAATTAAAATGCAGAACAAAAATACTTTCCATCAAAAAGTCTGTCAAAAATTATTCCTAACACTAAAACAACAGATGGCTTTAAAATGTATATTTGTGTATATGTTTTTATATTGTCTTTCTCTATAAAAAAAATCTTTGTTCCTTTACTTACCCATTATACCAAATATAGGGTAAGTTTGGTAATCGTCAAAAATTTCGACTGATCTTCACGGTTTCATAGCTTTAAGAAACTGAAAAAGTGATTTTCAATATACCGTACATCCGTTGTTGTCTCTATGTAAATATAATAAGCGGGTAAATTAGAAACATGAAATTTGGTATGGAGGACTACAGCAGCGTTCATATATAGAACCCTATTGAAATTCAAAAAAATAGAACTGAAAATAACAAAATGGTGGCCATTTTAAACATTTTTTTGTTTATCTTGTGTGTTATTCAACTTATAACACACTAAATTAGATAAAAATGTGCAGATTTTAATTCTGCATGTAATGGTACCATGACAAATAGCAAAGTTATTGTCAAAAATATAATTTTGAACATTAACCTCCCAAAAGAAAAATGAGATATTCGTATATATTGATTCAAAGGTGTCTGATGTGTCAAACTTATGAAGGCTATACATGAACATAACGTCTAATAAATTCAATTAAAATTTACTATACATATATTATGTGCACTGGACATATCCCCATTATAAATCGAGAAACTTTCCGACACTAAAAAGCTTTCTCCAACAAAAACTTTCAAACTTTGTTTTAAATGCTTGAAGTAATGAAGAAATTTATCCCCTCTGGGAAAAGATTAAAAAACTTTGACAGAATAATTAGATCCTTTCTCAGAATTATATGAGTTGTGTACAGACAAGATGTATTGTTGCTCGTGTCTGGTATTGTTATGATGTATAAAGTGATTGAAGTTTTTGGGGGAAAAAACGCACAAAAGTGAAAATATATACCTTGATGGAAGAGTTAATGTTTTTAATTTTTTTAAAAAGGGTTTTCCATGGTTGGAGAGATGGAGATTTAGTTAATATTGCTATTGATTTTTTTCTAAATTAAAAATACTCTTTTTAGACGAGGAGATCCTCTCCACCCCTAAATACCATACTGGGCAACGGAGTGGAAAAATGCAAAGTATATAGTGTGACCACAATCAGACCAGTGAAAGCAGCCATCTTTGTTACAACTAGTTCAAAATGGCAGCCATTCGAAACAGTTTTTTGTACATATCTCTAACGTCGTTCAACTTATGAAATACTAAATTAGATAAATTTCAATTCTACATGTAGTGGTACCTACCCTAAATCTCTACAATGATAAATAGCAAATTTATAATTTAAAACTCTGGTTTCCCAAGAAAATGTGATTTAATAAGTGGATGCTTCTACACGTATGCAGTTTCGATGTTTGTTAGAGCCTAAATTGACGTAAAGAAATTAGTACCATACACAATTATGAGATTCAGAAACCTGTTTTAAACAAACGTACCCTAGTTAATCTACCAATATAATTTAACATTTCCTACAAGGCCCAAGAAACCAACTTGGGCATTACATTTAGAGGATCTGCTTGTATTTTATGATGAATTTGGGTAAGTACTATGATGGTACCTAGCAACTTATTTTAATTTTAACCCTTCCCACACTGGTTTCCTATTGTAATTGAATTTTATATAATACATTGGAAAACCACTTCCTAACTAGGTTTTCTGATGAATAGTTTTATAGTGTTAATCATCTGTTCATTTTTCCCCTCTGTGTTCCATTGTGCATTAAATCTCAAAGTCTAATGTCATTTTCCAAACTGCAAAACAGAACTGTTTAGAGTGAACTCTTATCACCCAGCCTGTGTTAGATGTATTAATCTATGAAATTAATTCAGACACAATTTAGTCATTTTATCCTATGGTCCCTGAAGATTTGTTTATATCACTCAATTGCCCAATAGTCACTTTGCTCATTTGTTGGCCTTTTTGAGTACATGCTTCAATCGTTTGTAAATTCAAATTTCAACATGTTAGTAATTTACAAAATTTAATGAACAAATAACCATGACTGCCTGGTCTAATGGTGTTATAGTGAGGTCCATAGAGACTTATGTTGACTTTGTGTGGTGGAAGGAGACAGGTCAGATTGGAGTCATAAAAATCACACGTCATCTATCTTGGTATTACTTATTAACCTTATCTCATTCATATTACAAAGAAGATTGTTTTAAATCCTTGATAAGTGTTGTAATATGATTGGGATCTACATAACATTTATGAATAGATGTTTAAAACTCTGTAGGAGTGTAATAAAATTGACAGATTGACACTAACGCCAGTACATGGCAGATCCGTGAATTATTGTTGCATAAATAGTCCTAGGGTGTAAAATACACTAAGCTTAGTAGACATTAGACTAAGTTACTACTAAATCAACAATGTATAAACAATTAAAAACATTGTGAAATCTAGAAAGATTTGATCTAAAACCGCTATATGGCGGGAGTGACACTCACGTATTTAAATTTGATTTATTAAACATATTTACGCCTTGCTGCTGTCTGGACAATCTCCGCACTTGTCAGAGAATAAAACGTGTGTCTTGAAATCCGAAGGCGTAAAGATTTTTAAAAATAAAGACTAAATACGTGAGCATCACTACTGCCATCTCGTGGAATTTGACCAAAGTAATGTCTTACAAAAACTGTGAATCTCACACTATTGGGAAGATCGGATGTCTCCCTTTGTCTTTTGAAGATTTTCCACCTCTCCTACGATTTTTTTAAAAAGAATGCACCTTAGTTTTGTAAAGAATACTCCTTGCGAAGGTGTCAGAAAGATTGTGATAGTTTTGTCGTTTAATGTGATGCAAATTTTTAAGTTTTTCTATTAAATCCTGTTTAATTCCAAAGGAATTTACGTACTTAATTTTATTCTATGTTAAAAAAACAAATAAACTATAGTCAATTAAAGTTTTAACTTACTTTTTAACGACCCGGTATATCTGCTTTTTGGCAAACCGTCAGACCTAGGTATTCAGAATTTGCCTACGTCGATAATTGAAGGAGCGCAAAGATTTTAAACAATTGACAAGCAGTGATGGTTGACATGACAACCGCACAATTCGTTTAGCGCTATTTTTTTAAACTTGTTTGCAATTATCAGTGAATGATTATCATTAAGTTTAAGAAAATTACCTATTATCTTTTCTCGTAAAGAATAAATTTTTCATAAAGATCACCATTGAAACTTTCCATTTTGTCTTTACATGTTCTCATTTAAATAAAACGTAACTCGGACTAAAATTGATATCTATTTTTGATTTCTAGGTTATGTTTTTTGAAATTTTGTTTTTAAGGTTCATACTACATAGGTAAAACCAAGGAGCCTAATATTTTAACGCGCGTGTCTGTCTGTAACTCCTAACCCGTCTTCACAGACAAGACTATAAATCCTATATATTAAAAATTAAACATTTATATTTTTGTCCCACGGTGTGTTAGAAAAATGTAGCGGTAAAAAAATGACCTTCTGATAGTTAAGGGATAAAAACTGTCGAGTTGAAACATTTTATTTTAGGAAATATTATGTGTCAAATGAAACTAGAACTTATTTTGATTACGAATATGTATGTTAATTTGACGAAAAAATTAATATGTTAGCGCTAGAACAAATTTACATATCACGTCCTTCCCCTCTAACTTAAACACGGTGTGGCCTACAAATCTGAAAATCACTCCTATACTTTCTATGGTGGCATCGCACCCACGTTCATGTATTTCCGAGTAGAATCTTTTATGTGGCTCCTATGGTTTTATTTTTAGTCACATATGAGCAATATGAGCCAGTTGTGACACGCTGAAATTTATCTTTTTACATTTTAGGAAAATTTTTAAGTAAAATCGTGTACAAAAAATTTTTTTTTTTACTTGAGACTGTGCATAACAAGTTTGGGTCATTCAGAATTCATTCAAATGTAAACGAAATCAGTTTTTCCTCATTTGGGAAAATTAGGTTACGTTTTAGATTTTTTTTACCAGTAATTCACGAACCGGGGGGGGTTTGGAGGATGGCAACCCATACGTTTTGTTGGGTCCTTGAGGTTACTCTAGATCAAAATCGTAATTTTGGGGTTTTTCTCTTATGGCTGCTACGAACGAGTTATCGAAAAGTCCCGTGATTTAGCCAAAATATGCCCACATACCAAATTTGATCAGAAAGTTAAATTTGAGATGATTACAGGGTGTTTCTGTATTGTGCTGAGATAATTAAGGGGGTGAATATCGGTCAAAATAAAAACAAAAGTTCCTTAAACAAATGTCCGTAAACGGACATACACCATTTTTTATTAAATAATTTATATCTCTAGAACGGCCTAACCAATTGAGTTATGTAAAGCCTAGTTTGAACAAATTAATCAACTTGTTTCAATAATAACATTTAAATATTTTTAATGAAAATAACTTTAAATGATATTTAAATTTTTTAATGGGTACCATTTTGAAACGGATAATTGGAAGAAGTTGTTTATTTATTTTAAAATTTAGGCCTTTATATTGATGAGTACCGTACAAAATTTCAACTCGATCGGTTAAGCCGTTCTAGAAATATAAATTATTTTGTAAAATAAAAAAAATAAAAATTTTAAAAAAAATGTTGGTAAGAGAAGCGTTTTAGAACATATGTTTATAAGAACTCTTTTATTTATGTTGACACATATAATCAACCACCTCCTGAATTATTTCCGCGTATTTCAGAAACAGTCTATATAGAATAACAAACTACAGAATAACTATGCGAATTATATTTACGAATAAGTTACACTGAACGATTCATCATTTAATAGGTTAATTTTATATGTTAGTAACATCATTTAATTCCTCAAGCTTAGTTTTATCTATCTAGGGTGTAAACAATGATTACGCTGATAAAACAGACTTGGTTTGTTTTTAAAGTAAACTTCCAAATTTGTGTGATAATTTACCCAATAAAATTACATCAATACAAAATACATAACAGTGTTTATTTACAAATTAAAATTTATCCAAGGCTAAAATCTAACGTTAAAACAGAGAGTGTAACTTAATAAACAATCACAAAGCGATAGAAAGCAAAATATTAGGTTGCGCACGTTGGCACACCTGCCTACCGTTGTCAACCATCAGCTGTTGTGTTGTTTTCTTCATTCATTCAGTCTATCTGTGTATTTCGTTCTTGCGCGGTTGAAACAAAGTGTGTTGTTAAAAAAAAAAAACAATACAGTGTGTAGGTCAGTGTTATTGTAAAACATGTGCTTTTGTGATTTGTTTTGAGTTAATGTGTTTTAGTGGTTTTAGTGAATTATGCAGAGTAATTTGTGAAAGCTCACATCAAGGGGCTTAAATTGTTGACGAAAGCTAAAGGTTAGTTATGTTAAGTTTATTGATACATTTTAAGTAACATAAGGTGGTAAATTACTTTAAATATAAGATAGGCTACGTAGTTTTGCATTCTTTTAATACGTAGATTTATAACAATTCTTACTAACCTACAAATTTACGAAGATTGAATAAATATGTTTGCCTAAATTACAAAATCAATAAAGAAGTTTACTACAGTAATTTATTAAGGGCCTACTGAATTTTAATACCCCATTCTTGCAAAACAAAAAGTATATTTGTACAGTTTTTAAATGTTTATATGTTTGCTAATTGAATGTTAACAATGTTAACTTTTATTTTCCATTTTGAGTTTTAATGCATTTTACAAAGTCAATGCCTACAGTATATTTAAGTCTGTTCTTAATATTGCATAGGCTATTTCCGTTGTATTGCTGATGGATTTCCATTTAATTATCGCATCCTATTTGTTTTTTTACTTTGGTCAGAGTGGCATAAATTCATTTTTGTGCTGTGTTCTATTTATTTGATGTTGACGTTGAAAACTTTGGTTGTGTTACATTGACGTTGTTTTATGGTAAGTAGGTTTTACACTTTCATTTTAACCATTAAAATTACATCATAATGGTAGGTTTTACAATATTAGTCTATATAACTTTAAGAACTAGCACACTAATTTAGTTTCTTTCGATGGAACAGAAATGTTGTTGGAACAGAAAAGGAAAGGCTTCACTAAGTTTTTACCAAATTAAGTTACATTGTTCATACTCTAGGTACTTCAAGACTGTAGTAAAAACAAAAATCAATCAAATTTGCTAATCCTAAACAGCCCCTTTAAGAAAAATAAAGTGGAAAATACTAATGTTACCTACAACATTACTATCCGCTTATTACCCACAAAAGTGTCTATTCTTTGTCTTTACTGGAGTAATGCTTGTCTATTCCCATCTCATTGTATGAACCCCAAGTAGCTTCCTGCTTGAGGGTTACACTAAACTTGTTATTTATTATACTCCTATAGAAGTGTTGTTAAAATTATCGATTCTCAGAAATCTGGAAGTGTAATTTTAATGGAGTAGAAAGCCTATCTCACATAAGGTGGAATAAAAGACATAAATATGAATTAGCCAAGTTACAACAAGGCTTATGTTATATTAATTTTGGGCTTGGCTCATGTAGTAATCCTTTAATTTAGTACGGATTTTCACATTTGGGCAAAACGGAATCAAATAGGCCTACTTGACATAAATTTTAGGAAAGGAGTGGAAATTTGTTATGGAAATTATAACCCTAAATAACTTGAAGAATTGAGTAGTCTACTTTTAAGATTAGGTATTTGTATAGGAACCTCTCTATCATTTTTTAGGACAAATTCAGACATCCAGAGTTATCTTCTTACTGCCTAGGATTAAAAGAGTCCAAGATATTTACACAAAATTCATAAGGTTAAACTTTTCTATATCTGTTTTTCTCGACTCATAAGAAATATATGGGTAAAAACTAAGAAATGAAATATTATTTAAAACAACATTTATTTTTAAATTTAACAATTTTTTTTTTTTTTTTTTTAGAAGAGAACATTGTAGTTTCAAAATTGACTCTTATTGTTTTGGAGTCGTGTTAGAAAAAACCTTTTGAAGCACAACATCTGACTAAAATAATAACATTTTTGATTGTGGACAATTATACAGGTGCTTACTTATTTTGTAAACAATATTTTGTAAAATTCCAAAAATTTTAAGAAATCATAAAGCTAAACATTACCTATTACTATTAAATATTTTGCATAACATCACCTATTCTTTTAAAATAACAAATATATTTTATTTAGGGTAGTATTGTATCGGCCTAAGATATCGGTAATTTTTGCAAACAGCCAAAAATTGAACTAACAAGAAACAATTTTGATTGTTAAAACGTTTTGTTTTCTAACCTTATTTATTTTATTAGATTTAAAACTAAATTAAATCGTTATAAAGAATTGCAATTGTACAATTGAATATACAGTGAATATTCAAAGTCATCTTACTTCCCGACACTCGCTGCATGTCATTTCCCATGACTGATTCAGTCATTATCACTTGAAGGGTGGGATGTCTGGCTCACTTCCCTTAAGGCGGTTCCGCTCCAGTCTCAACCCTCTTGTTAGGCGGTAGTGTGTTTGGTTAAGGGGGAAGGAAGTAAAATAGTGAGATGTAGGCAAAAAGGCAGGTGCACGAATGCGGTAGTCCTATAATTTAAGTCTATTCACCGGCGTATGCTTTATTTGTGATAGTATTGTCTAATTTTGTTTGAAAAGTTTGAAAACAAGCATAAAGATTGTTACTTTTCTCCAATATTATTTAATTTTTGTTGAATCCAACTTTTCGAATCATGGAATAAATTAACAAACAAAATTCAAATTAACTTGGTTTTTTGTTAACCCTTCACAATCTCACAACACCCCATAAATAACGCCAGTGACCCTCAGGGGGTCATTTATAGTGAGTACGGACCTTTCAATCTATCTTAATATACCTTCCTTCATTTAGTGTTGGGTTAGATCCCTCTCTTTCCTATTAAGTCTCTCTCGAGTCTGATTCTTTTCCGATTTTCTGGTATTGACGTTGTTTTGGACGACTAGGGGTCTTTATTTCATGTTCTTTTCTATCTTTATTTTTTTATTACGATTTTTCAAGTTTTTCTACGTTTGTTATCGATAAGAAAACTTAATTTTTGATAAAACCTTAAAATTTGAAAAAAAATATTATCTCAGTTAAAGTCCATTTAGTACCATTTTTCATGTAATAGTGTGTTTTTCTATCGTTATATGTAATTATTGCTCAGAAATAATTAAATTAATTTTGACTTTTAACAAATTTTGAATTCGATTACTTTACATACCGGTACGGTATATTTAATTTTTGTGCCTACAACAGTTTCGCTTCAATTGAAGGCATCTTCAGGAGTAGCATAAAATCAGATTGTTTACTTTATCAACAACTAATTAATAAACAAATACTAAAAAGTATAGACTAGGCCTAAATTAAAATTTGTCATTCTAATATGTTTTTTTTAAAGTTTAATTAATTGACTTGGACAGTTTCCCACACGGTTCTGAGCTTTTGACTAGCAATAATGAAGAGGCTAGTTCAGGTATTTATTGGTATCATATTCTAATGATAAACTTTCATCCAGTGTGTGAATTTATGTGTTATAAACAAAGTGTAAGAATATAATTAGATTTTATTCAACGCCTGAAGATGTCTCCAATTGAGGCGAAACGTTTTTATAGAATAATAATAAACTTTATACATAAAATAAAAACGTACGTGAGATTAACGAAACGAATCATTGCCAAATTTCAAAATGGACGTCGTTTAAAACGGAATTCTGCAATTCCTTCCCACATATAAGTCCTACATTTAATAGCTAGTTTATTTTGTGGTTAGGATTAGCATATATTATTGTGAAGGTTAAAATCGAAGTCACAATCCTCAATAATTGGAATTATTGTTGTACACTTCTGTGCCGAGAGTTTTAAAACCACATAAGCCTGTACTTTATAAAAACCAATGTTTTAAATCATTGAGACAAAATGTGGCGTGGTCTTTATTGTCAGTTAAACAGAAAACATTTTTATGTGTTGTAAGCTAAATCAGTTAGAGTCGCATAGAGAACTTTGCTTGGAGGGAACTTCAAGACAAGAAGATAGAGGTTAGGTCCACGAAAATTGTAAATTTACATTACTACGTATATATATATATATATATGGAAGTAAACAAGTTCAAGCGCCATCATAATACTAACCCAATCAAATCGTACAATGTAATAAATGCAGAACCTCTAAATGTAATGCTCAAAAGTTGGATTTTTTGACCTTTTAGGAAATGTTAGGTTGGTAACTTGGCTCATTAATGTCGTAAGCACCTAAGTACGATTTCAGCAACAAAAATATAGTAACACGAAATTCAAAAAAAAACTAATTAAAAATGTTAAAATGGTGCCCATTTTTAAACAGTATTTTATTAATGTCTCATATGTTATAACACACTAAATTAGATAAACGATTACCTAATCTACCTATAAAATTTAACATTCCCTACAAGGTCAAAGAAATTTTTGAGTGTCACATTTAGAGGATCTGATTGTGATACATTTAGAACTGGGTAAGTAACATGACTCCCTCAAATTGTTGAAAAAATTTACAAAGTTTTTTGTAAAAATAAAATTTCCTTATGAGTCAACAATTAAATAGTTGTCAACAATAAACAATACATAACTGTATTTAAATACCTACATAAAATAATACATTAACTTAACAAATAAAGTCCCTGAAACGAGAAATTAAACACAATTGGCGTATCTTAGATAATCTGGTTACTATCAGCTGTTATTCACAACGCTTTGTTTAATTTCCTAATCACAATTTACCTTATCTGTATTGTTCACGTTAAACCGATTAGAATAATTACCAAGAACGCGTTGTCGCATCTTTAATTATCAGGAGATTAACTGAGCATTAAATAATTCAGATAAAATGCGAGAAATTATTTTTGGATATTTCAAAATCCGCTTATTGTATTTTGATGAAATTTTGGTGACTTGGGAACGTACGATTTTTGTTCTCTTCATTTTCATTTATTTCTTTTGTTGTTGTCAAAATCTTTTTGTATAACGAGTGTCCAAAACTATGTCCAAACTAGGTGACAAATAAATATACAGTAAAACACATATAAACAACAAATTTCAATAAACAGCACCAATGACACATAACATACAACAAATAACAGCCGCTATAACAAGTCCCCAATAATAGCTGAAAATATCCTCAACCCTCCTTATGGCAGAGAAACTTCTCCACAAAGTAAAATGATCCAGACAACAAAAGTTGTGTTAGGCTTTTCTCAAACTCATTATAATTTTGAATATTTTTTAGTCTCTCTGGGAGTTTATTGAGTAAACCCACCCCAGCTTCTGATGGTAACTTTTTAAACTTACTTAGCCTGTGTTGACATAAACTTAAGTGATTTCTGAGTCAGGTACCATCTCATGTACATCCTTATTCAGAATGGGGTGACTTTTACATTTAAATTACAGCAATACTTCCAGAACGTAACACTTGGAAGTGTCAATAACCCCACTTACAGGAATAATATAGTTGTAAAATACGACCTTGGAGTATTTAAGGGGCAGAAACTAAAGAGTCGAAAAAAATTATTTTTGGAAATATTATGTGTGGGGTGTCAAATAAAACTAGAAGTTATTCTGATTACAAATATGTATGTGTTAGGTTCGATACCCAGTCTAGGTCATATATTTTTCAAAGTTGGCGCCAGATTTTATAAAATTAACTGTCTCTATATGCCTACTGGACCCTGCGTCTTGTATTTTAGCACGCGCTTGACCCTTGTAATTGTCTCTAAGATTAATACTCATAACGGAGTGAGTATATTTTCTCGTAATATAAATTTTCGTTACGAGCACTGATTGGTTGCGGTCAGTGATTTGGATTTAGTTGTACATTGAAACAGTAAGCCGAAGCTTATTAGGACCTAGGTCTGAATTATTTATAAATGAAAAGTAGGCTCTACACTGTTACTTTCACTATTACGTAATACAATAATTATGATATATTAGAGAAATTAATTCTTTAACGAAAAGACAAACCAGGAGTTAAATAAGTACCGGGGCGGTTAGTAACTTGTAAGCTTTAAAAGGTAGAAATCTCAAAATTTAGAGATTTAGTTGGGGGTAAATTTGAGAGCGGTAACTGAATATTTTTAATTGTAAGACCCTCGTGCAGCAATAGATCAATTTGAAAGTTTGTAATAGAAAATAACTGAGCAAACTAGAGGTCGCTAACAATCCAAAATGGCGGCAATCCAAAAAATCCAATGTGCTTCATAATTAACTCTGAGACAAAGTTATAATCAACTGTTCTTTTATTCAAGTTTGACTGTGTCACCCTAAAATATTAATTTAAACTCATATATTTTTTCAGAGTTAAAATTTTAGTATATTACTAAATTTAAATATTAGATCGGTCGCCATTTTCAATTGGAGTAAAATAGTGACCTCTAGTTTGAGCAGTTTTTAGAATTTTAAATAGGACTTTTTAAATCGAAGTATTAATCGATTGAGGGTTTATCTTTTTACATTAGACAATTTTAGTTGTCCCCCCCTCCAAAAAATACCCCATTTTAGGATGGGATTGAATTAACCTTATGTGAAACTATAGGGTTTTTACATCAAAAAACAATTTTTAAATTTAGATTTCTACCTTTTCAAGGTTTTAAAATTTAACATTTTTCCAATTTTAACCTCCAAAATTGTATATAAATTAAATTATTAACTTTTAGGCTCGTCACAAACTTTCCTGTATGTTTATCGAATTACCGGTTTCGACAATTATATTGTCATCGTCAGATCACTGTATTTGTGATCACCTTTTTGACAGCTGGTTATAACGTCAGCTGATATCTGTTATCATTACAGTTTTTTTAGACCTATGAATGGATCTTGTAGGTGGTTTAAAAATAGAAATATTCGCTGCAGTAAATTAACTAATTAGGGCTCTTGGAAAGTAGGCTACCAGAAATGAATTCATCGACAACTTCATAAAAAGTGTAACGTGAGTGACGATGTTAGGTTAGGTTAGGTTGGGTTAGGTTAGGTTAGGTTAGGTTAGGTTAGGTTGGGTTAGGTTAGGTTAGGTTAGGTTAGGTTGGGTTAGGTTAGGTTAGGTTAGGTTAGGTTAGGTTAGGTTATGTTAGGTTATGTTAGGTTAGTGTAGGTTAGGTTAGGTTAGATTAGGTTAGGTTAGGTTAGGTTGGGTTAGGTTAGGTTAGGTTAGGTTAGGTTAGATTAGGTTAGGTTAGGTTAGGTTAGGTTAGATTAGGTTAGGTTAGGTTAGGTTGGGTTAGGTTAGGTTAGGTTAGGTTAGGTTAGGTTAGGTTAGGTTAGGTTATGTTAGGTTATGTTAGGTTAGTGTAGGTTAGGTTAGGTTAGATTAGGTTAGGTTAGGTTAGTGTAGGTTAGGTTAGATTAGGTTAGGTTAGGTTAGGTTAGGTCTCACGAATTAATTTATCTGAAACTGTTGACAGGACAATATGTGTTGTTACGAATGTTAACTCAAACTGTTGTCTAAAGGCGACAAACTTCTCATCACCTTCTAAGAAACAAGTTGATTAGGTTAGGTTAGGTTAGGTTAGGTTAGGTCTCACGAATTAATTTATCTGAAACTGTTGACAGGACAATATGTGTTGTTACGAATGTTAACTCAAACTGTTGTCTAAAGGCGACAAACTTCTCATCACCTTCTAAGAAACAAGTTAGGTTAGGTTAGGTTAGGTTAGGTTAGATTAGGTTAGGTTAAGTTAGGTTAGGTTAGGTTAGTTCTCACGAATTAATTTATCTGAAAACTGTTTACAGGACAATATGTGTTGTTACGAATGTTAACTCAAACTGTTGTCTAAAGGCGACAAACTTCTCATCACTTTCTAAGAAACAAGTTGATTAGGTTAGGTTAGGTTAGGTTAGGTTAGGTTAGGTCTCACGAATTAATTTATCTGAAAACTGTTGACAGGACAATATATGTGTTACGAATGTTAACTCAAACTGTTGTCTAAAGGCGACAAACTTCTCATCGCCTTCTAAGAAACAAGTTGATGGAATTCATCATGGTACTTATCCAGCCCGATCATACAATGTAATATAATCAGATCCACTCAATGCAATGTGGAGTCTAATATAATCACGAATCGTTCTCTTATTCTAGGTTTTTGAAAAATCCATAAATACCTGCAAGTCGGTGTGATTTTTAATACAATGTGTTCTATATTATTTTGTGTGTGATAAAAATAAACTAAAATTTATAATTCAAAACATAATGAAATTGCATTCTTTCACATTGTATTTAAAATTAACCCGCCCCTCAAATGTTGAAAAATAGTTTAACATTACAATTATTCATTTCAATATATGCTATATCATTTAATTACATTATCCCGTATTTCATCACCACAGATGTTAATTCTCGATCGTTAAGAATACGCTCCTAAGAAGCGTAAAGTCGTCAACAGTTATTTATGTTTAGAAAAACACTTCCCAAGTTGCATATATTATATGAACGGATGTTCCTAAACTGCAGAGAAGGAGATAAGTGTGATAGAAAGTAGGGTTAGCTGTCCCACTTGCCTACTACCAACAGTCCGGCTCGTGTTTTATTTCTGAAATTCATTAGTTGTAACTCTAAAAACGAATTTGTTATTTTAGAAGCTCATTAGAAGCTAAATTTTCGTTTTTATATTTTGCTTAAAAAATAAATGTCTTTTCAGCTTAAACCGGCTGAAGTAATAACACGGTTTTCATTATTTAACTACATCTTTAATCTAGTTGCAGTCCAGTTGTTAAAACTTTGGTCATAATAAGGGTTATTTATTTTCGCTAGTTTCATACAATTTTCCCTCTTATTCACTACGAGCCCGAAAATTGAATTTTGATTTTTGTATATTTAAAAAAAAAAAAAACACTTTTTGTATAAAATAAAATTTGTACATTTTTTCATCGTGCGATCTTAAAATATAATTGTTTCCCCCATTATTCCTAAACCTTAATGTGAATTGAGTGATTAATCTTCACATTTCACTAAAATATAAACGAAATCGGTTGATCGTATTTTGAGAAATAATTACAAACCGACACTTTTGGATGGACGGCAATACGTTCGATTGGGTCCTAGAAGCTGCAATTCGTAATTTTGTGTTTTTTTTAAGTCAGCTGAGTCCAATTCTTATATTATTATCGAAAAAGAAAAATAAACATCCCAAAATATGCTGACAACAAATTTTATAAAAATCGGTTTTTGCGTTTGGCTTATAAAGCACAGCACAACGACAAACTCCAGTTGGTGTTTGAGAAATTGTAATCTTGGAGTCGTGCATGAATATTTCTGTGGTTGAAATAGTCTTAAACTGAATTTTAGATTTAAAATACAATGGGTAATGTTTTTGTTCTATTTTTGGAAAGGTCCAATCAGATATCAATATTGAGAATAGTTAAAATTATATTTTTTTTTTAAAATTAGGATTTGGTTCTACAGCTGGTTTAGGAGGGAAACTCGCATAATATTAGATTTCGTTTGCTTATCTGTTTTACTTGTCTACAATTTACTCTTGTATGCACAGTGTAGCAACATGGTAACTTCTTTAAACATGTTTTGTAAACTGTTTAACTCCTAATGAAAACAAACGATGAGTGTTTAAATTTTAATTTTTTGAAGATCAGACAATGATTATTACAGCTGTGTTGGCGTTGCGATTATTATCTAATTCGTGTAATTGTTTGTATGTTTTGATAAATAGACTATAATATAGAGTAGTTTTAGTGAGTGCTCAGAGGCTCACTATAATGAGTACGGGATTGGCAATCCTGAAGGCCCTAGCTGGATCTACAGCGGTCTTTGTAACCTTTCTTTCATATTTCATATATGGTTAACTTTTATTCTTTTTCGGCACTGATGTGTTTTTTTTTTTTTTTTTGTAGACAGTTTGAGTGTTTTCGCTCTTAAACAAAAAGAAAAACAATCACGAAATCCTGAGACAATCTAAACCCAGCGTCTAAAAACAAACTTTATTTTCGTGAATCGTAAATTCCATCAGTAATCTTGACAGCTTTCAAATGTCAATACAGATTACACATAATAGTGTCCCATTAGTCCCGTCCAACGTCAAATTGTCATAACAACTTTCAATCTTAGAGTGAAATTATTTCCCATGAAGAAAAAGTGTGCAACAATCCGTCTGTTTGCTGACGGAATTTGCGACATTCAAATAGACCGATTTGTACCATTTAACTACAAGCAAATAGTGACATGTCTTTTAAGATTCATCACGGTCAGTTATTTGTTGTCAGCTGTTCCCAAGGCCGACCTGCCGTGACTAATTTGGTAATGGGATACCGTGTTCACTTAAGTAAAACAATACTTTTATAAAATGTTTACTTTTTTAAGGAATTGTAATGTTTCAAGGATAGTCTGTGTTAGTCACAGTAGTTCATAATCAGTGTACGATCCACATCGTGTATTAAATAGACGCTCTGAGACTTCTTTAAGTTAAAAAAAAAGTTCTTTAGTGTGCTACAATTTTGAGCTATAAGATATTGCAAATAATGCGAATAGTTTACTTTCGGTTTTTTTGTTATAAAATTAAAATTTGTTCCATATTCAAACTGGTACATTTAACTAAAGGGACTTAGTTTTTCCTCTGTGAACTAAATCATTTACAATAATCGAATTATTGAACATTTTGAGAAAGGTTAAGTCAGACACTGGGGTAAATAAATATTGAGCTTGACTTGTGAGATAATATTAAATTATATCTGTTACTATCTTTATTTTTGTGATTGTTATCGTGTTGACGTAATGGCGACAACGACAACAGACGGACTGCATGAAGAGAGTAACTTTTTCTGTTTCTGAAGCAATGAAAAGTGAAGACAGTCAAGAAACGATTCACCAAACTTACCCTATACTTTGGCATACGTACAGAGGAAATAAAATCAATAATTGCATTAAAAGTCAGCGTGTTCAAAGTACCACATTGAGTCGGTTTTAAGGTTATGTTTTTGTTAGGCCTAGTTGGATAATTAGTGTTGACACATGTACCTGACTAACTGTTCAATATTTATAATGTTCATTAGAAAAGTCAACAGTTTCACCGCCACGTTTCTGTGAAAGTTGGTTTGTTATGCACATTGTATATGTTTGGACGTGCTATGCGGTTGCTTTAAGTGGAACACTATTGTTTCCTACTGCAGTCTAGTTAGTGTTGTTTAAAATGTAGGAGGAAACTGTTATCCGTAAGATAAGTCAAAACTGAAACCACCGCTCCTAGTGGCTCTAATTTGTACTGCAAAATTAGAATACTGTACGAAAACACAGAGAATTTGTTTTAAAATACTCCTTAAGTTCTAAGGGGGAGAGGTGGGGAAAGTTAAATTAAAAGAAAAGGGGGAAAAAAATATATATCGTATCGAAAATTAAAAAATTCTCAATTAGATAATTTATGCCTAAATTGTATCGAAACGAAAAAAAAATTTCTTAAATTGCCTGAAACATTTACTGTATTCGTAAAATTGATACTTTGAAACGAATGCGAAAAATTCATTTTGTCAATCCTTTCACTTCCACCCCTTAAAAAGCGACTTTTTGGAGAATTTGGAACCCATCGATTTTTTATAACTCACTTTTTTAGGCACTTCTTGCAGTTATTTATTGTAAAATCAAACTTTTTGAATTTAATAATCTCTCTCTCTCTCTCTCTCTCTCTCTCTCTCTCTCTCTCTCTCTCTCTCTCTCTCTCTCTCTCTCTCTCTCTCTCTCTCTCTCTCTCTCTCTCTCTCTCTCTCTCTCTCTCTCTCTCTCTCTCTCTCTCTCTCTCTCTCCCTCTCTCTCTCTCTCTCTCTCTCCATAAACTGTAAGAACTCGAAGGTTCCACGCCCAGTAAACAAGAGTCCCCCATTGATGCCAATCCTGTGGAGAATAAATATATATCAATTTATATAATATGATAACTATAATAACTAAGCCCTGATTGGCCAGTTGTGACTGAGCCTTCGCTTCCAACAAGATTGTTTTTGTACAGCTACAGATTTTCCTCTAGAAACACTTTCAATTGAGATAAAAATCTTAACGGTAGTTTAGTCTTACAAAACAAAATGAGTTATAAATCATAAAATAATATAATCTATCCGCTTTATAATGTCACGCAAGATATTTTATTTCCTCTTCCTTCTCCTTGATGATAAGGCGTTATCTTGTTAACCATGTGACTGTCACAGTAGACAGCTGTCTAATTATTTGTTCATTAGCATTTGGTGTGACACTGTGTTTGAACATCTCTCAATTAATGTGCCGTATTAACCTCACACGATGCAATTAATTGTGAGCAGACGTATGTAAACAATAGATTACAATGGCGGAATATATATTTTTTTACGTACGAATGTAAACTAATATTATCAGTAACTACGTCAAGTGAAAGTAGAAACAATCGAGATGGGCTCTCCTCAAATCTAATATCAAATCAACGGGTTAGAGCAATTCTAAGGTTTATCGATATTTTTCGACTTGGAGAAAAATAAAGAAAGAGAAAACAACTTTGTGCTAATATTGTTGATTATTAGAGATGAAAAACAAAAATATTAATATCAGATTTCGTGATAAGCAACTCGACAGCAGTGAAACTTCTTTAACGTGTTATAAGTTGAATAACACGCGAGATATGAACACAAAACTGTTTAAAATGGCCGCCATTTTGACATTTTCAAGTCGATTTATCCGATTTTCAATATGGTTTTGTATGAGCACTCAGTCTCGTGTACTGGATTTCATGTTCCTATCTTAATTTTTGTTCCTATCGCAGATTTTAGGTTACCTGAAACCATGAAACGTGAAGATCAACTAAAGAAGAAGTCGAATTTTTTGGAGGATTATCAAATTTACCTCCTTCGTATACTGGGCAAGTTAAAATACGGAAATTTTCGGAATGGAAAAGAATATGGTTAGGTTAGGTTAGGTTAGGTGAGGTTAGGTTAGGTGGGGTTAGGTTAAGTTATTTTAGAATGGAAAAGAATATGGTAAGGTTAGGTTAGGTGAGGTGAGGTTAGGTTAGGTTAGGTTACGTGAGGTTAGGTTATGTTAGGTTAGGTTAGGTTATTTTAGAATGGAAAAGAATATGGTAAGGTTAGGTTAGGTTACGTGAGGTTAGGTTAGGTTATTTTAGAATGGAAAAGAATATGGTTAGGTTAGGTTAGGTGAGGTGAGGTGAGGTTAGGTTAGGTGAGGTTAGGTTAGGTTAGGTTAGGTTAGGTTAAGTTATTTTAGAATGGAAAAGAATATGGTAAGGTTAGGTTAGGTGAGGTGAGGTTAGGTTAGGTTAGGTTAGGTTATTTTAGAATGGAAAAGAATATGGTAAGGTTAGGTTAGGTGAGGTGAGGTTAGGTTAGGTTAGGTTACGTGAGGTTAGGTTAGGTTAGGTTATTTTAGAATGGAAAAGAATATGGTTAGGTTAGGTTAGGTTAGGTGAGGTGAGGTGATGTGAGGTGAGGTGAGGTGAGGTGAGGTGAGGTGAGGTGAGATGAGGTTAGGTTAGGTTAGGTTATTTTAGAATGGAAAAGAATATGGAAAATCTCGTTAATTATAATTATATGTTATTGTATTTATAAAATAATTATATCTACATTATACCAATAGACTACTACTATAGGCTATCTTCTTCTACACAACAAAAACATACCTAATTAACATCAAAGAATTTAAATTCATTTTAGATGGTGTTGATGAGTTTAGCTAATTAGCTTCATTTATTGACAATGGGATTTAAGAAGGACTTAATGTAGTACAGAGTTTGTGAAAAATGCAGGCAATTGAAATGAACATAATGTTTCCTCATACATGATCTTATTACGAAGCCTACACCTTAAATTGAGTGAAATTGAAATTAGTAGAGGTGTATTTATTGCTTTATAATTTGTAGGTTATAATTCCGTTATTTAGTGATAATTCCCATATTTATTGTTCTAAATGGTGTGGTATTATTGGATGGATAATGATGTACTTATAATGTCATTACAAGACCTACGGGTAAAACAGTTATTTGTAAAAAAAAAAACTGTTTAATCTGTGACTTTATTGTTTAACTGGTTTAAATATTTATTTCCATTTTATAAATATTAGTGTCATTGACCTTAGGAAAATATGTCCATAAAAAAATAGACGTATGGACGGAATTTTTTGCTCAGATATATTAATTTTTGTTTGTACACAAAATCTAGTTTACGATTTGTTGTTTTATTATACAGCTTTCAGTTGTAATAAGAATGATGAAATAAAATAAAGTAGCCTACTTCAGTAGTCTACTAGATGGCACCCCACAGAATAGGCCTATGTGAACTTTAGTTTTGAAAAATGATATAAACATAACCTCAAAATAAGGTTATCATGAATGTATAACAGCTGATCGGAAAAATCACATATTTGACAATGTTATATTGGTAGTTTATTATGTGTGTGGGGGGTGGAGGGTTGGGGGGGGGGAAATTTATGTATATGTCCAAAAAATTAAAATTTGCTTACTCGTTTGTGTTTTATGATTATCATAATGTGGGTTCGAATATCCCATTATTCGAACTTGGATGGTGAGAAAACCTAAATTAAACGTAAAACTTAATTTAGGACAGCGGTTTTAATTAAAACTGGTTTTTAAATTGACACGTACGATGATTTGCAATTTTATGTACAGATGTTTTCGACATATCATCTGATAGTCGCTCAAATAAGTTTTCCAGTGCGCAAGTTTTTTAAATTATTATAATGGCAAAAAACTGTTAGTTCGTCATTACCTCATAAAGAAAACAGAGCCTCTAGAGTCTTTGAATATTCTAATAGCGTCAGGATTCGCAAAAGAACAAGATTTGGTCAAGAGAGACTCGATTAGATGGAAAGAGACAGATCTAACCCAAGACTACGCCGAGGTAGATCCAGCTAAGTTCTCTCTTGATTGCCAAGCCAGTACTGTAAACAACGGTTCGTACTTTTGTTTAATGGAAGCGTTTGCAGTTTTACACTATTTTATAAATCTAATATTTGCAGAGTCAAAAAACGTCTCGACTACCTCACGTTGTTGGCAATTGCATTTTCATACCAGCCAAGAACACTCTCACGACACAAAAGTCTATAATCTAGTTGGCAAAGTCACATCGTGGGACATACAAGTAAGGACGTGATGTACATTTATATTTGTACAGGATTTGTTTCTACGACGACGACGCTAAACATTTTTAGAGACTTTAATGGTCGCGTAGAACAGTAGTTGATTTAGGGTTTCAGTGCTTCGTTCCGAATATGAGTTTACAGAATTTGAATATAAGTAGGAATTAATTGAGAAATTTGGAATAATAAAATTCAGTTTAGTTATGCAATTAGAATTGGAAGATTTTGATTCGTAAATTATGTTTGTTTAAATTAAACCGAATGATTTTTTTTGTAATTGAAAGTTGTAGGAGTTATAACAGAGTATTTTACTTGTTTGTATGAGGTTCACTTCACAATATCACCCAATTCTTACAACTTTGTGAAAGAGTCATAGTTTTTTAATTTACTCCCCTCCCCCCCACAAATAATAAACCACCAATATGACATTGTCTATGGTAAAATTATCATGTGTTTTTCCTATTATATGTTACACATTTTATTATTAACTTATTTTGAGGTTATGTTTATATAATTTTTTTAAACCGAAGCAGAATTTCCGCGCGATGTATCTAGTACTTACAAATTTCTTTCATCATTCTCACTAAAAAAAATACGTTTATAATAAAGCACCAATCATAGATTTGATTTTATGCACAACAAATTGTAACTGTTCAAACATTACATGCTTTAAACCTTTCCATTCGCTCGTCTATTGTTTGAACTCTAATGTAATAGCTTTCGGACATAAACTCAAAGGTTAATAACTCGAAAAATTCTAAAATGGACAAAAATGTTTAAACTTGTTGAAGAATAAGGTTACGATTTAACAAGTTTTTTTTTGTAAATAACTGTTTTATTCTTAGGGCTTGTAGGTCTTAGGTCTACTGTAGGTCACTATGGATAAAATAATACCACAATTTACAACAATAAATAAGGGAGTTATAACCTATAAATTATAACAAAATAAGTAAATTTCTAATTGCATTCTTACCAGATTTCATTCAATTTAACATGTGGATTTCGTAACAAGATCACCTATGTACATTTTATTGACTGTATTTTTCACAAACTCTCTACTCTATTACATTTTTCTTAAATTTGTGTAATTTACTCATCAACGACCCCAGATATAGTACTTAGATTGCAATAAAATGTTTTCGGTTTTCTAATGCAAACCTGAAACAAGAAGATCAGGTTATGCCTGCATATGATACGAATTAAATCTTACATAAGCTACATAAATAGACTAGTTACATAAGAAATCCTATTTGTCTGTCAAAGGCAAATGTTAACTTTCTTCTCGCCATTGTCCAGTGAAAGTATCGCACCCAGACATCAAGACTTACCCGTATCTATTACAAGATTTGTTCGACTTTCCCGCAATCATATTCGCTGCTTTGATGGCACACCGTAAATAATCGATTGTTGAATTAAAGCTTTCGATTTATTGCTTGAAGCGAATTGGGTGAAATGTTTGTAGCGTTAAGAAAGTCAGTTGAGTTCGTTGGTATTTTAAGTTAGTCGGGTCATTCCACTTTGCGTAATCGACACTTACACGTCAACCTATCGATATGTTGGGACTAATGGTTTAGGTTGTGGACCTCCTTAACGGTAAATGAGGGTGTTAAGTACAAGTAGGATAGTGTAGAATTGAAGCGTGCTTTTATTTAAGCTTGGTGATGGTATGAAAACAGATTGGAATATTTCCCACTGCAGCCAATACTAACTCTTCTAGATTAAATATTGAAATATTTACAATATTGGACTGATATGATTGAGTTGATTATTTCATTGGGAGTCAATATCAGTTTGTCATTAAGAATATGGTAGGGTTAGGTTAGGTTAGGTTATTTTAGGTTAGGTGAGGACAGATTTAGTTATTGTAGGTTAGGTTAGGTTACGTTGGGTTAGGTTTGTCATTAACAATATGGTTTGGATGATGTAAGGTGCCATATAGATTTCATATTCCTCGAATGTGTTGAGGAGGAATCCTTTTATACATAACGCTCAGGTTTTCCTGTAGATTTACATAAGACTGATTGTAAGGTGTTTTGCGAATTGGATTTACGTTCTTGTGTTGTTAGTTTAGGAATATCAACGAATCTGATGATGGCAGTTTGATTGTCGAAACCGGTAATTTTAAGTTGAAAATAGGATTGTAGACAGACTTAGAAAAAAGATAAGAATAGATAAGACGTTAATTTACGGTTATTTGTGGATCTTCTCGTTTGCCGAAATCAACTTTGGTATTAATCGCCGAGCTGCAAAAAATGAGTTATAATAAATCTAAGTTCTGATTGGTTAGGATAATGATCTTTAAACTTCCGCAAAGCGGTTTTTAAACGCCCGCTATTTGTTACTAGTCAATTTATAATTATAATATTTCCGTCTGCCGATGAAAATTTTGAAAATTGATTAAAATACGGGAATGGGTGATATGACACGTCACGCATGCGTACAGATGCATTTGTAATCTGCGCATCCTTTCCACCGCTTCATGTCTAATATTTTATTTCTGCCCTGAAGCGATTATTACTATACTTTAGATCCCGTATTTGCTCTGCAAAAAGAGATGTTAATGTTGGCACTTTACAATATTTAAAAGTTATATTTAAGAAAATGGAAAAAAGAATGAGAGAAAAAAAAAAGATGTCCAGATGTATTTTCTGTGCACCAAAAATTCCTAAACCGAATTGCTTGCGGTCACGTGCAACCACGAAAGACAATATTTTGTGGTAGGGTCGAGTTACCCACACGAGCGTAGCGTATGGAGGATACTTCACTTATACACAGCTTGGTGGCGCTCTATGACCGAGAAACTGACACGAGCGAAGCGAGTGGACAAAACTTTAAATAAATTTACTCTACTGGATAAGACCTCTTGATCTATCAATACAATTTAACATTTCCTACAAGGTCCAAGACTCAAACTTTCGGGGATTACATTTAGAGGATCTGTTTATACCGCCAATTTGTTTTAATTACGCTCCACTCTTGTTTTTCAATTAAACTTTAAAACTAAACAATTGTTTAATGTAAACTATACATTTCTTTTAATAAACAAATATTGATAAGTGGAGTCTTATCTTAAACTTACATACAACCTACTGTAGTATCCACAATCATACCCGAAAGCTAGTCACCATTTTTAAAGTAAATTTTACTTGTTGAACTTAACTTAATTAAGCATTAATTAAACTGATTAATTAAGAGAGATTTTAGACTAAAATTAAAAAAATCTAGGACTAAATGTGAAAGGCTCTGTTTAGATCGTAGGTTTTGCATGACCAGATAAATTTTTTGCACTTGTTATGCCTTTCACTTAACACTAATTTCATGGAAATCGGTTCTGTTGATTTCTATAACAAGAAGTACGTGATGGTCAGGCTACTGTGTCGTCTAGATCTTTGTGATTGTATGTCATATTTGGATACTAGACTAAAAACTTATAAGAAATAAAAATTCCCGTGAAAAATTCGCTGCCGTTTCTGATCGTGCCTGATTTGTATTTTTTGTTTTATTTTTTAAAGATTTACTTTCCCTTTTGTAACACAAATTTTGCAATTTGTTTAGTTGATCTCTAGATTCAAGATAGTTTTTGTTAAGAGAATTTACTCCAACTTCTATTGCGTGTTCTTTAATTATTTTTTATCTATACATAATTTAACTTCAATTTAAACAAAAGTTTTATCCATTTTGAATCCCAAATCAGAAATGAAAAGCTCATAACTGCATTCCAATAGCGAACTGTTCTTTTTGAATTATAACAATTATCAAACTAAATTTATTTCATAGTAGAAACACCTATTTATTCTATCTCAACCAATTTTGATTTTAAAAATTTAATTCCTCGAATAACTCCAATTTACACCTCCATACAACCTTTATATAACTTCACAAAACAATCAACCCACCCCTTTTTTAAATAACTTTCAAATTTACTTTAACCAACCGAAATCATCTAACATGTATTAACACAGGACATTTTTCAGCAGAATGAAACACCGTTCAGTTATCTTTAAAAATATCATAAAGAGCAAACGGAGTTTCTACCCCCTCAACAAGTTTTCTGATTTATATGGACCAATTCTGTGGGCACAAAAGATGAGTTGAGATCCGCGTTACCGAGATGAAGCTTCCTTCAGTCTGTCTGAAGATCGAGAACCAAGTGCGAGATAACAAAACATCATTATTGACTCATTGGATTACTAAATTAAAATTAAAACGAAAAACAGTAATTTTTTTATAACTTAGTTAACACTCTCTACATGAGTAAGTTTTGTCACATCATGTAGATACAGCGGATTAAACAGCTTTCTACAGCTTGGAGTACAAGCTGGGTGATTACACTGTGAAGTTACATAGTCTAACTCATATAGTTTCTATCAAAGATACAAATTTTGATTTCACCTTTATTGTCAGGGTTCCAGTTCTAGTTTGCCTCTCATCTGTGAAGCTTATGACGCACCTTCATTCACAGTTAATTCCTTCTCAATCCGAGATCATCTCTTTGGAAAGCCGTGAGATACTTCAGATCATGTCCTATTCTCCTATCTGATCTCCACTCCACACTGCTATAAAATCTGTTTCCTAATCAAAGCTGGGCAGTCAAATATTATGCACTGAGCTGTCTTCTCAGCTTCATTACATGGTACATTCTATGTAGATATGGAACATCCAGTGACCCGTCAATAATCCAACCATTTACAGTAGGTCTGACCTGTTCAGCTTAAGCGCTCCCTATGTATTGAGTCTTGAAGGACCTTTTAGCATTATCTTAGACTGTATATTATTGCCTTCAGTTCTGTCCAAAGCTTTCGGATAATATGACTTCTAGCACCGTTGGGAAACACACTTACGTGCCATAGTATGAGATACTCCGCACTCAGGTTCTGAGCATTTAGCTCCAGTCTGTGCCTCCTCATCATCAGTAACGCCCTTATGTCCCGGGACCCACAACAGATTTACATTGTTGGTTTTGCCAGAGTTTTGAGGAAGATATGACAATCCTACACTATGTTGGAGATATAGTTGTGGTTTGCCTAAGACAGAAGTCTTTCCTCTATAACCTCTATCTACATTTCTCATCAAACCAGTCAGAGCAATTACTACCGCTTGAAATAGAGTTGCCAGGTCTAAACACGTGTACCAAGTCAGTGCATTCTTCATATAGCTAGGTTCACCTTCAGAACACTCGTTCCTGGTGACACGATATGGAATCTCAACGTCAGCTATCTTTGATATCCTGTCCGACATCATTCCTAGGATTTCTATTCGCAGAATGTCATCTTTACCGGTATGTTTATGGTATTCAATCTGATGGTATCACCATTTTACCCACACAGTGTATTCTGTAGGCCGCCACCCATGCCTCCTACATTTAAATATTTGACCCCCAGTCTACCTTCCTTACTCTATAGTGAATCTTGAAGGACGCCTCAACATCCTTTTGGCATTCAATTCTCTCCGAAACCTTCTAATGTTCCTTCGAAACCTATTGGGGAGACGTACCTAAGTGTCAAAGTATAAAATACTTCACACGTTGGTTCCGATGAAGAGGTCTAACTCCTGCTTCAGTGTATCTATCGACTTTATGACCCACAACAACTTTGTTGGTTATTGGCAGGGTTTTGAGGGCGATATGACAAATCCACATAGTTTTTGAGTTACAGCCGTGATGAGCTGCCTTCCTGTTCGAGTATATTCCAGAGTTTGGTCTTTCCTCTAAAACGTAAAGACTTACTTACATTAGAAAAATTTAGCATTAGTCACATTTTTAAAAGGATACAATTTTGTCACGCTCTGTGAAGAGCTTGTAAAATTTTAATAAAAATTGGTATCTTTTTCAATAGCCGAGATAATAAAATCATATTCAATCACTCAATCATGTATATCACAATATGCTGTCTATGGAAATTTATCACAAGATTCACAGTTTTGTAGCACAATTTATTCATTTTATTAGAATTTTGAAATTCGATACATCACGAATAACAATTGCTTGACGAATAACGGTTGGAAAACATAGTACAGGAGTGCTAATATTGGTTTTATAGATTAAAGTAACCAACTTTGATGTATTCGATTGGAAATCCGTTCAACCGATAAGGGAAACCAATCTTCTCACCCTCAGAGCCTGATGGAATGCACCCTTACCCACATTAAAGTAAAGGTCAGAGTCTTGGTGTTTCTTAAGTTGCATTTTTTATCAAATGAATGCACTTTCGTTTTTCCTCATATAATACAATTTCGCCCTATCATTTTTGAAGGGGGAAGTTCAAAGATTTTAAATGACATTTTGGAATGATTTTATTATTTTAATAGGATGGAGAACAACAGAACGTCGCTACTTGGCCGTATTAAAAATGACAATCGATAGAAATTTAAAATGAATAAAACAAGTTGATAGGCCGCGCCATCATGCTACCTACCCACCCCGAACATACAACTGATTTAGAAATTAAATGCCCAAAAGTTGGTTTCGTGACATTGGAGTAAATATTAAATTGTGTAGGTAGGGTAAGTTTGTATTAAAACAGTTGATACAGGGGTTTTCTAAACCTCGTAATTGTGTATATCACTACTTTCTTGATGTCGGCTACGCTATAATGGTTCTTTGTATATTTATAATAAAAAGTGTCCACTTGCTACGGTCTCTGTCCTATCGGATCTCGTAGCTATATCACATTTTCTTGGAAGATCAGTGTTCGAAATTACATTTAGTATGTTAGGTTAGGTTAGGTTAGGTTAGGTTAGGTTAGGTTAGGTTAGGTTAGGTTAGGTTAGGTTAGGTTAGGTTAGGTTAGTTTAGGTTAGGTTAGGTTAGGTTAGGTTAGGTTAGGTTAGGTTAGGTAAGGTTAGGATAGGTTAGGTTAGGTTAGGTTAGGTAAGGTTAGGTTAGGTTAGGTTAGGTTAGGTTAGGTTAGGTTAGGTTAGGTTTGGTTAGGTTAGGTTAGTTTAGGTTAGTTTGTTAGGTTATGTTGGTAGGCTAGGCTTTTTTTATGTTAAAAGTTAGGTTAGGTTAGGTTAGGTTAGGTTAAGTTAGGAGAGATTAGGTTAGGTTAGGTTAGTTTGTTAGGTTATGTTGGTAGGCTAGGCTTTTTTTATGTTAAAAGTTAGGTTAGGTTAGGTTAGGTTAGGTGAGATTAGGTTAGGTTAGGTTAGTTTGTTAGGTTATGTTAGTAGGCTAGGTTAGTTTGTTAAAAGTTAGGTTAGGTTAGGTTTGGTTAGGTTAGGTTGTAAGTTACGTTTGGTTAGTTTTATAAGTTTGGTTAAGTTAGTAGGCTAGGTTAGTTTGTTAAAAGTTAGGTTGTTAAGTTACGTTTGGTTAGTTTATGAAGTTAGGTTTGGTTAGGTTAGTTTCTTTTTCTTTTTTTATAGGGAAGTGTTGACTGAGAGGTTTTTCCTTTTTAAACAAAATTTTTGTTAGGATATCTCAAGGCCATTCCCGAGAACCGTTTTGAGTGGTTGTCATTAAAATGGAATAACATTTCTACCATCGTTCCTTCGGTCAGTTGCAAAAAAACCTTATCCTTAAATCTCATAATGATGTGCCTAACCTAACCTCAACAGTATGAAATGGTCAAGTTATAACAGAACGCCACTTTATTCGGTCAATTAATCAATTTTATCTCTTGGAAGTACAGGTAATAAAATAGTAAAAGAGAATGCAAAAGAGAGAGGTCGATTATTTTTCAATTGAAGGATGTGTATAATACAGGATGTTCGCAATCTTGATGTATCTTGAATAGGCAAGGATGATATCTTTTAAAACCAAGATAATGAAAACAGTAGTTTGACTGTAGTTAAGGAATAGGATACAAAGTTTTATTTGATGGTTTTGTTAATGCTCGGAATTAAGAGATTTTTATATTGTTTTACATTCGCTGCTTTTATTTCGTTCGGTCTTCAAGCTTATTTCTAATGAGCAAATATTTGTAAGTATAAATTACTATCAAAAGCTAACTTTTGGCATATATGATAATTTTGTCCTACTTTCAAAAAATGTTTATATTGAAATTAGTATGATTTTAATGGTAGAATAACCACCGCATTAAATACATTAATTTAAAAAGAATAATGAATATATATATATATATATATATATATATATATATATATAAACTTGATATAGGGTGTCCCACAAAGAAGCGGAGAAATTTTCAGGACATATCCTGAATGGTTGTAAATCTAGTCGCCATTTTGTGTTTTGAACAAAAAAAAAATCTTATCTTTTGACGCCAAATGATACAGATTTGAAATGTTGTACGTTACTTAGTGATATAGAAATCCAATTTGAGAGAAATTTAAACAAATTTCCTATACTCGTTTCAAAATGGCGGCTCATTATAGCATTGAATATCTCGAAAACTGACAAAAAAGCCTTCTAAACGACAAATAGACTTATTTACAATCTATTCAGAATTCAATTAAAAATTGCAAAAAAAATTCGTTCTAAACTAATCGTTGATGTTGTAGACAACTACCAATAAATTATGTTTTCAGTTTTTAGTTGAGAACTTGATTATTTTGACGTACAAAAACATTTTATTTGTCTTTAAAATAGGAAACTTTTTGTCTCTTGTTCATTTTTGTAAAGTTAATGGTTTTTAGATATATTCGATGTTAAAGATTTTAAATGGCAGCCATTTTGAAATGAGTAAAGGAAATCTGTTAATAATTTCTTTAAAATTGAGCACTAAGTAGGATTTAAAATTTCTACGCTGTATAATTTACCTTTCAAAAGATGTTATTTTTTAATTCAAAACACAAAGTGGAGAGTAGATAGACAACTAACCATTGTAAGGGATATGTTAATATCAATTTATTTTCTTCAGTAGAATACGTTTCTTCGCGGGACACTCTGTATATTATCAGAATGAATATTTGTGTAGTATGTCATATAATTCTGTTTGGTTAGGTCCACCATAGAAACAATAAAACATTGTTAATAAAATCGAGCAAGTTTACAATATACAGAACAGGTGTTAGTAAAGTCTTTCCCGCCTAACTTTTGGGACTTTTAACTAGGTCACCTTAAGTTTCTGTTATGATAGTTTTTAATTTTACACCTCCTCCTAAAGCGGAGAATTTTGAGCTACTCAAAATTTTCAAATGGAAACCCGCATGACATGTCAAATTAAAGGGTATAGACAAAATTAATTGCTCTTATGAAATATTCTTTGGATGACCCTAACCAAAATAGTAACACAGAATGTATTTGAGATATTTTAATTATAAAATCGCTAAATATGTGAAATAAGCACACTAAACAATTTTTAAAACGTTGATAGACTAATCGGAGAGGAGCATTCAACGTTGAAATGAATTTTACCTGTCTTCCAAAAGTATGGTACTTTTGGGTAATTTTTGGGACTTTTAACTAGGTCACCTTAAGTTTCTGTTATGATAGTTTGGAATTTTACACCTTTTCCTAAAGCGGAGAATTTTGAGCTACTCAAAATTTTCAAATGGGAACCCGCATCTTATGACATGTCAAATTAAAGGGTATAAAAGACAAAATTAATTGCTCTTATGAAATATTCTTTGGATGACCCTAACCAAAATAGTAACACAGAATGTATTTGAGATATTTTAATTATAAAATCGCTAAATATGTGAAATAAGCACACTAAACAATTTTTAAAATGTTGATAGACTAATCGGAGAGGAGCATTCAACGTTGAAATGAATTTTACCTGTCTTCCAAAAGTATGGTACTTTTGGGTATATTAAAATGCAAAAAAAAAAATAATCACGTCAACATATCAAATTAAATTGCTTTTTATGGTAAACTAATGGCAGCAAAAAATTTCACTTTTAACTTTATTAAAAATGTATTTAAAAATGTAGATGACATTTTTTTAATCTTGCAATTTTACAGTTAGTATGATAGTTAAATTTCGTTTGAACCATTATTCTAAATAATCACAACAAACCAACTGTAAATAAGCTTTTAAATCAGGGAATGACTTTTTAGTCAACCTGTACTAACTAATTTCAAGCGTAGGTAAATAAATAACCTTTTAAAAACTAAGGTGCCTCTCAGAGAATTTCTTAAAAACTATTCAAATGATTTTGACGAATTTGCTTTATTCTATTTCGTGTTGTTCAAAACGGTTTTGTAATAATAGTCATTTCACTTTATAATGATAGTTTTTATTCATTTTTTGTAAACATAAAAATTATGCATGTTATTGTGGTAAATATAAATACCCTCAGGCGAATATATAAGTTATATAAATACTTTAGTGAATACGAACTTAGCAATCTCATGATCTAGCTGGAATGTAGTCTTGGGTTACATCCCTCTCTATCAGTTTTACTATCAGGTCTTTGTTTACTAATTATTTTTTCTTCCAACGCTGATGCTATTAGAGTATTCGAGGGCTAAACCGTCTTTATTATGTTCTTTTCTTCCTTTTTTTATAAGGGAATGAAAACCGAGAGGTTTTAACCCTTTAAACAACAGCAAAAAATAGTATAAAACGTTAGGGGCAGGAATATTTTGTTTGCGAAAGGTTTGTATTTTTTCGAATTTACAAGTTGTGTACAATAGTGTCGTTATAGCCTACTTCCTTGATGCGTTTTATTAATTTTTCAACAGAAAAACCAAGCTCTTACTGTGTTTCCCGCTGAAAAGAAGTACTAGATAAAACCACTTAAATAAAGATGGTTTTATATTTCACATTTTGAAATCATATCTACTCAAGTAAAACAAGTGTCTATAGAGCTTAAAGCTTGTTATAGTTCCACTGTTTTACAACGGGATTGCAAGTGTAGTGTCTCACTACAATAATCATTAGCCAATTAACCATGTCACCTGGTAGCTCTAGTTTGTTATCCCGTACACGATGCGGTCAAAGTGTGTTTTCGTGTTATTTGTACGTTTCAATTAAATCGAAATATACGTTTTGGATTTAAATACTAGGAATTTTCATTCTTGGCTACATGTGCAATGTTAACTTGCCCTTGTGCCTCTCAATCCCTAGGGAACCTGCTTGGATCTATACTATGCCAATATAACTCGTAGTTAATTGTAACAGCTACCTGCACTAGGCTAACTCCCAAGCAAAGCTACCGATGTCTTGCAATACTAATAATGTTGGGTAGTTTTATTATGAGTTAAACAATAATTTAACCATGTTTAGTCTAACTGATAAATTAACATTATGTCAGTGGTTTGGCTGAAGAGTCTGCAGAACACATTCTTTTAGAGTGTGAGGCGCTAGGACGAGGCCCTCCGGGGAAAGAGATGGAAACCATCCTAGACAACCCTATCGGTAGTATCTGTTCCTTCATAAGGATATGACGGGTATTACTGAATGGGTGTAGGAAGGAAATTGGGGCGGCAAAAGACCTTTAGGTCGACGCCGGTGAGGCCTCTGATGGAGGTTATCACAGCCCAGTTATTAAAAAAAAAAACAAAAAAAAACATTATGTCAGCTGTACTGTCATATTTAATTTTTAAACATTTGTTTGCTTTAAAGGTTATAATTATTTCCACTGTGATTACTAACACAGTACACAAATTAATATTAGTTTTTAGTTGAAGAAACTTGCAATTTAAAGTGAAACATTTTTATTGCATTTGTTCAGTCGGAAAAATATTATTTTCGTTGAGAAATTTCTCATGATTTGTTTACAAGGAAGGAAATTGTTCGTTAAATTGTGTGCTATTTGCAACTTTGATCCAAAATTAAATGAAACATTTATGACTTTTCCGAGCGCTTTAAATGAACTTAAATGTAGAAGAATCGCGGTGCCAAGCGCTGTCACAGTTGGTAAACTCGCACGGTCCCTATTGGTTTCTTCATAGTCAAGCTGTCTACTGGCTCCTCTCTTAACGGACTCGTGGCGGCTTGGATATATCTTTTCCCACTTATTCTTAGATTAGATCTCTCTCTTTAATCTTTTCTATAACGTCTTTCTTGGCAAATTTTTGTTCTCTTCCGATCCGGACGCTATTCGAGTATTTTAGGGCTAAGGGTCTTTATGTTAAACTCTTATTGTTTTATTTTTATAAGGCGATGATAACCGGTAGGTGTTTCCATTTTAAACAACAGACGAATTAACTGCCTTCTATATTTACTGTTTATTACGTATTAAATATACAGTTCTCTGTTTGAAGTTATTTGTTAATGATGGAAGTTCATTTTTATTATTATACATTTTTCGGACATTTGTGTGTTAAAAATCAAAACACGACGTTTCGGGAATAAGAATGTAACCCGCTCTCGGGCTAGGAAGCTTAATACAACTAACAATAGGCCACTCCCCTAATAGTTTGTCACGCCTTCTGGACCACGTCACTTGTTGCTGTATCTTTAAACAACACGTATTTGACGTTAGTTGTGTGTTACCGTGTTTGTATTTTTTGACTTCTCAGTTTTAGCTCTGAGATGCATGCTTAGATATTAAGGTTGGTGGTATTCTTATTTAATTTCACTTCTGCATAGGCTTAGTTTCTAGTTTCATGTTTCTTTAGTTTTTAGTCACTTGATAACAGGAATTGATTCTTATTCCCGAAACTTTTTTTTTTAACACACAAATGATGGCAAATGTCCGAAAAATGTATAATAATAAAATATACAGTTGTCCTAAAAATTCCATCCATTTAATAAATTATGAACAAGGGAATCAAAATAAAACAGATTTTTTTACAGATTATAGAACTTTCCTAAATTTTGGTACATAAGGCAATTTTGTTTAACACCATAAATTTTAGTTACAATCTACTTTACGTCAACTAATCCTTTTGAATGTTACCTTGATCATCTATCACAATGTCAGACATACGACGATCCTCAGAGTACATAAACTTCACAAACACAAATTCATAGTCACAATACAAAATATATTTCACTCCACGCGGAGATTGTGTTAAAATATAAAGCAATAAATGTCATTGTTAAACATGTTCTTATCGACTTGCTCGTCCGACCGGTGAGTCGATAAAAATATCACGATAAGTGAATAAGGTAAGCTTCAAAAGGATTTGTTGACGTAACATATATATATATATATAATATATATATTGTAACTAAAATTTTACTAATCCGTGACCTAACAAAAATTGTATTAAAACTATAAATTTGGGGTGGGGGAATAAATTATTTTAAAGATGATATCGAATAGAAAAACAACTGATCATAATGGAGGTTTAGGTTAGGTTAGGATATGTTAGGTTAGGTTAGGTTAGGTTAGGTTAGGTTAGGTTAGGTTAGGTTAGGTTAGGTAAGTTTAGGTTAGGTTAGGTTAGGTTTGGGTGGGTTTGGTTAGGTTAGGTGAGGTAAGGTTAGGTTAGGTTAGGTTAGGTAAGGTTAGGTTAGGTTAGGTTAGGTTAGGTTAGGTTAGGTTAGGTTAGGTTAGGTTTGGTTAGGTTAGGTTAGGTTAGTTTAGGTTAGGTTAGGTTAGGTTAGGTTAGGTTAGGTTAGGCTAGCTTAGGTTAGGTTAGGTTAGGTTAGGTTAGGTTATGTTCTTAATAAAGATTGACAGCCTATCAAAATTGACAGCCTTTGTGAATTGTGACGATTGAACCAAAAACAAAACCTGGTGGATTCAGTATTAAACTAACCTTTTGGATTATATTCGTATGTTGTTTTCTAGTGTCAATATTGCCTAAAGTGTTAAAGGATCCCGAATAAGAATTTAATATCGAGAGTTCCTGTTAATACCAACTTGTGGATTGCCTTGATAAACTGAAAATATAATCACTTTCATATTTGTTATTCGCTTTCTAGGAATAATAATTACAGCCTAAATTCCTTGAATCATAGTATTTTTGTTTACCCATATGTTTACATGTTCTGTAACACGCAATTAGAAATCTCATAAGCTTATTAAATTCTTAAAATTTTTAACGTCACTCACTTTCTTCACAGCCATTATAATATGCAGAAGATTGCATGTATTATGAGCAACGGACTATTACAATTAATAACTTCAACTACCGTAGGAAGTTGCGACCGGAAATAGCATAAAAGAAGACTAATAAAAGTTCACGCTAGTGTGAGCATTGTTTATATTTTTACAGTTGGTAACTTGGAAAGTGAGAAGTGGTGTTAAGTTGCCATATTAGTCGCGAGTCCGTAGACAGTTAATTGGAAGAATTTCCTGTCAGCTGCGAAATAAAACACGCGTTCTTGATATGATATCGTTGTATCGATTAATTTAACACGATTAAATGTTTTGTTGGGTCTCAGGGTGACTTTACTTGTTGATCAGGTAATTTGGATTGTCCAGTACGCGAATCGGAAAGTCCTAATTGAATATCCAAGTGTCCATAGAATGTTCATCTATTTGATAGTCGGTTTAGAAAATAATTTAAGATTATAATAGGCATTTTATAATAATTTCAAACACTAAATAAAAGAAAACCACAATTTGTCAACTTTATTGGTCGTTCAGCAGTAAGTCGCCACTGATTTTCCTCTTTGTTGTTTGAAAGCGAATAACCTCTTTACATCATCGCCTTTATAAAAAAAGGAAGGAAAATATAAAAACGAATGCCCACTAGCATTCAAACTATATTATCCTCAAGGTCTGCAAAAACCAGAGCTACCAGGTGACATGGTTAATTGTCTAATGATTATTGTAGTGAGACAATACACTTGAAATCCCGTTGTAAAACAGTGGAACAACAAGCTTTAAGTTCTGTAGACACTTGTTTCACATCGGTAGAGATGATTTCAAAATGTGAAATAAAAACCATCTTTATTTAAGTGGTTTTATCTAGTATTTCTTTTCAGCTGGAAACACAGAAAGAGCTTGTTTTTTCTGTTTAAAAGTTATAAAACGCAACATGGAGATAGACTACAACCACACTATTTAACAGTACATGTAAATTTGGGAAAGAGTATGTACCTTCTGCACACTAAATATTCCTAATCTTACGTGTTGTTTTAATATATCTTTCCTGTTTAAAGGAAAAATCTCTCCTTCATCGTTAAAAAAAAACGAAAGAAAAGAACATGAAATAAAAACACCTAATCATGAAACACTCAAATAAAGTCATTGTCAGAAAATAACAAGAGTTGTTAGAGACCTGATATGAAAGATGAAAGAGACACTACCACCACACTTTCAATCACCCACTACGCCACAGGGTTTTCGTCTGCACAGCAAACCAAAATCTGGACTGCCTTCTTGATGCCGTGCTATCCTGATCTCGGTTGTGATCGCGGTTAGTCCGGTCACAACCAAGATTGCTTTGGTAACCCAAAGCGCAACCGAAGATTTAACAGGGATCCTAGGCACGTCGAATTTATTTATTATCCTTCCTTTTGAGCAAATATCAACCGGCATAGTTAATAATTATTTAAATATTTCTGATTTTTAATATATCTTACCTCTGTTTTTTAGTAAACTAAAACAAATAACCAATTAATTTTTTTTAATCCTAACATAGTTTCTGCTTTCTAATCTAAAGCCTCCGTCAAACTTAAAAAAAAAAGCGTAACGGCTCAGTTGTCACACTGCCAACTCGCAGACAAATAATAAAAGTTCGTAAAAACTTCAATCAGCTTATTTACTAATGACTTAGAAGGTTCAACAAAATTGGGCAGAAAAAACGTAATTGGTCGTATCGGTTTAACAAATGGAGGAGAAAGTTGCCTTCTGTGACAAATAGCTTGGAAGAAAACTGTTTGGATGGGAGATAAATTTAAACTGAAATACTTTGTAGCTATTAATTTTGTGTTTTTATCTCTTCAATTCCATCACGTAGATCTTAAAGTTACAGATATAATGATACCTCCATTATATACATTTAAAGAGAGAAAACAGCTTTTTTCAGTTTTCTTTCAAACTAATTCAATTCGCTTCGGTGTTGACACGAGATGAGTAATCTTGAAGCATTTCAAATAAAGGAGTGTCAATTTTAAACTAAATAAAAGAAGGCCCATCATTGTACGTACCCAGCCCAAAAACATATCCCTTATATGTAATGTCCAAAAATTGTTATCTTGGTTACGGAATGTTTAATTTTATTGTTAGAGGAGTTGTATTCAGTAGTTTGTTTAAAATAGTTGTTACACAGGTTTTCTGATCTTGTAATTGTGTATAGGCGGGCCTCTTAGAAGTGTTATTAAACAGTGTCCACTCGTTTCGCTTGTGCCGGATCTTGTAATTATACATTCTCATTTGGAAGACTACGATTCAAATTTATATTTTTGACAGTAACTTAGCTCTTTGTCATCTTAGAGCGATGCGGTTTGCACTATTACATGTAAGATTGGAATCTGTAAATTTCTATCTGATTTAGTGTGTTATTAAAAAAAAAAAAAACTGTTTCGCAATTTTGAAATTTGATTAGTTTTTTTTCTAAATTGCAACATGGTTCTATAGAGCGCACTATAATCCTCTATACCAAATTTCATGTTCATATCTTAATTTTTGTGACCGCTATCGTGCAAGGCCATGAAATGTGAAGATCAGTCGAAAATCCGCAGGTGGAAATTTTTTGACGATACCAACCTTACAATATACTACGTTTACTGAGTAATAAAATTCATACTGAAGATTTTAAAAATTCATACGAGAACTACTCTCAAGCAGCGTCATTCTGCCACGACAATGCTCGGCTTCAGGATGCGGCGAGGACAACGACGTTACTGGACAAGTTTTGACGGGAATTACTGGACCTTACATTCCTGATTTAGCTCCAACAGATTTTCCTTTTTCTAAAACTTTAAGAATTTCTTGGTGTAAAACGACTGGAGAGCGATGTCGTGTTGAAAGAAACTTACTGACTGGTTAAATGGATAGGCGACAGTGCACTTTGATGACGATATCTTAAAGCTGATACCAAGACTTAACAAGTGTTATGATACTAAGGATGACTACGTAGAAAAATTAAATAATGCTCATACTTTCATTACTTATAAAAGTTCAATTTTTCTTGTTCTATTACAAAACTGTTTTTACTTAAAAACGACCTGTGTATATCGACATATCAAAATCGATCTCTGCAGATTAGTTTAACATCTAATTATTTTAAATCCAACTTTGTATTTTTCAAACTGAACATTCTAAATACTAAATATAACTTATAAAGCTTGTATTATAGAAATGTTCTAAAGTTAATTCAGCAATTAATACTAATACAGGCTCATCACAATCTTACCCAAGTGTTGAACTTATATAATCTCTCTTTGAGTTAATCTACACCAATTCCTCATCAATATTCTCTTCACTTCTCCTGAACTCCTTAACTTGTTTAGAAAGGACTAAAGTTTTCCAAGTTCTGTGCAATATCATCTAAACCTTAAGGACTCTTACAGAATGGTCTGTTATTGATTTTTTTAATGTTAATTCTGTTGTAATAAGAATGGATTGTTGGGTGTCCTAATTGTAGGTTTAAAATGGTCGATTTTACAAATAAATCACCATTTATTTAGAGTTGATCTTTCAAGTAGAAATCATTTGGTTTTTTAATTTCAAGCCTTTTGGACGAAAAGCCAACAAAACAAGGTAGTATTGAGAGATAACATGCTGTAATAAGTGTGTGGGTTCCATCATGGTACTTACCCAGCCTAAAGATACAATGCAATACAAGCAAATCCTCTAGATATAACGTCTAAAAGTTGGTTTCTTTGGCCTTGTAGGAAATGTTTAATTGTATTGCTACGTCAAAGGGTCTTATCCAGTAGGGTAAGTTTGTTGTAACAGTTGTTACACAAGTTATTTAATTGTGTATATCACTACTTTCTTTTAATATCGGCTAGCCTCTAACCGGCCTCTTAGATTTAATTAGTGTTCACTCCCTACGCCCGTATCGATGACGCAGGTTTCGTAACCAAACGAATATCACATTTCCTTGGAAGTCAGAAAATTAACAGTATCATTGCTATTTGTCATCGTAGAGAGGTGGGATTGGTACGAATGGAATACATAACCAAATGGCCAACATTTTGTTATTTCCAATTCAATTTTTGTTCGTAGGGTTTTATACGAACGCCCTATAGTCCCCTTTACCATATTTAATGGCCCTAATTTGTACGGCTTAATTTGCGTGTCACGGATCTAGCTGGCATCGAAGCTGTACGTATGGGAAGAAGCCTTCACTCGCTACGCTCGTATCGGTCACTCGATTCTGGATCTCGTAACTACATTATCTTGCGAGATGAGTAAAGTTCATTTTTGACAATAACTTCGCTTCATCGTAGGCTGTAGGGTTGTGTACTATTACATACAGAATTGAAACCTGCAAATTTTTATGTAATTTATAAGTTGAATAACAAATGATATATGAACAAAGAACTGTTTCAAAATCGCCACCATTTTGATATTTTCAATTAGATTTTTCTCAATTTCAATAAGGTTCTCATATGAGCTCATTATTGTCTCGTATAATAAATTTCATGTTCCTAATTTAACTTTTGTGGCCTCTATAGTACGTACTTACGTACAGGTAAGTACGACGGATAGACGGAGATCATTAAAAATATGCAGATAGTAAATTTTACTATTGCAAAACTTACCCCATACTTCTTATACTTGGCAAATATAAATCGTATACTTATTGCTGAAACAACATAGGAAGCTTTATTTCCATAAAAATCGATTCTATTTTAAAATTTTGAATTATTTGTACCATACAAATACTACAAACGTTTCAATGACTAATTCGTCATCCTCAGTTGTTACAAAGCTGTACTAATGCCGATTTCATGTTCAGAATGCAGTACGGCTCTTGTTTAGAATCGTTGTGCTATCAGTCGGGCCAAAAACATCAGGCACTACCGACACAACAGTGTGTAGCAACACTTCGTAGGCGATCAGTAGTTTTATTTCTACCTGACACATCCCATATTTGATTTTTCTTTGTAACATTGATCGATTAAGGAAGACTGTGGTTTCATTGCGTATGGTAAAAATGTTAAAAACGAGTAAGGAATTTACCCTGTGCGTTAGGATTATTTAATAATAAGTTTTTACATTTATAATGGGTGGAAAGTTGTTTTGTGACGATAAGAAAACTTAATTCAATAGGAGATTGAACATAATTTGCTAACTAGCGCTGTCCTCAATCACCTTACTTCGAAGTATGACATTTTATTTTTTCGTATTTTTATCCATTTGCCTTTGTCTCTTATAGGAAAAAACTCTCGGTAATCGTCTTATAAAAAAAAGATAAAAAAAGAACATAAAAGAAAGCTTAGCCTTTAAGTATTCTAATAACGTCAGTGTCTGGAAAGAACAACTGTTAGTCAAAAACGACCTAAAGGGAAAGATGTAAGAGAGCGATCTAACCTAAGACTACATGAAAAATAACCTAGATCCAGATTGGGGTACACACTTGTTCTCACTAAAGTGAACCCCGAGATTTTATCATTTGCCAAATCGTTAGTTCTAACTTTGAGTACTGAGTAGATCAACTAGATAAATCAGTTGTTCCTTAATATTCTTGTTGAAGTTAGTGGTCTACCAACAGCTCCAACATGCCTTGTCTCATAAAATGAAATAAAAAGATGGTGGTAGATCAAGTACTTATTCTTTTTGTGTAACTAAGTACAGACACTCATAAACGGTATGTCAGATTGAAAGTTTCTTACACGCCCCTTGAATTTACATCTCGGTTCAATTCCGGTGCTTTTATTTTATTCTAGATGTTAATATCAATAACTTTTTTTGGCTAGTTCCAAAGATATTCCTTGACCTCTAATCGAACTCCACATTGTCGAGGACATTTGCAACAGTTTTAATGTCCTGCCGACACTGGTAGATAGACGGATTGTGACAGAAACTTGTGGAAGTAATTCCGGAGATTACTTGTAATAATGACAACGATTTGTTTAAGGGACCTCCTATCATGCGGAACAAGTATCGTTTTAGCGCATGTGTTTACCCAAGATAAATAGAGAGGCATTGTCGGAAGGACCTTTTAATTTTTTAATACTTATAATTTGTGCAAAACAATCATTTAAATGTTTTAACATTCTCTATTGTCAACAATGTAATATTTCATTTGAAAAGAGGACAAGTGAAAGTGATAAAGATGTAATGTCAACTAAAACCTCTGCAGTTATCAATTAATTGTCAAGCAATAAGACTGTGAAATAAGGAGTGGTAAAGTCTTCATCGGAAAGTCTGTTAGAGATTGTAGGTTTGTATCCCTGAAACAAATAAGATGGTTGGAACTCACAGACAGAGAATATACCCAGACAGCCAACTGACATGAATCTTCATATGCGATTTTCTTTTTGGTGAATGGGAATTGATTTCAGGGCAGTTAATAGTTTATCTGAACACAAATCACGTTGCCACATTTTGCACGGAAGAGTAAGATGTAATGACAAGACAAGTAATGTAGAGGGAAATTACTTGAGACTGAAAGTTGGGCGGAAGAATAGATGTCACGACATAGAAATGCTTTATAGCATTATTTTTATTAAATAGAATTAAACTGTGGCAATAACTTTCTCACACACCCTTCAATATGATCTCTTATGTATGATTGAGGAGGTATATCATTTTAAAATTGAACTTTCTTAAATAATTAATTATTGACCTCTAGTTTATATTGAGCGATTATTGAAAACTGTTTACAAATATAACAAGACTCTATTATCTTATTCTTATCACTCAGAACAAAATGTTATCTTTCAACTATTGATCCCAATTGTATTTTAGGACTCATATTGTTTGGTGTTATTAGTTTCACGCGTCAGATTATTTCGAGTACTGTGACTAAGAGTTTTATATTTTTAATCATTTTTATCTGTTCGCCGAGACTTTAATTAAATATAGGTTAATTTTGTGATAGTGTCAAATAATAAGGGTTTATTCCATGTATAGACACAGTTGGCAACAATGACTAGACAAATCCATGAGGACACTTAACGAATACCTGTTTCGGCGGTAAACAAATTGAGAATGACCTTCAACTCACTTGCGAGGCTCTGGTATTAAGCACTGGCAGTAAAAGTATTAATAAGACTTGTTGTTAGTGAATTTATATATTAGAAAATAAACTGTTATTAGAATCTCATCCATGAAAGAGAACAAGACGATCAAATGTGATGTTTGATCTTATGGTCTCAGGATTCCAAAAATAACTGTTCTCTGATATTTCTTGTAAAATTAATAGTATGAATAGTTTCTTTAGTAGATAATTTCACAAAAATTTTGCAGAAAAATTACAATTTTGAAACGAACACTTAATTTGTAATAAGACGGCGCGAAGTTTCAAGGACTATGTCATAATATTCAGTTGTGACATGTACACTAATCTTCTCTGCGCAAATATTGCCTATTCCAAGTGAATAGTAAATGCCACTTATTTAACAGATAATAAAATCTGTACCTTTTATACACATTTCTATATATAATAGTCAAAATCCTAGAATATGTTTTAGATTTTTCAATCTTAGTTAAAATTGAATCTCGTAAGAATCTAAATTATCATCCTTAACCTGAATTTGCAATGAAAATCGTCATAAGAAAAATGAATTGATTCTGACACAAATTTTACAAATATGACTCTAAAATACAAATTTTGACTTCATTAAAGGAGGAAGAAAACGCAGATTGCAGTAGATTTTTCCGATTTGTTGTTTTTAATCACTTAATTAAATCAGCACAATTTCCAATTAATGAAGTTACAGCCACATTCTCTAAAAGGACCATATTGTTTCATCCCACTACTTCACCTAAGGGATTCACCTATTCCAAACCTGTTTACAGGAAACAGAGACTCTGGACCACATCCTTCGTCACATAGTCTGTAAGAGATATAGTGATAACCATGATTGACGGAGAGGAAAAACTTTAATATATCTTTAATAGCAAAAACTTCTCTGTCGTCAATTTATAAAGGGGAAGAAAGAGCATAAAATAAAGACACCAAGCTCTAGACTACTCTAATAGCGTCAGGATCAGTAAAAAGAAGATTTGGTCAAGAGAGACTTTATAGGAACATGAAAGGATAGATCTAACACAAGACTACTTGATAAATGTGTGGACCCATCTAGGTTCATTCAGGATTGCTAAACCAAACTCACTAAAGGGTTGAACCCCTGAGGGTTACAAATGTGGGTACTGTGTGATATATTCTTCGCGCCATTGGAATAATTTATTATCGGACAACTTTTCAAAAAGGAAGTCAAAACCAAAGGAAAGGAAGTCGTTCTTTTATATTGACTACTCTCCAAAAAAATAGGGGAGGAAACATTAACAAAAGCTGAAAATGTTTTCATCCTGAGTAGTATTATTGATTTAAATACTAAATAGATTGCGCATCGCTATGGTATGTTTCGAAGCTCAGACATTAGAGGGTCTAGCGCTCCCCTAACGGCTCGCTTCTAATAACTTTTGCCGTGCATGCTCCGACTCCTACAGTAGCACAATCTGTACCTAAACCTTACAGGGAAGATAAAAGAAAGAGATCTAATCAAGACTACATGAAAAAAGTTGTAGATCCAGTTACGCCCAAACTCACTAAAGTAAGCAACTGTGGGTTAAACATTTGGGTACTTTCGGCTGCAGCAACCATCTGGTAGGTGTGAAATATACATCGCGCCATTGGAATCACTTATTATTCGGGAGGAAGTCGAGAACAAAGGAAAATAAGTCATTGTTTTCTATTGATTACTCTTCCAAAAAAGGAAGGAAAAGAGCCAAATAGTCTGAAAATGTTTCTTGCTGAGTAGTAACTTATTGATTTTACACTCTAACTAGATTGCCCATCACAATGGTGTGCTTTGAAGCTCAAAAATATAGAGCCTCTAGTGCTGCCATCTAACGACCCACTCTTTGACTAGTACACTAGCACATTCTGTACTTAAACCCAGAAAATTATAACAGTTCAACCCACATATTCGTGTGCTATGAGAGTTCAATGTTAGCATATAACGAGTAACCGCCATTTAATACATCCGCTTCCTATCTTAACCTTGATACTACACACTCACACTAGTTGTTTGATTAAATCATAAAATACTCGGGGTTTTACTGCAAATTGAAAGCGCCTTCTTGTAATACATTTCATATCAAAACTTCATATCTTTCATAAGCAGCCGGACACTTTATAGACTGTTATGCCCACTTCACCGAGGACTCAAGGTCGCGCAGTTATTGCGTTTTGTTTGTATTGACATTCACTTTTCCATGCAGTTAACAAGAGTTATGTTCAATTTGTGAGCCGTTTATATTTAAATTTATTTGAAAAATGTCGTCCTCGGTAGCATATGTATGGTGAGGGGCATACGTTAAAAATAGAATTTAATACTTTTTTAATTGGAACTTGGTAAACTATTTGAATACATACTGTTCATCTTTATGGCTGCCTTGTTGCGTTTATTCAGAATGTTCTATTTGCATGTATTTATAGCAATTTTTATTTTACTCTATACAGGGTGTTCAGAAAATGTCGTGCCAAACAGTGGTTATATGGGTCAAAAAACGTTCCTGCAAACTTATGTCCGGACACGCTTGTCCAACTGTCGATCATTTTGTATTTTTTGAAAAGTATTAATGGCTTTAGAAATTATTAAAATTTTGAGTTGAAATTTTTTTATACGCATTTTTATACAACGATTTACCCAGTATAACAAGAATCGAAACTTTATAAATTGTGGCTCTTTTGTGCAAAGACGAAAAACCATTCGGTCATCATCGCCTTATAAAAAAAACGTAGAAAAGAGCATAAAATAAAATAACACCTTGTCCTCGAATAGTGCCAGGGTCGGAAGAGAACAAAATTTGGTCAAGTGATACCTGTTAGAGAAGATGAAAGAGAGGTATCTAACCCAGCTAGGTTCTCGGATCCGCCACACCTGCACTCACTGTGAGTTATTTAATATTTTTTTAAATCATTAACTTTACAGAAAAATAAAAACTGCTGCTATTTAAAAAATTTGCGTGCAACTACCACATGCAAATTGTTTACGGTATCAGCCTAATAGACTAAATGTTTACAGAAAGCTTTTCTCTTTGACTGGTGTAGCATTTATTAACAAACTTTTAGACCGTATAAGACTGGAAAAATAATAAGAAATTCAAAAACACCCAAAGACTAAACTTTTATTGTTCAAATCCTAATCGGTGAGCGAATTGTGTAACGAATTTATGTCATTTTTAAATTTTTCAATCGCTCAGTGCAATCTATTTTCAGTGTGACATTTATTTTCAATTGTGATTATTTTGGTGAATTAATTTTTTTTATTGTATTGTGTTAATTATATTGATGAATAGTAACTATGGTCATACAATGTAGTTTTGTCCCATAACTGAAATGTCTGGGTGTTCGACTAGGAAGCATATCATGGTATGACTTCTGTTTCTTGCCCTTGCATCTTAGAACTAAATAGATCTAAACCATATGTCCCACTTACTTTGACATCTGTCTCAACACTTCCCCTATTTATAGACGACACTTCAACACCCACTCGGTACACCCTTTCTTTGTCACTATATATAAACGAAATATTGATCATAAAACAACAAATATTGGAATTAGAGTTTGTAAATTTACACGTTTACTGGTGGAATCTATGGCGTCAATACTCACTGCGCAATGCGTTTAGATTTACTCTGTGGATGAAAATGAGAACTTCACAATTTGAACAAAACCTAGAGCTATTCATCGAGTACATCGAAGCCAATAGTAATGTAATATTTCTTTTATGTTAAACTTATTTGTGAAGTTTTTATTGATCACTAGCTGATGGCCCATAGTTTCACCTGGGGATAGTTGAGATAGTTTTATAAAGAAATATTTGTTTAGGACAATTTTAATGGTGGTGTTATGGGAATAAATTATGCCCAAATACAGCAACACACTAATTTTGATAAAAATCAACCCATAAATAACTAAGATATGGAATTGTTTTAGGGGTAAAAAACACCCTTGTAGTGGCACATTTTCAAAAACCCTTTCTTAGTACGCGTCTACAGACCTACCCCAAACTATGTTAAAAAAATCATAAGTTTAGATTTCTTGGATCCAGAGATATGCTTTATGTGGAACATTTTCAAAATAATTTCTTAGTACGCGTCTACAGACCTACCCCAAACTATGTTAAAAAATTCATAAGTTTAGGCTTCTTGGATCCAGAGATATGCTTTAGGGGTAAAAACACCCTTGGGGTGGAACATTTTCAAAATCGTTTCTTAGTACGTGTTTACAGACCTCCCCCAAACCATGTTAAAAAAATTCATAGCTTTAGGCTTCTTGGAACCAGAGATATGCTTTTGGGGTAAAAAACACCTTTGGAGTGGAACATTAATAAACTCTTAGTACGCTTCTACAGACCTACTCCAAACTATTTTAAAAAAAATCATAGCTCTAGGCTTCTTGGACCAGAGATTTTGGATTTCGTGATCAGTCAGTGGGTTTTCACTTATATAGATAGATAAAGTATATCATGTTACAGACCGCCTTGAAAAATGACGTCATAAAAACAATGGTTACTTTTGTGAGAGTAAAAAACAAACAGTAAACGAAATGGAAACTGTAATTAATAAATTTATGTCAACCTAAACATCGTAAATTTTATTTGTAATGTAGCCTATAAAAGTACCATAACTAAAAGTTCCTAACATGTTAATTTTAGTTGTTTTTTCTTCTAAAATAATTTATCAGAATTTACTTGAAATAAGCGTGACCGCTGTTATATTCGATAAGTACAAAAAAAGAATTTAATGGTAACTCCAGGATGTTTTGTTTTTAAACTAGAGGTATTAACAAATTTTTCATTTCACCCTCCATTTTATTCAGTAGAGGTCAGCTCTAAATTTTCTTATAGGAACATCTATTTTTTTATGGAAATTTTGGATAAAACAGATTATTTTAAGACATTTTTATTATTGGGTGTTTTTAGATATTTTTATTTGTAGAGTTACGGGTACTAAATGTTAAAAAAATTCTCAAATCCGAACTATTTCCAGAGACGAGTTTTCTTATTTTTTAAAGTTAAATTCAGGTGATATTTAAACTGGAATTTAGGAGGAAAAGTGTAATAATAACACTAGTGTTATTTTTATTTGTTCTGTAAGCTGAGGAATAACATGTTCTTTCCTCTTGACGCTGCATTCTCAGTATTCAGTGTTATTTGACTTCAACGCTTGGCAATTTCATCTCTTACGATTGCAGCTCTTCCAGGCCTCTTGATGTGTCCAACGGACTAACTAGATTTTTATACGCGACTACATTGCAGGGTCCTTCCATCAAACCATTGTACGAAACTTTCTTAACTCGGCTGATACTCCGTTCACATTCATTGTAAAGGTAAAGTCGTGATGAAATTAAAAAAAAATCAATCAACTGTAAACTACTACAAGTTTACCGTCTTCTAGATTTCTGTGTTTGAAATTAGTCAGCAATGAGAAAACTTGTTGCTATGGTAACAAATAAAGAATGAAACAGCTGATGTTTGAATAAATCACAATTGTATCTGCATAGAATAAAGAGTTTTTCTCGGGGATTGGATGATAAATAATGAAACCACAAGCATTGGAAGTTTAAACTTACTTAAATCCATACAGCCTAAAATACATTTTCACTTAAATGTACTGTAAATGAACATGTCGGTGTCTCCTAGGCGTTCTGTCCATCGCAATATTTGAGCTTAAAAAATAAAGAAAAATAAGATATTGTATCTCCGTTTACCTAAATTATGCAATTTTTATTTATTAAATTATTTAAGCCTTACTTGCAAAGTAGCCATATAAAAAAATTAACAATAAGTTACTTTATATGGGCTCAGCCACGTGGCTTCGTTCTCGATTTAAACTTACGCGTTTCGGAGCCTATAGTCCATCCTCAGAGTTAATCGCTCAATAGAGTTCGTCGCGTAGTACAATTTAACATCTGAGGATATAGTATAGGCTCCGAAACGCGTAAGTTTAAATGAAGAAAGAAGTCACTAGGTGGAGCCCATATAAGGTAACTTATAGTTAATTTAACAACTGTTATTTGGATACTAAACAAAATGAATCCATATATATATATATATATATATATATATATATATATATAATGTTCTTAAAACATGAAACATATTTAAAAAAATCTTGAAAACGGCTAAACATAAGAAGTTCGTTTTTGTACACGTCTATAAGATAAAATTTACTTCCAGTTTTGATAGTTTTGGGCAGCCATCTTGGATCCACCACCTTGAAATTAGGTTTAATTGTTTAAGTAGGAATTGGGTCATGTGACACATGTTTTTAAATTGTTTTTGTATTCTGGGTTCAATTATGGAGTCCGTTTGTTAAATATCTCATTTCGTTAAAAAGTTATCAACTAATACAACTACAGAACATTATAAATCCTAATTTATAGATGGACAAATGAGTTGGGTGCTTATCTTTAAACCTCCTACAGTTTTACCATTACAACACAGCCAGACGTAATGCTAAATAGTCGATTATAACATAAAATAAATCTAAAAAATATAATGTGACAAGTAGTAGACAAGCAGACTTTGGTGGTGTAGGAGGAAGCCACATACTGTACTACAGTGTGTATTGTCCAATCGTTGAACAGATTCAGCCAAGTATGTGAAGGTACTTCCCACACTGAAGATTAAGTATTTATATATGACGTAGTGAATATTTACTTGCAAGAACTGTCTCATTTGTTGAAATATTAACTATTCAAATTTTTTTATATGTTTGAGTCTAAAATTTAAAAAAGTAAAATATAACCCAGTGGGCTTTAAATGAAGATTCAATTTACAGAATTGTTTTTAAAAGAACTTTACATTTTTAGAAAGGACAAAATTATGACCCGAAATAGTTTATTTACGCAACTTATCTTAAATACACGTGTTTCCCTACAAAATTTACATTATACCAATTGGTGCTAAGTTTATTAAATTTTTCAAATACGTTTTACATTCGTTATACTAGCAAACTAATTTACAGATTTAATAACAGCTGTTACTTTATAATCAAATTAAGTTCTTATTGGAGAATGTTTGAGACCCAAGAATTTCAGTATTTGGATATCAAAATCAGTCTAGACGACTAGGTAGAAATAGAAATAAAAATAATATTTTTGCCAGCTCCGACCACCCAGTTTAAAATTTGTAATTATCCATAAATAGATAATACATTCATACATTATTCACAATAGAATTCATTCATTATTGTCACAAGGAGTATAGGATTGAGCAATAAGTAAAGATTGAGCAGTGAATAAGTATTGAGTAATGAGTAAGTATTGAACACTGACTAAGGATTGAGATTTGAATAAGGATTGAGAAATGAGTAAGAATTGAGCAATGAGTAAGGATTGAGCCATGAATAATGATTGAACAGTAAGTAAGGATAGAAAAATGAGTAAGGATTGAGAAATGAATAAGGATTGAGTAATGGGTAAGGATGGATCAATGAGTAAGGATTGACCATTAATTAAGGATTGAGCAATAAATAAAGATTGAGTAACATGTAAGGACTGATGAATAAGTAACGATTGAGCAATATGAAAGTGTTCACATATGTTTTTACAGGAATTTACGTTTTTACTTAATTAATAAGAGGATGTAATTGGACCTTTTAAGATTTAAAAAAACCTTTAAAGGTATTTATCTCTTAAAATAGTACGTGTTTTACTCTGATTGAGAAACGGAAAGAGAAAAGAAAATATTTTAATTTTAAAAAAGTAAAGTTTTCCAATGACGTTAAAATTAGCTATAATTTGACTAACCTCTTCCTATTTGAAATTTTTGTGGTGTGAGTATTTTAAGGTTTCCAAATTTGTAATTTGCGGCAGTAAGGATAAACAATGTAAAAAGTGATCATATATATTGGTCTTGCTTAAATTTTGATTGCTTTATTTTTATATCATCCACAATCTAAAAAGAGCAAATCATGAAGTCCTGCATTGCAGACATTTTGAAAAGGTAAAAGATTTTAAAAATCAACTTTATCAAAATGTTTTTGATTCTGTAATTGTTTTAAATTAATGCTTCACTTTTCTTTTTCTTTTCACTTTTAGAAATTTTGAAAGTTGATTTCTTATCTCCTGTTTTTGAAACAACCTGTATATAAATGAAAAATAATATATTTATAATTTAGTAGTAATACATTTTACTAAATCATTTTAAGTCAAAAATTTGCTAATATTAAAATTAAGATGGCTGCTAAGATATAACTTAAAAATTAACCTACTAGATTGAAAATATGCTGATTTAAAATAATACTCTTTTTCTAAATTAGAAAGAATACGGTATCCAAGGAAAACCTTCAGCACGCAAATTAAGTACATTTTAAGTTACGTTCGCATTCAGGAAGAGGACACTTCCAACGTTTAATTTATATTTTGATTTTCCCATTGTTTCCCTATAGATTTGTTTATGTTTTACATAACTTCTGAGCCAAATAAATGTTCCTATCCAACAAAAAAGTTTTCTACCAGCATCATTATTACAGAGGTAAGCAAACAAATAAATACGATTTGTCATTATTAAACGCAACATCAATTGCCATCTGTTTTGATGTTTATAGATTTGATACAGTTTTGTGTAATTTTTGTATTTAAATTAAAATGTTAAAGATTTTATTGTATTACTATTAAAAAAACAATGAATGTTTACAATTAAGTGAAACTGGAAAGAATTTCCCAAAGATTCAAAATGATTAAAGTTTAAAATTGAAAAGATATGACCTTGTGAAAGTCATTGTGACCTTGAACCCATTATGACTTTTAATAAATTCCCAATACTTTCCACTTCATTCTATCTCACATACTGTGATACTATTGACAGCTGGTTGACCGGTGAAATATATTCTGACAATACTCAGTTCCTGTTTCCAGTTGCTGGCGATAAAACTAGTTATAAATAGATCTTGTAAAAGCTTACCATTACAAATAGGTTACAAGACCAAAGTTGGAATAATAAGAGTGTAACTACACGGCCCACTTGATTCCATCTTCCCACGTCTTCGTCTCGTACGTAGGCGCCCAAGAAGAAGAAGAAGAAGTAGGAAGGATGTGGTCAAGCCTGCAAATAGCGTTCATAATATTATCAATATTGGAAATTCCACTTCGAAAATATATCTTGAGTGTTTGAAATCTGGTAAATATTGCATTTTTTTTTGGTTATAATTATATTCGTTGCAATATCGTACAAGCTGATGACGCCATCATGGTACTTACCCAGTCCCATCGTACTAAGCAGACCTTCTAAATGTAATGCTTAAAAGTTGGCTCCTTCAGCTTTGTAGGGAATTGCATATTGGTAATAAAGTAGTCTTACATCACGTTTGTCTAAAATTGTTTGTAAGACAGGTTTTCGGCCCTTTCGGTCCTTCGGCCCTCGAATCTGTACGCTTGTTAAGAATCCTCCACTCGACACGCTCGTGTCGGTGACTCTCGGATCATATAACTATACTGTTTACTGTTGTCACGTGTTTTTAGGAGGTTAGTGTTTTCAATATTTGTTTTTGTAGAGAGGTGGGGTTGGTACCACTACATGGAGAATTGAAATCCGCACATTTTTGTGTTGTTTAGTATGGTTGTATAACACAAGAGATATAAACAAAGAACACTTTAAAATGTTCGTCATTCTGACTTTTTTAATTCGATTTTTCTTAATTTCATTTTTATGGTTTTATATTTGGTCATTATTCATGGTTAAGTCGCCGTTCCAAACGGAATTAATTCTAGAGCCGTCGTAACCGATGCTAGGAGTGTTAGCAATGATGGAACTGTATGGGAGGTTGTGCATTGAGGATGGATTAATAGGTCTTTATTAAAATGTATAGGTAGAGGTAGATGTGAAACAAATAAGGGAAAAGTTAGTTTAATATTGTTACTGCTATTATTTATAAATTATGACTTTTGTTATAACATTAATTTTAAGTTTAAGGAGAAAAAAACGAATTTTAAGTTTAAGGACTCAAAACTTCTATGAAAATCTTAACATCTATAATTTTGCCTCCCCACCCCCACATTACTAAACCCTCTTTACTTGGACACTTACAGACTGTTTGAAAAGTATTGAATCGTTTTCATAACATTTCAACGAATTACAGCAGAAAAACAGAAATTATACTTCGTTTCGTCAAATTGAATTACCTTTTATGTACAAGACAAGTTAACAAGTTTGAAACAGTTTTGAACATGAAAGCCCTCAATTGTAGAATTTTCACCCAAAGAATCTTAACTAAGCAAGACCAAACAGTAGTAAAATCACAAAATAAAAGGAAATACAATTCCTAACAATATACTCTTATATTGTTGTTATAAGGGGTACCGCTTAGAAAATAACCTCGCTCCGGTTTTGTCTCGCACAGCTAGAAGTGTGGTGGGAGAGGGAGAGCCCGAGTTAGGCCAGACATACCAACCCGCTGCTTCATTGCGTAGGGCTTAATATTTTATTTTTGATACCTACTACAGAGCTAAAAATCTATGAATGTGTATCGTTTATGTTCCTGATAAATACAATTAGTAAATTTAAATATTTTACAAAGTAAAAGACGTAAAAGATATTATATTATAGGTTTTAAATTCCTTTATATCATGGCAAAAATGTTACCATTTATCCCCATCACCGCTCCAATCCCCTCCCCGCCATCGCCCCTACATGCGTGCGCGAGCCATTCTCGAGATGACGGTTCTGAGCAGGTTTCTTCCTGTCTGGTTAGCCTATAGTAGTCATATGCACACGAACTCTTCTGACAATAAACTGAATATTATTTCAGTGTCAGGAAGGTTTCTGCGCATGGCAACTAATGATGATGACAACTTAGTAATTGAAACGTCGCCTTGTATTTTATTGTACTAATAAAGTAAAAAAAATATTACTTTGATAATTGAAATTTCCACATTCCAGTAAATAGCAGATATATCCAGCCAAACTGTTAACAAAATAAATATGAAAATTTAATAAAAGTTAGAAATTGCTAATTAAATATCAAGATTTGATAAAATCATGTAATAAAATATTTAGGTTTATATTTTAAAAATTGACTGATTTTTTGGAAACTGCGAAGCTGCACTGTATACTTGAATTTCATCAATATTTGTTCTGCTGTTTATTCAAAACGTTTCCATACTTATCAAACACTCTGTAGAAAGATATAATTATGTTTTCAACTTCTACAGTAGATATTGTAAACTAGTTGACCGCAATTTTATTTATTTTTAATTTATAATCTAATGAAGCAGATAATACAGGTAACATTTGATGCCTTGCTTGGGACGATGCCATCTGCAGGTGCCCTTATCCCTCATAACAGGAAAGGATTTTACTGGGCGTTAAAAATTTAATGGAATTATTATAATAGCAAACGTTATTATAGTTCCTTTATAGGGGTTTGACAGTGTGATAGTTTATAATGATTGTTCTTGGACTTTGTAATGTATTGAATGTATTTGATCATTTAAGGACTTCACTCGGTAATGAAGGGCAGAAAGCACATTTGACTTGCTCACAGAGCGTGAGTTAAATGCCGATCGTAGTTTATTTGACTGATGGCCTCAGGAAACCTTAAAAGTGATTTTCAACATGCCGTCCGTCCGTTGTACGTAAAGATGACAGCGGCCAAAAAATTAATATTGGAAAGCTATTGAATTTAAAAAAATTTTAAAATTTAAAAATGGTGGGAATTTTTTTGTTGTTCATATCTCGTAGGTTATTCAAAATAGAATTAGATAAACAATTTTTAGATTTCTATTAAGGGTGTAATGATACCAACCCCGCTTCTCTACGATGACAAATAGCGAAGTTATTTTAAAAAGAATGTAATTAACCCCCCCCCCCCCAACTGTAATATTCGTATAGTTACGATATACAGCAGTGCTGCGTCACCAACACCTGTGTGACAACTGTTGTAAACAAAATTTCCCTGCTGGATAAAACATTTAAAGGATTTCCTATCATGTTGTCGCCCATCAACTTTCTAAAGATATAATACGAAGTCAAACTCATCAAAATAATTAGCTTCGAAAAAATTAAAACGATCAAATAATTGCTGTTTTATTTTGAAATCGCCGTAATTGAGTAAAAACTAATAAACGACATTTCAGGAGTATTGATCAACTCTCGTCATCAAGTGAACGTTATCCTCTTGTGGATCGTACTGTTCATTTTGGGAAATCAATTCTCGAGGAGGACCCCAGAGATCAATATTGGATCCTTCACTGTTTTTCGTCTATGTAAATTATCTGCTTTACAATATTATGTAAGGAAAAACTGTCTTGTTCGCTGATGACACCACATGTTTGGGAAGAATATTGTTGACCTTGAAGTATCTGTCGTTACATATAATTATAACAGGAAAATGGTTTAAAATTGAATAAAAGTAAAACTCAATTAGTTCATTCTGTTGCAAAAAAATCAATTCATCACTTATAATTAAGTACAGACTCTTAAAAATGTCTGGGAGGAGTAATTGACGAAAACATAAAATGGAAATCACACACTATCTTTCTTTCAAAAAAAATATTCAGCTTGTTTTGCACCGCGCTATTTCACGTATTCCCAGTCCGGCTACAATTAAAACTGTGTATTTTACATATATGTGCGCTCTCACTTCTCATATAGTGTTGCCCTTTGGGAAAATTCAGTAGAATCTGGAATAATGTTTTGTATTCGAATGAAAATGAAGGGCTAGAGGGGAAAAAGGGGCCAAGTCACTTTTTTTTCACAAAATTAGTTATTGTTGGATTGCGGTAGACCTGGCTGAGAACTTCACACTCATATAAAGTTTTGTTGGAAAAATGGGTCTAGTCACTGTTAAATAATAGATTGAAAATAATGCCCTAGCGGGACGAAGGGGTCAAAATTAATCTTAAAAGTGCTCTCCTGAAAAGTTTGATAATACTGACTTGGCCCCTTCTTCCCTCTAGCCCTTCAATTATAAGAATAATTTTTAATTATAATGTCGACAATTGTTTTTAAATTAAGATTTTTAACTCTTCCAAAATGTCCTGCTATTTTTTTTAAAGTAGTTATATTGGTATCAGTGAGTACAATCATGGATATTCCATGAGAAGGTAGATGCTTCAATACCCAATTCACAGATTAAAACTATTTAAGCTGTTGGAGAGATGGTGTGCGCTACTCTGTTCTCAAATTGTACAACAGGTTGCCAGATAATGTTAAGGTATTAACAAATTTAAAAATCAAACTAAAATCTTACCTTGCTCAGGAGGCATTTTATTGGGTTTAAGAATAACTTCATTTGTAATTAGTTTTTGTATTGTTATATGTTCTTTTCATTTACACCGTATGTTTGACAACTCAAATGTTTACTGCAGCATTGTTGTTGTTTGTATACATAACAAGGACGAAAATAACCAACATCGTCTAGTATCCTTGGTAATACGCGATGCACGTTTCATTAAAATCAAAGATAACTTAAACCCGCGTATTCTCCATGACAAACTACTCTGCTCTGATGTGTACATTCAGTTAGATTGGAAGCAAATCATTTCCTATATAACTATTACAGATGTCACTACAGGAGGCATCGTCTAGATCACATCACAGGAAACAACTTTTGTGTGAAAGGATAGTTAACTGTGCTACCGTTGGGAAGGGTTGCATTATCCACAAACGGAATTTCTATTGTAATGTGAATTGCAGTAAATTGAAAATAAGATGTTCCGCTAGTTACACATGGTATCTCACATAGCTTCAGATGTCATATCATATGACAGCATCTATTAAAAGCAGGATATATGCAGGGATGTAGGACATGGATGTGATATATGTAAGTGGTCTCTTGGAGGTATTCAAGTGTTTTAGTTGTCGTGGAACAGTTGTTTTAGAACATAGTTGGTTAATTTGAATGTTGTATGTGTAAAAGTATACCAAAGAATGTTCAAGTAAATATTTTACGTACAAACAAAATGGCGGTTGTTTAAAATTAAACACAGTTTTCGGACTGTAAGATTATCTTAATTTTATTAACCACATTGTTATTACTTCAAAACTTTTACTAATTTTATAAATAAAAGAAGCAATAATCAAAAATCTAACATCGAAAAAGAAACAATGATCATTATTCAAATTGTAAACCATCTAATTGATATCACCGTCGATTGAAATATTCATAGACAAAATAGAACAAGTGTTGTGGGGTATTAGTAATTTAATTTTCAATGTTTTTAGCTCCATATGTGTATTGATGGTGAAAGAATTTTAAAATTAGCCCTACAAAAAAAAGTCACTAACAGTTAGTTCTGGCGATCCTGGCGACCAGTCCTATTGACCAGCAAGGTAATTATTCAAAAAATATTTAGCATATCTTTCTGGAAGAAGCATGACTCCATTTCGGGAGTTGTTGAACACATGTTGATTAAATAGTTCCATTCATTATGCTTTCAGAAATGTTGTAGGATGATATTATAATAAACGACACAGCTGTTCAAACCGTAATGCCTTCAGTTATTTTCTTCAATTACAGGAGGGTTGGTAATATAATTGCAATCGTCTCAACCTCCAAAGCCATTACGGTAGAATTTTGATTCATCAGAAAACACGATTCGAAGGTTACTCAGGACGAGTCTCGTAGCGTTCAGTGGTTTTGAAACAAAACACTACTTCTTCTGTCTGGGTTGTCTTCAAGAAGACCAAAGATAGTGTGACTCTTGTAAAACTTCCCTTTATGTTTTTTAATGATTCTATGAACCGTATATATGATCACACTTGTATTTAAGTCAAATTTTTTAATCCAATTCGGTTTAGCGGGAGATTTTAGCAAGGCAGCATAAATATTTTTTTCAATATCCACGTCAAATTTTCGACTATATCTCCCACCCCCCCCCCTACACTTCAAGTTTCCAGTAGTGTTTTCCACAATGCTGTTGTTTGTTGGTGGTTCATTATCTGGATACATAGCTTGTAATCGTCTTCTTGCTTGAAACTTTAATTACCCACGAACATTACTTTATGCTATATCGAAATAACCATGATTAAAACAACTATTAAATACATTTGTTTCATACTTACAATTTAAAAAATACTGAACAATGCCCCATAACAAACAACAGCTGTTAATAAAATAAGATATTCAGCACAAACACTGTTTTATTTTAATTTGAAATTTGAACGATTTAGATCCAAAACAACTGTTCCACGACAAGTCAAATGTTGTACTTCGTGCGTCACAAAGTGGAATAAGTGACGGAACTTCAGAGTGAATTCAATTTATTAGCGTCACATCTGAATTAAAGCAAGTGAATTATAAAATTGAATTAGGTTAAGACGAAGAGTCTTCTATTAGTATCCCTGCCATTGAAGTACAGTTAGGATGGTTTAGAATTTTCTCTTTCAGCGAGTACAAATAAAATAAACTCTCACTCGATAGTTTTCAGTATAGGCGAGAAAATGATATGCTGAATGTTCCTCAAGACTTCTTTAAGAGACCCTCTTAACTGTTCCTTTACACTAAGGCATCCTTCAACTGATGTCACATTTTATGAATAATCCTTAGCACTTTAAGAGACCCTCTTAACTCTTCCTTTACACTAAGGGATCCTATAACTGATGTCACATTTTATGAATAATCCTTAACACTTTAAGAGACCCTCTTAACTGTTCCTTTACACTAAGGCATCCCTTAACTGTTGTCACATTTTATGAATAATCCTTAGCACTTTAAGAGGCCCTCTTAACTGTTCCTTTACACTAAGGCATCCCTTAACTGTTGTCACATTTTATGAATAATCCTTAACACTTTAAGAGACCTTCTTAACTGTTCCTTTACACTAAGGCATCCTTTAACTGTTGTCACATTTTATGAATAATCCTTAACACTTTAAGAGACCCTCTTAACTGTTCCTTTACACTAAGGCATCCTTTAACTGTTGTCACATTTTATGAATAATCCTTAGCACTTTAAGAGACCCTCTTAACTCTTCCTTTACACTAAGGCATCCTTTAACTGTTGTCACATTTTATGAATAATCCTTAACACTTTAAGAGACCCTCTTAACTGTTCCTTTACACTAAGGCATCCTTTAACTGATGTCACATTTTATGAATAATCCTTAACACTTTAAGAGACCCTCTTAACTGTTCCTATACACTAAGGCATCCTTTAACTGATGTCATATTTTATGAATAATCCTTAACACTTTAAGAGACTCTCTTAACTGTTCCTTTACACTAAGGCATCCTTTAACTGAAATCACATTTTATGAACGCTCCTTAACATTGTCTTTCATTTAGTAAGTTATACTTTATAAAGAATACGTCATAAATAGAACCAATGAGAGTTTGGTGATCGCTTAAGATGATTGTTAATTGCTAAACAGCTGTCATCTGCGTTCATTGATGTGTCGTCTGCTAGTAGGTTTTTGATTTATTTCTATTCTTTTAACGATGAATTCCAAATTAAAGGAGAAGCTACCAGCATTATTTAATTTAGAAAAATATTTCCTTACAAATATAAAAAAAATAATCGAGAATAAAGCACGGAGTGTTGAAGAACAAAATTACTTATGGTCAAAATATTTTTTGGTGTAAAAAATTTAATTACTTATTGAAAAAAAAATGACATTTTTCAGTAGGAACATATTATTGATTGACAAATCTGAAAATCATTTTCTATATTATTACGTATATGGTATAGAAGAGTGTGTGTTTATATTTTCAGTTTTGCAAATAACTTTCTTTCATTTGACTGTATATGAAGCGTGTTTCCTTAGTTTTATTTGTACGATGTTGTATATATATATATATATATAACAGCTTTTTGTATATAAACGTATAATATTATGTTTTATTTTATGTACTGGAAGTTAGTTTTGGAACTCACGAAAATATTAAATAATGAAACTGTGTATCAGTTTGTGTAGTTGTATGTCATTATGCAATTATTAATGTAAGAAAAAGCAAACATTTTAAAGTGTTTATGATTCTTATTAATTAGGAATTATTCCTATTTTAAAACAAACGCAATTTAGTATAAACTGTATAACTAAGTAATTTTAGTTGAATTAGTAGCAGTTAATATAGACCACGCTGCGGTAAGCTTGCTAAACGCACACTTTTTGGGAAATTAAAAAAGCTACTGTCATTAGCGCATTACAATGGTTGGTTGGTTTGTAAGTCCAACCATCAAGTTATTCCTGCTATCACACATTAAAACAGATTGTTTGAATATCTAGAAGAGTATCTCAATTTGTGTTCTTTCTCCACAAAACCAACTGTATTAAAGAAAGTGACGTTTTCAGGTCGGCGTATTCAATCACTCGTAACATGTTAATTGTTAGGTTCAGAACTGTGCCAGAACTTTCTGTCTTCTGAAACTATGCTAAATCTGTTCGATACTATAACTATTAGTATTATACGCGCGTGTCACAAGAGCTTTGGTATGTGAATCTCGTGTAGTACATCCGTTATTACAGGATACAAGTGATTGTATTTAAAACGGACATATTTAACCGTTATTATATTCAAAATCACATTTACGGATGCTGTTACACGCATGCTTGTCTGAAGGACAATTTATTGATTCATTGACTGGTGAAGAAGGATAACGCGTGATGCAGATATATTAACAAACAATGAGTGTTTAGTCTGTTGTTCAGAGGTAAAACTAATCGGTCGTTATCGGCGTGTAAAGAAAGGAATAAGAGAACTTAAAATAAATATCAATAATCCTCGAACACTCTAATAGAGTGAGGGTTGGAAAAAACAAGAGTTGGTCAAGAGAGACGTGAAAGACGGATCTAACTCAGGACTATATGGAAAAAGATGTATATCCAGTTAGGTTGGGTTAGGTTAGGTTGGGTTAGGTTAGGTTAGGTTAGGTTAGGTTAGGTTAGGTTAGGTTAGGTTAGGTTAGGTTAGGTTAGGTTAGGTTAGGTTAGGTTATGTTAGGTTAGGTTAGGTTAGGTTAAGCCATGCCCGTACTCACTAAAGTGAGCCCCTGAGGGTACAAACAAGTAGTAGAGAACGTTACGTTATTAGAGAAAAAATTGACGTTGTGTTTTTTGTGAATAAATTAATTTTCACGTTCTATTTGTCAAAAAAGTGGTTTTTCAAATTATACCTCTCTGTGGAGTGCTCTAAAGCCCATACGTGTGAGATTGTAAACAAATTTTATATCTGGGGATATTTTGATCATATCAGGACTTTTTTTCGAATCTAAAAATTTGAGGGTCTCCCTCATAAGAAAAAAATGTAGAATTATTTTTATCTCAAAATTGGATCCAACGATTTTGATAAAATTGTGCTAAAGCCTTTAAGAACCTAACAAAACGTATTCATCGCCATCACTCGAAAACATCCGGTGCGTAAGGTACTGATAAAAAAATTTAAATATCGACTTTAATGCTGTTATAAAGATAGCAAAATTATTAGTCAAAACCGGCTTTACCTATTTCGTTCATATTTTAGTGAAATGTGAAGATTCTTCACAGAAACCACAGTGCAAAATTGCAATTATAAATCTTTAAGGAATAATGTCGAAAAGAAGAAAATACTCCTTGCCCCACTGTCGTCATTTAATTTAATGATTTTGTTATTGTTTCGAGTCTATAATTTACAAGAAGTGTACACTGTATATCTATGTTTCCTTATTTGTCAAAGTCAAATTAAAATCTGTACCAAGTTATTGAAGTAGCAACTTTTCGTCCGCTTTAATTTAAATATATATATATATATATATATATATATATATATTACACAGTTTCTTGATTATATCATAAATATCAGCAGTAAAATTTGCCTTTTTGCGATTATCTCGCGTAATTATTTACTTAAGCTACCATCATAAAAATTAAAAGTTATAAAAGAGATAAAACAAACTAAGAAATACTTTTAAGAAGACTCTCCTGTCAGTAATAAATTCCATTATAAGTTTTGAAAAGTTAATAAAATGTAATATTAATATCTTGAGAGAATTTTAATGTTTACATTTTAGCACGGAGCAATCATTTTGTGAAGTTATCTGGTATAATTGGAAATGTTTTATTAATGTGTTTTTGTAATAATATTCTTTAAAAAAACAAAGAAAGTAAACTTCGTAAACTTATCCTCGAATTTAATTTACTGTAATTTAAAAATAAAATTAAATAAAATTTCTCCTACTTAATTAATTTTAATTTAACTACTGTAAAAGATATACTGTCAACAAATTTTTATTCCAAACAATCTTTTCAAGAAGATGACATTTCAATATATTTTTATTTAGTTTTCATAATTAATTGCAGATGGCTAGATTGTATTGTATAAAGATGTCTTTGACGAAGTTAACTGTCAGGTCCTCTCTACCACTCAACCACATACAATAATATATATAAATTAAACTAAAGTTACAAAATGAAATAATAATAAAAACAAAAAATATGTTAGAAAACTTGTAGATTAAAATCACTTTCATGCCAAGCGAAATAAAGACATTACAGTACCACAGTGTCTGTATGTAGCAAAATCAATAGCAAGAAAGAATCTGTTAAAAATTGTGAAAACAGAGCGAAGGTTTTTAAGAAAAATTTCAGGATCCAAAAAGATCGATAAGTGAGATCGATAGTTATTCTAGTATCATCGAAGTCGAAACAAGAATTGTATGAAAAGATCAACCCTATCATAAAGGAGACTAATATTCTATGGATACCTGAAGATAACGGAGAGGGAGAGATTGGCAAAGAAGAAGGGACTTGTTATTAAGAAGGCAAGAAACTCAAGTCCCATGTATAAAGAAAATTTGTTAGAAGCTAGATTGGATTGTCAAGAAGGAGAGATAATGACAGGGATTTATTCAGAAGGATGGACGTGAAGGTAAATGAACTGACAATAGATGAACTTCAAAAACCAAAAACAGTATTTTCCGATAAAGAAAGAACTAGAAGCCAGAGGATAAGAGATTACTGGTATAGAAATAAAAATGAAGTTTTATAACGAAATTTATAGAAGGCTGTATCGAGTTAAAACCAAAACAAACAAAAAACTCCCTGGATAAAAATGTGCAATCAATTAAAAGAGTTATAAAAAGAATAATAATTAAAGATAAACGGAAATAAAATGTACAGCAAAGATACAAAATAAGTAAATATTAATTATTAAAGAATACATTAATAATTCATTTTCAGCTTAAGCTAAATCTAGAAAAATAAAATTACAAAATAAATTATAAAATTATGATCTAATATTTAACCCTGAAAAGCTTAATTAATACTGAAACATAAAATTTTATTGAAAAAATAGATACATTATGTTCATAAATGCACATTAACGCATACACAAACACATACATAAAAAAATAAAAGTATAAATGATTACCGCCACATTGGAAACCACAACCCATTCTAATATGACTCCGGAGCGGTCTAGCAAACTGGATATAGGAATTTATAGATTTTACAGTCCGGGAAAGTTCCTCAAACTATACGCGGACACTGTAAAAGATTTGTTGTTTATAACAGTTATATGCTTTGGTATAATAAGAAACTTTGACATTTTTCTAGTACTAATATTGAAGTCAAAGGACAGACTTTTTTGTACGGCGAGATCTGAAGTTGTAAGGGGAAAGACTTCCCTAGGGGACGGATTATAATTGCCAATTTCTTTAACAATGAGGGGAACTCTCATGAGAAGCTCCTTGAATGGGTTGACGTCCAAAATGAAGAACTCGATGTTACTAAGTGGGAGGATCATTAGAAGATTTCAACAAGGGGCGTTAGTATATCAGTATTGAAAAGGTTTCAGTTCTCACGCATTTGGTTGTGCAGGATTGATGATGGTCAATAGATCTGTCCAGTGAGATACCATCTAAACATATTGGAGTTGTAGAGACGTTTGTGGGTTACACTCTTATGAAATGTAAACTAAAAAATATTTTTTGTGTAACTGTGAAGTGTTTACTAAACCGAGTCTGAAAATTTAGAATGACCATAACTTTAAGCAGAGCGGTTTTCTCATAGCAAGGGTCTAGAATAGGATAAATATTTTATAGGCGAAATGAGGATCAGATAGTCCTATCTTCCACTTAACACATAATTATAAAACAAACATAGATTGGATTTCCGTGACGTCTGTCCATGCAGTGCTGAAAAGTTCAAACGGGTGGACCGATTTTAATGAAATTTGTTATTAGGAAATTATTCTGTCGATCAGGATAAAAAAAAATTAAAAAATTTTGAAAACGCTTAGTTTTCCAGATATCCGCCATTTTGTTTTTGACAAAACAAAATTTAAACTTGGAAATATAAAAGGTATTGAGTTCAGATTTAGTGCACATATTTTGTATGTTACGTTTTATAAGTGTACCGAAAATAAAGACTATAGTTTGTATATTTTCAAAATGGCGCCCGTTTAAAATATTTTATATTGATTATCTCGAAAACCATTAACTTTACAAATTATTTACAAAAGATAAAAAAGTTTCCTGTTTTAATGACAAACAAAACGGAGTGTATTTTTTCTCTAGGTCAAAGAATAACCGAGTTATTGACAAAAAAACGGGAAACTAATAATTTCTTGACAATGTCTACAACACCCAAAATATTTTTGAATTGTAGTACTTTTAATAAACATTTTGAAATCCATTGGATTAAAAATTCAAATGGAACTTTAAGTATTTTAAAATGGCGCCTGTTAAATTTTTTACGTGCAAAATATCTCGAAACAAAAATAAAATTGTATTTATTAAACAAATTGTAAACTTATATTAATCTTTAAAGTGTCATTAATTTGTTTAATACAATTTATATTAATTAAAAAAAAATTCACGATATTTGAACAAAAAACAATGTAAGCGGATACATTGGTTAAACTCTGCGTGTCAGAGTTTGTAAGATCTGAGCTGGCATGAATAGATGGGTTTAGAGAAAACACCAATAAAGATAAGATGGCCTTAGGGGCACTACCATAGCAAGTTACTAAAGAGAAGTCCCTCTAGACAGATCTGGAGGAAGAGTACTGATCATTGGTAGGGGGTAACTCAGACAAATCGTGGGACATTGTGGTTTGGGAGCGCATTTGGACAGGATACAAATACTCCCATCACCTGGCAAAACCGTGCGGAACGGGAGAAATGGAAATCTTCGATTCAAAGGGTCTTGAAAGTAATAGGCGTAGGGATTTTGGCATCCAAATTTCTAGTGAACTGTCATTGGACGAACTGAGTGGACTAGTAGATTTCTTAAAGGGGACTAATCTACTGGGGTATAATTAGGAGGGTTAGTTTCACAATAGACTAATAGACGCGATGCCTGGGGGAGTTCCCAACCACGCAACCACATAATTTAATCTAATTTATAGCACCCTATAAGATATTTCATGTTCCATTTTAAAATTGTATTACTATATTTTTGTTTTAAAGACACGAATCGACGACAGACGGAAGGTGTTTCGAAATTTGTGACGAGTACCACAAACTTAGGCTGCACTTTGTATAAAACTAATATCTTTACACAGCTTCCATTAAAAAACTGACGCAACGAATCATTTCACCGCGTCCAATAAAATAAATCATTGAATTGATTGAGCGTGTTTGTTTAATTTGCCCCACCGTTACTAATCTCACCTTACCTAACATTTCTGTACTCCGTTTGATGTCATTGTTTCTATATTACCGACTTCCGTGCCAACTGTTTCTCGTTATATAACCTGAAATGATCAGTATTTAACCTAACTTTCTCCGTTTCACCTAAATTAACCTCAAAATGTACAAAGAAAACCACAGATTTCTTGTTACATCATCCCTAATTAATTGTTGTCAACGGATGTTTTCGTGTTTTTAGATTTCGCTTTTTTATGGTTTGTCAAATTATTGTGTTGTAATTTCTCTGTGAAATTTGAAATGATTTCACCACAAAACTAAACACGAATTGACCTGCACTGTCGTAAGTTTCAATTTGTAACGTAAGAAAACAGTTTTGGGTGTTCAAATAACAGTTTTCTTTTTTCTTACTCAGTATAGGATAAGTTTGGTAATTGATAAACATTTTTACCTAAGTGTTTCACGTTTCATCCCCTCAGGAAACTGATTTTCAACATGGCGTCCGTTCGTCGTCCTTGTCGTCTGTACTAAGCACGATAGCGGCCACAAATATTAAGATACGAGCATGAATTTGATATATGGGACTATAATATACTCATATAGATCTCTATAATGTCAAAAAGAAGAGACAGGAATTGAATCTAAAACTCAAGAAGATGCATTGGTTGTTAGGTCAATACTCACAACTTTCATTGCATAACAAAATGCTACTATGTCAGCAAATTCTAAAGCCAGAATGGAATTATGGTAGTCAGTTGTGGGGCTGTACTAAGAAGTCAAACATCAAGCGGATACAAACATTTCAAAACAAAGTATTGAGGCAAATCTGTAATGCTCCATGGTATGTGAGGAGCGACAACATCCATCGTGACTTAAAAATCAATACCGTGGCTGAGGAAATTAAGGTATGCTCCTTAAGACACAGTAAGAGACTGGAAGCTCATGAGAATATAGAAATGCTCCCTCTTCTCAACGCCAGCAAGGACCTGCGAAGGCTGAAGAGGACAAAGCCCATTGACTTAGTGCGAGACTAAAACTGGACTCTGTTTAATGAAATAGAGCTGGGTGAACCATATCATTGTTGAAACCATGTATGCATTCAGAATAAATTGCTTGTTAGGTTGTATTTAACTTAGTTGTAATAAAATATAATTAATATATATATATATATATATATATATAGATCTCTATTGAAATTCAGAAAAATTGAATTGAAAATGTCAAAATGGCCGCCATTTTAGACAGTTTTTTGTTCATATCTCGTGTGTTATTTAACTTGTAAACCCCTAAATTTGAAAAAGGAAAAAAAAATACACACTTCAATTCTACATAATAATGGTACCAACGATGACAAATAGCGAAGTTATAAATGCAATTTTGAAGTCTGACCTCCCAAATCCAGGGTTGAATCACAGATGGGAGCGTAGCGACTGGAGGGTAGAGACACTGACACGCAAGGAGCAACCACTACAACGTAACAATTCCTCCAAGTCCCAAGAAACCAACCAGCTTTTACTTATACATGGGGCTAGGTAAGTACCACGGTGGTACCATCAACTGGTTTCGTTTTAACCGAATAAGTTTAATTTTGTTATTCGTCCAATATGTATATTTCTTGCTAGGTACTTGCTAAGCGTAGTCAGGTATTCGGCGCGTGTAGAGCTTCCCTCTCAGTGTTTTGGTTGACTGGACAATCTTGTGGTTTGACGCTAACCACAAGCGGTAGGTAACAATGACCGCCCGGCAGTACTTCCAGAGCCGGTGGGTTTTTGTACTGTAGAAAAAATATATTCATAAAATCATAAGCGATCTCTATAATCGGTGTTATGAAAGAATAGAAGTATCTTCTAAATTTAAAAAACTTGAATTGAACTATACCTATGATATTATATTGTTTCTTCCTTGAATTCCATATTATAAACAAGTTTATGGGTGACATCATGGTACTTACCCCACCACTATATAGTGTAATAAGAGAACATCTTTAAATGTAACGCCCAAAAGTTGGTCTCTTGGGCCTAATAGGGAATGTCAAATAGTATTGGTACATGAAATTGTCTTACACAGGAAAAGTTTGTTTAAATGTTACACTGGTTTTCTGATTTGTGTATATCACCTCTTTTTTTGACGTGTGACCTCTATCATGCTTACGTATGTGTGTCGAAAATCACTTCATCGGATTTCTGAGGCCATGAACTGTGAGATCAATCGAAAACTTCCCCTATACTTCGTATTGTGTAAGTAAAAAACTAGTAATGAAAAAATTTCAAAACTTATTTGTCTAAAAAATGTATATAACAAATTAAACTAAACTAACTACCCGTATTGCATAGTTTCAAAAATAAAGATGCATCATTCTGATAGTTACAACTTTGATTAGACATGTTTTTGTTATGAGAAGCGAAGGAATAGAAGGAGAGGTGGAGAAGAAACCACAAAACATAACTTATAAAGTCGAAGTTTCTATGGTCATTAATCAAGATTAAACCACTTACAGTTTATCATAAAGTTACATGAATATATTGTGGTGAGATCTCATTATAATAGCTAAAAACAACAGGGCTTAGGCATAATAGGGACAGTTATTTTTATAAAGTCGAAAACTTCTAGGCAGCCTAGTGTCAATATATTAATTTCTACGTAAAATAAACGTACATATTCGTAATCACAATCGTTTTCTACTTTTTTTAAAACCCTACACATAATATTTCCAAAAGTAAAATCTTTCAACTCTATAGTTTATGCCTCTTAACTACCCCAAGGTCATTTTTGCTACTTATATGACCCCATTCTGGTTTTATATTTTTCACTTGAAATATTGTATAACTAGCTGGTACAACGTATAAGCGTTAAATTCATTAAATTAAAATACACAAGGGCTGAAAGTTGAGTAAATATTAATTTCAATGTCGTTTGTAACGGGGTAATTAATTTAATAACTCGAAAATTACAGCAAAAACAAAGTCAATTGAGAAGTGTACGTCCTATGCTGGGAAGCGATTGAGAACAGATTTGTTGGTAGAACTTAGACATTCAGTTGAATATCTTTATTAGTGACAAAGGCAAAAAACTATTTATATAAACAATGTTTATAATCTCTCGCTTAATTATACATTCGTTTTTTCCATTATTTTCCCCAATATTTATTTAAATTTTCTTTTATTAAATTATGATTTATTTTATGGTTTTCAAAATCTTTATTTTTAATTTTGTCTTGTTTTGTTTCTTTTTCTAAATTTGATGTTATCTTTAGTATTTGGGTTTGCGTTTTGTTGTATTATTTTTTATGTTTTATTAATTTTGAAGAGGTTTAGTGAAAGATATAATCCAAAATAAAATCTATTAATTCATTCTCTCTCTTTCTAAGAAATATTTTTGTAAAAATTTATTTGTTATAGATACATGTTATTATATTCAGTTTAAAAATCTTTATTATTGACAAGGAAAGAAGACGATTTATAACAAAGTTTATTTATCATACTTACGTTAATTTTTCATTATTTCCCCCAATTTACTTTAATTATCTTCTTTAAAATAGTCATTTATTTTATATTTTTCAAGTAGTAATCTATATTTTTATTTTTGTCTTGTTTTCTAAATTTTTGGTGACTTTTACTTTAGGTTAGGGTTTTGTTGTATTATTTTAAATGATGTATTTGTTTTGAAAGGTTTGAGTGAAAGGGATGATCCAAAATAAAGTAATTCATTCATTTTCTCTCTTTTTAACACATGTATTTTTTGAATATATTTATACATACCTACATCTTATTATATTCAATTTAATATCTTTATTATTGACAAGGAAAGAAGTCGTTCTATACAAAGTTTTTTATATTCGCTTATTTATATTTCATTATTCCAATATTTATTTTAATTATATTCTTTAAAATTTATATTTATTTTATGTTTTTCAAGTTGTAATTATTATTTTAAATTATTTTTTTGTTTTTTTTTAATATTAAAAAAAAATCTTTTCTCTTTAGGTTAGTGTTTTGTTGTATTATTTTAAATGATGCATTTATTTTGAAGTGAAAGAGATGATCCAAAATAAAAATCAATTCCCTTTTATATAATTTTTTTTAAATTGATTTATTATACATTTCTTTATTATTGATAAATACAGAAGTCAATTTATACAAACATAGTTTATTTATCTCTTACTTATATAATTGTTCGTTCATTCCCCTCCCCCAATTTATATCTCTATTTTTCCAATAAATATTTAAAATTTGTTGTACAATCATGTCATAGCTTCACATCATGTTTTGAATACTAAATTTGATCCTGTCAAGTCATACTATTAAAGCTATAAAAATTATCCTGAATTCAACTGTATAATCTGACGTAGAGTCGATTAGATAGTGTGTCTTGGCCTAAACAATAGTGCTTAGAAACATTCTACACAATACAATCTGTGACTTTTAAATCTTCTCCCAATACATTAACCAGTCAAATATTTGTTCAATAGGTCAGTGTTCCCTTAGGTAACTTAATAATAAGCCAACATTTAATCTATGTTGATATTGAAATCTCACGATTCTGAAGGGTCATAGTTTTCTGTATAATATTTTAAACAGAAGTATTTAATACGTTTTAAATATTTTAAACCTGTTACAAACTGTTTTAAACCGAGGTAGGGGATAACTTAGACATATCACAGGACACTGTGGTCTGCGACTGCACTTACACAGGATAGGAGCCTATCATGTTGAAACTGTGTGTAGGCTGGGCGGCAAGTGTGAGGAGACCGCAGACCACATAATTTTTAATTCTGAGGCTCTGACCAATAAGAGGCGTACGGTTTTTGGATTCCAAAATTCCTGAGGAACTATCATTGGAAGTGTTAGTTTGTGGATTACTCAAACTTGTAAGGGGAACAACCCTGCTAAGCTAGAATGAGGAGGCTTTAGTTGCACAATAGGCTATCGGTCACGGTGCCAGGGTTGGTTTTGGCCTTATAAACTCCAAATTAAATCAATGAGTTAAGGTATTTTTGTTTCTTTTGTCCTTTAAATTATGAAAGAAGTATTTTAGTTAAATATATTTGTACAAATACGTAAACACAAGGAAGCTCATTGTCTCCTAAATGAGAGTCTTTTACTCTATAAGAATGTTAATAAAACTGTATTATTATAAAATATACAAACAAAATAAAAATAATCTAGGATCCAAATATAATTTATGACAAGATAATCACATTAAGTTAAATTTCATAATTGATAAGACATCAAAAAGGAACATTTAACGCATAATATTTAATAATTTGGTGGACAAATCACGGCCACGGAAATCATTCATATAATTTTTAATTTGACATGCTAATTTATCATCGAAAAAGATATCTTAGTGTTTGTGTTGTGTAAAAATTGAATTTATATTAAAGAAGATAAGATAAAGTGAGGCTCAATATGTGGGTTGAACAGTTTTAGTTTTGTGGGTTCACATTTATTTTAGAGTGTTCTAGTGTGGGAGGAGTCGCAGCATGTTCTACCCCATGCTCTCATTAAAGTTACCAGAAATGAACCGCAGTATGTATAGAATCAATCGTATTTTTGTCAAATTGAGGATGTTGCAATCATTAAAGAAATATCTTTAGTACGAAAAGAAAAGTTGAATTGCTTGTAAATGAATAAAATGTTACGCAAAATATGAATAATGTTTTATCGTTTATTGTTAAAAGGAAATGAAATTACACAACCAACTGGTTTGTAATAACGCTCTTTAATTTCACTGGCTAAATTACAGAAATATTTAGTGTTACTAACGCATGTAGCCTACTGTGGGACGGAAGGAGGCGATAACTTAGTTTAACTGTAGCTTAAATCGAGTTAACTATGAGAGTACACCAGTGTTTCACACGCCACAGATTTAGTTACTTCTTGATGGGTTCCTGTGTACTAATTAATTGTTCAGTATAACATCGAAATTTTCAGTGAGGTGGTCGAAGATAATTATGTTACAATTACTCGTGAGTTGTAATGGTTTTGTACATTCAGCTTTACACGGTGGTTAGGTTCACTGACCCACCCACTTCACTATTTTATATAAATTGTGGGAAAAAAATATGAAAAAGGCTTTATATCTTTAGTTCTATAAAATTATAAAAACGTGCGACAAGTTATTTAAAAACCTCTTGACGTTAGTTATCTACAGAGTGATACGAAAGTTTACTATCACCTATAAGATGTTCTAAAATAACACAAAAGGTGATTTTTCTTCTTTTTTTTTAATGTAAGCATTGCCTACGTACAGAGCCAATGTATAGGAAATATGAATCTTATGAAAACGGTAGTGAGTAGAGTTTGGGGGGCGGATACGGTTTCTCTTAGACAGTTTTATCTGACATTCATTAGATCAAAAATGACTATGAATCTGAGGTTTGGGGGTCTACTCGGGAAGTTGGAAGTGATTCAGAATAGTTCTATTAGATATGTTTGGGATGTCTAGAACAACAAGTGTTCAGTCGATGGAGATTGAACTACCAATTGAGCAATTTAAAATATACATCAGTTGGATGTTCTTCACTAAAACATCTTAAAATCCAGTCTCTCCCACAGAACCATCCATTCCATCATCTGGAAAAAATCAATTTGATTCGCAACTCCTTTAATAATAACAAATCAAACATGGAACGCGAAGTGAACGGAGTGAAATTACTGAAGATGGAGATACGTCTCCGAAACGCTTCTTTGTAATAAAGACAAACTCAAAGTCACATGACGGAAATATCAAGGTAATATAAATTAATTTATTACTCATTATATTATACAAAGTGACTTGGACACCAAACAATGAACATTAAATCTATACGAAGTTGACTAGAAGTTTTTACAATAGTTAATTCCACTCCTTTATGGTTAATTAACAGCATTAAAATTGAATTAACCATCCCTGGAATTGTTAGAAATTCCAGAGTTCCTCCTCGGATGTCCTTAAGAGTTCCTCATCTTTCCTGGTTTTTTGTATGAACCCACCTATTTATGGCCATCTTGGTCAGACACAAGAATATTCCTACTCAGGTCCCACAAACTCTAATGCAGAGCCCCGTTTAGCTTGATTATCTGCCTTCTCGTTACTCACAACTCCCTTATGCCCTGGAACCCAGTGCAGCCAACCCATGTTTTACTAAAAAATAAATACGTTTGTAGAATTGAAATCTGCAAGTTGTTACTGAATTTAGTGCGTTATAATACACGAAATATATTTTTAAAAAAACTGTTTAAAATGGCTGCCATTTTAATTAGATTTTATTGAATTTATTAACATTCAATATGAGCACATTATAGTCCCCTATATAACATTTTATACTCAATTTTTTTTTCGGTTGGTATCGTGCTTAAGTACCGACGACGGATAGTCGACATATCGGAAATCACTTTTTCTGTTTCCTAGGGTCATGAAACGTCAAGATCGCTCAATAAACAGAGGTAGAAATTTTTATCGAATACCCTGTATATTTCGTATACTTGGCAAGTAGAATTATTATTATTGTTACACATGATATGATCTTCAACGTGTGAATCTTGTATTACTTACACAATGACCCTCACCTGGTTGTCACTTTCATTTGTATGTTACTTGTCAGTCTTGTATCCTTGTGTCGTAGAGTCCTCATTTTTAAGGTTAAAGATTATCTTAACTAGTTTAGTTTAACAAGTTACCTCGCTAAGTTGACACGAGCTATGTTAACTTTTACTTTACCTAAGTGTACTTTGAAAGTAAACTGTAAGCACAAAGTAAATATCCTTGTAGATGGATCCTTTGTTCCACGTAATTACTTTGGTAAAGGTTTCCTCCTTTCCTCTAAAGACCTGCAAGTGCTTTTCTTAGTCAAGTAAAGTTAGTTTAGTTTCTTTATCCTATTACAAGTTTATTTTTATAGTAGTTTCGTAACTTAGTCAACTATATTTTTTTATTGTTGTAAAATAATTCTTTTATGGTTTTTTTTTGGGTGAATCGTTTTGAAATTTGAATTGAAGAGTGAATGGAACGCGTAGATACTGTGGTGAGATGACTTGAATACATGCAAAGGACGAAGAGGAGTAGGGGACGACTTGTCCCCCTCTGTTTCTATTGTAATCCCTCTATTATGCACTCTGATAACATTTTTATTCTAGTTCACTCAATTAGCTTGCTATGCTATGTAAGCAAATGTATTTAGGACAGCAGATAGTAGATTGATGGTTGGTTAACTTACCACTAGTAGATCACACATTCCTTATGATCGCTTTCAAGTAATTTTCCTACAGTAAATCATCGTTTTTAAAGTACAGTCTTTTAAAGGAGTCTATGTAGGATCATGACCTGTCGGACAACCTTTTCGCTGTTTTTTTTCCACCTCCGAACTCCCATATTTCCAAGGTCTTCCTATAGGTTGTCCAACTACTTTTCCTTGAGATTCTTTCCCCTCTAGCATTTCCGGAAAGTTCATTTTTACTATCCTATCCTCTGTACAAGAATCAATCCACTTTATTATTATTATTTTTTAATCTACACTATTATTTCTATCTTTCCTTATTACAGCCTCTACACTCCATCTCTCCATGGACCATTATAAGTTCTCCTCTCGTGTTATTATGGTCCATGCCTCTGATCAATATGTGATATCACGTTTTAAATCTGTCCGTCTTGTACAGATATTTTTATGATCCTACTAATTGTTTTTCTTTGCATTTGTAAGTAAAACAAAGGATCCTTATAGTTATACGCGCGTGTCTGTAAGTCGCAACCTCTCTACATACAATACTATAAATGCTATATGTACGAATATGTATGTTTATTTTACCAAAAAATTAATATGTTGGCGCTAGGACGAATTTAAAGTGTCAAATAACATGTCCCTTTGAGAATACGGCTTGACTTACGATGCTGAAAAAAGTTATTTCGATTTAAAATTAAATTGCAGTGCGAAATTATATATTATAGTTATTTGTATGATGAATAAAACTTAATTTAACCACATAGAAATGCTTTGCGTATAAGTTTTTGTGTGATGTGAGACAAACAATTAAATAGCCATTAAAAGATTGTTTGCATTTTCATTGATTTCACTTTATTCGAATCCATAGGTAAAACCAGGATTCTTATAATTTCACTCCAGTGTCTCTCTGTTTATCTGTGAGGCACAACCCGTGTACACAGATAAGACGGTAAATTCTATATATTTCAAATTTTGCATTTATATTTTTTGCATTGTTCCAAGCAAGGAAGAATGTAGCAGTATCAAAAAAGACCTTAGGGGTAGTTAAGGGGCAAAAACTATCGAACTGAAAATTTTTATTTTTGGAAATATTATGTTTGTAGTATCAAATAAAACTAGAAGTTATTTTGGTTACGAATTTGTATGTTTATTTGTCGACGAAATTAATATGTTTGCGCTAGGCCGCTTATGAGACTTCGACATCATAAAAATAACTGTCCCTATTTGCCTTTTGACCATAAGTCCTGTGTTTTTAGCACTTTATTTTAAAGCATTGTTGGAGAGCGAAATAAGACCGGTTAGCGACCAGTATTTGAACAACTATTTCTTCAACTACTGAAACGTCCTATGTTAACAGTGAATCAAGGTATTTAAAATGTTTAACATGTTTTCCTAAGAGTAGCATAATATCCACAGCTTGTTCTCTCTATCCCTTACACAAAAACTGCATTTTGTTTGTTCAAAGTTTATTCCCAAGCTTAAATTATTTACATCTTCTAACCTTGTAATATATGTTTCATTCAAATATTTTATCTTTCTTAAAGCGACTACGCCATACGCTTCATCGGCTAGTTAAGGGTTTATTCTCTACGCTTACATACACTGTTATAAAATACATACTTTTCTTCGTCTTGTAAAGTACAAACACTTAATTTATAAGTATTTTTTACTTCATAGTTCCGTTTTTTTCAGAGTTATTGCTCGCTCCAAATACTCCACTCGTAGCAAAATAATTCTTCACTGACGTTTACCATGAGACCATCTAAACTCGACCCAAATGACCTACAAAAAAATGGGCCCACACTTGGGTTCAGCTTTAAACGACTACACGAAATGTGTTAGGTTCGAAGGAAGTATGACAATCTACTTTTTGATAAGAGGGAAGTATTATTAACATTTTAATTTCGTGAATTTATGTTTTGATTACATTTACAAGAACTGTGCGTAATATTACAACTACTTAATCGTGAAAAGTATTTCAGTTAAAACGTCAATTTTTACAACTAACCCTTGTCATGTACAAAAAACTGTACAGCAGTTATTTTTAACCTAATCGAAGTCAGATCCTACCTCCCCTTGTTGTTTGAAGGCAAGAAACCCATATATATGGTATAACTAGTAGATCGCTTTTATTGCCATATCCTGGTTGTGATCTCAAAGAAGAAGAAACAACATTGCAGGGCAAAGATTATCTTCAAGGACAACTAACTTGTCAGCACAGTAGTAATACAGACGCTGTAAAGAGAAAATATTAAAACAGGATTATATTACTCGAGTATTACTAGAAAAACATAATCACTATATTATCCCAACTGTTCTACTTCCAACACTACTCACCAAATCGTTCTAGTAATTGATCCTTCTTTTTATTGACTAATGTAAAACTATTGACTAATGTAAAACTATTGACTAATGTAAAACTATTGACTAATGTAAAACTAGAAAATAGTTGTCTATACCTGTAAATTATCAGTTGCCCGACGATGCCGCAAGGCGAAACAATTGTAGCTCATTTATACTATTAAATATTTGAAACTTTAAGCTTTTGCTTTATTTTATCCTTGAATATGGACTTTCAACAAGAAATATCTGCTGTTACATTAAAGTTAATGTAAAACTGTCTCATTTTAGTTGTCGATATTTTTACAGCCTTTTTATTCCTATCTTTGATTCGAGGCATACTTTTTTCGTTGTAGCTGGAACTTAAGAACTATCAAAGGTTACAGTTTCTGGTATTGTTTTTCTCAGTCAGGTTGTTTCTCTGTTTCCGTTACTCAAAGTAAAGACAATTATTGTTTTTCCACACTAAAAGAAGTCTAATAAGCTACAGTTGAAAGTACAGTTTAAGAAATGTTCAGTTTTTGAAGTGCTTTGAGAGGTACAAACGAAAATATGTGTAATATTTACCCTACTGACTGTTCCGTGGTCAGATGAAGGTTTCGGACAGCTCACGTACTGATACTTCAGAAGTAATGGATAAACTAGGCTCTAGTTCTACCTTTAAGAGAGAGAAATAAGAATTGGACCTTGAAAAAAAAAGTACATTGCTTACGAAAGTACAAATGAACCTGTTACTGGAAGACTGAATTATTTCATTTTTGTTTTAGTTAAAACTATGGAATCACTTAACCATAAAATGTTGGAAAGTCGTGTCAAAATATTTAGCTTTTTGTGTGGTGTTCATAAAGTATTGAATTGTAACAGGAGAATCTATATATTTTTTTGCTGATAGAGTTAAATGTGAAATTGATAAAGAACGATTAATTTTATTATCAATGTTGCTTATTGGAAGTTCTCTAACGAACTGCTTACTGGAGACTCTCCTTAATGTTTTCATATATCTAATAACTTGTATACTTACTGTTCTTCATTCCCACCGGAACGTAGGGCATCCACAACATCCAACTCATCCCTAGGAACTTTCTTATAGTGCGTACAAGCTTGGCAACCGGAACAAACCTAACTGGATTTACTATTCAGTTAGAACTTTTTACATACCTATCTTTCATCTTTTCTATCAAGTCTCTTAACCAAATGTTGTTCTTTTCGACTCTGACGATACAGAGAATTAGAAGGCTAGGGGTGTTAATTTATATTCTTTGCTTCCTTTTCTTGTAAAGTTATGAAACTAAGAGGTGTTTCGCGTTTTAAAGAATAAGAAAATAAATATCCATCGAACTTGTTTTCCTGCTTCTTCTCGCAACTTCCCAATTTCCTCACTTTCTCCACAACGCTCCTGCGCAGGGTTCCATTCCAATATTTGCTCTTTTATACCTCAGTTCGTTTCAGTATTGTGTCCATCCAATTCCACCCTTCTCGTGGTCCTTGTGTATATTAGTTCTTGATTTGTTCTTTCCCACCAATGCCAGTTAGGTATTGTTGTCGTCAATATTTTTCGAACTTTATAATATCAGTATGTGTTGCAAAAGGATAAAAGCGTTTTTGTAAATTCAAATCAGTTAAAATCATTTAAGATCTCCTATTTTGTGGATTTCCAACAAGTATGAAGTTCTTAATTTACTGGATACCGTGTTGTTGGAATTATAGCTAATTGTAAAACCAAAAGAAAAATTTTTCATTACGTTTAATTCATTTATTGCAAATTGTATATTCTGTTGTTTTTCGTAATAAATTAGAGTTGTTTTATTTTTGTTTATGGCAAGAAATTTATTAAAATTAAAATGAAAATAGTCCTCAGAGGTTAGAGTGATTACGAGCGTCGCAATGCCCAGGAAAACTAATTGGATCTATACCTTATTTCATGTAGTCTTGGGTTAGATCTCTCTCATCTTTTTTATCAAGTCATTCTTGACCAACTTTATTCGAGGGCTAGGAGTTTTTATTTTGTTATTCTATATTTTTTATAAAGCGACGATGAGCGAAGGGGTTTTCGCCTTTAATCAACGTTAAAAAAATAACAATTTACTTGTTCAGTAATGTAATGATTTTGTTGGGGGGAGAGCGTGGAATTTGAAGGTTGTTATCTCGTAGAAAAAATATTCCGCTTCGTTTAATTACTTTCAAGTGTTAAAAAATATTCTAACACAGTTACTACACCGACTATGATAGACATAATTATACACATCAGTTTTTTTCCATAATTTTGATAGCGAAGCCACATGTCGAAATGTAAATTGAGCTCGTGACATACTATTAATTCACCGCTTTCATTTTTTAACACAGATTTCTTGCAGATGAGCATATTATACCTCAAAACAGCAATCATCTAATCACTGTGTAAATTACTAAATGGCCGACTTTCGTTATGGGCTGTTCACACTAACCTCAATTCGATTTTAATCGTCTCTTCAAATTAATTTACCCAGTGGATTCAGAACCTCCGCACAAGATATGACACGGTTTCACATGAAGGACACGGTTAAAAGATATGTGCGCGGAGCACACGATCAGTCAGCTGATATCTGTAAGATTATGTTCGTCTAGGAAAGGTGAACAGCGGTTTTACGGGCTGTGAAATAAATAACGACGCGTCACAGAAATAACAGGTTCTTTTATCAAGGTTACTTGCGTAAGATATAATTGAACGTTTGTATTTGTAACATGATATTAAACACCAGTCACTCTTTCATTTCATTTTAATAAACAGTGCAAAAGCACTGGAATAATTTCCTCACTTACACAAAGCTGTACTACAAAAAAATAACCAAAAGTGATATTCGACGGGATGTACCCAACAATGTTTCTAAGGTTAATATATGAGAAAATAATTGAGGGGGATATATTTTCCTTTATTAGTAAATTTCCCCATATATTCATTTCGTATTGGACATAAATAGGAATAGGGTCTTACTAATTTTTATAAATTAAAAACAAAATTTGAAGGCTATTTTATTACTAAAATCTATTTTTTAATAACGACAGTCAATGTTGGTTTTCGACCCCCCCCCCCCCTATATTTCTAAATCGAAAATTACTTGCGATTCTGCACACTGTTTTAAACTTAATTTTCACATAATAAATGTAATAATATTACGTTGATATTACCCGTTGTGTGACTTCGTTCTTCTTTATATAACGCGTTTCTGAACTATGCTCCATCATCAGAAATCCTTTCGCTCACAGATTACGTTTAACATAATATGTGACAAATCACAAGATCCACAAAAGCACAAGTTTTTTTTATGTACAGAGTTTTCCGAAAAAGGTTGAATGGCTATTCATTTAGAATTATATAAGTATATTACCGGCAATGTGTAGACATTATATATTATATTGTCTACTTGAGGCAATTTATATAATGCCTCGAGATTTTATACAATGCCTGATTTAACACATTGCCGGTAATATATAATACTAAAATGAATATCCAGTCCACCTTTTTGAGGACACTCTGTATACATGATAAGAAGAAAACGTACGATGTGCATCGAGATAAGGCGAACTAGCTATAACTCCCAAACCCTCAGTAAGTTTTATAAAAGAAATAATAAAATTTTATTGGTTCAACAACTTACATTGTTTCTCAATTAAAACATTTAATAAACAAATTAGTGCGAAGAAAGAAAATTCTCTGCATCACAACTGTACAAAGATTACATTGAACGATTCAAATAAAAAACATTTAATTTGAATCCAACAGCATTGAATCAAATGCAACCACAATGCTTGCTGACATGAATGTAGGCTTAAACACTCTTTAATGTATGGACAAAACGTGCGTCCTAGTTTGAAATTTATTTACATGAAAATGGGAAAACTTTATTCAGTTAAATTATTCCAGACACGTTTCATGTTTGAAGAGTTATCCGTGAGGTACGTGATCTGTGAGGCATAGATGTGCAGCTTTTATTCACATGGTCGAGTTATCTATTAATTTAAGTGACATCGCTCTACTGGTTGAATTTTAGGTTAGGTTTGAACTCGTAACCAAATATCATCTTATATTTAATTTGCTGAAGAATTTCTCCACCATTTCGAGTTTTTCTTTACTATAAGGCCGATTTTAATGATTGAGGTGTCAAATTAAACAGTGTTACCTGCTGATTTGTTGAAAATTAATAATTTTGTAATATATTTATCATTTTAATAATATATCTGTTATGGGTATAAAACATCTTTTAAAACAAAATATTTTGAAACAGCTTTTATAAATTCTGTAACACGTTTTATTTTGTTTGCTAATTAATAACAGCTGTTTAAAATTATTTGTAGGTTAACTTATATAGTGCTTTATTTATGGGGATTCAGGTTGTGTTGTGATTGATTGCTTACATCTCGCAAAACGGTTTAAATTCTGGAATATGTTTTATTTTATATTGTCTATCGACCACCGAACTGCGTTATCACTTGACAAGGATGTCATTTTTGTTTTTTCTTTGCGAATTTATAACAGCTGTTTTAAATTACTTTTATGTGAACTTATATGGTGCTTACTTTATGTGTGAGGATTTCACGTTGTGTTGTGACGGATTGCTTATATCTCGCAAAATTAAACGGTTTGATTTCCCAAATACGTTTTATTTTGTTGTTTGATTTGATAATTTACAACAGATGTTTTAAATTATTTTTAGGTTAACTTATATAGTGCCTACTTTATAGGACCAATTCACGTTGTGTTGTGATTGATTTCTTACATCTGGTAAAAATTAACTGTTTAAATTCTCAAATACGGATTATTTTGTTGTTTTGAATGATAATTTATAACAGGTGTTTAAAATTATTTTTAGGTTAATTTATATAGTGGTTACTTAATTTTTGGAGATTCAAGTTGTTTTGTTATTGTTTGGTTACATCTCGTAAATCGGTTTAATTCTCAAATATGTTTTATTTTATTGATAATTTATAGCAGCTGTTTTAAATGATTTTTAGGTTAACTCTACTGTACTTAATTTATTAGTTTGAATTCCAGTTCTGTGGTGATTGATTACTTACATCTCACAAAATTAAACATTTTAAACTGTCAAATACGTTTTACTTTTTTGTTTGGTTTGATAATTTATAACAGCTGTTTTAATTTTTTTTAGGCTAACTTATACAGTGGTAGGCTACTATATTTTTAACAGTTTATCTGGCTTATTGTAAATGTGTGACAATCGTTTTAACTACTGTAACATACTGTGAAAAACTCTCTTTATTTGCGATTTGCTTTCATCTCACAAAAACTGTTTAAATGGCATATTGGGCGACAATCGCATGGTATTAGATATTCTAAATGCCGCAGGAAAACCGCGTGGAAACCGTCGACCACTTACGGATCGACGAGAAAATGTTACAGAAATCGCGAAGTAAACCACCAGGTTCGACATTTTGATTTCATGATGAACCTCAGGCCTTGAGATTATTTTAAAATTGCACGTTCATTTGTTTTTAACAACCGATATTCTGATGTAGGTAATCTCAATGTAGATTGCAGTGCTTTGATTAAATAACCACATAAATGTAGTTATTCAAAAGTGTTAAAAATTTTAACTGGAAACAATTAGATATTGTAATTTATCCATTGGTCCGAATTTAACAAAATATACTGAATAAAATTGACTTTAGAAATTTTCTAATGGAGTTTATTAAATGAACATAAAGTCCTATTATAGCCAGACTTGGCTAGATTTATAGAGGGAACATCTGTTTGAGATAATCCTCAACAAAAATATGGCTATTACAATAGATTACTTTATATTGCAAATTTATCAAGTGCACAATCAGTCAAATGAACTGTTTATTGAAAATTTACAAAGTGATATTGTCAAACGTTATTTATTCCAACCATTCCCAGTTTGATAGTTATTGTCTACTCCTCGTTGAAGGGTTTCCAGTTGACTGACGCTCAGTCAGCTTTTTGTTTCATTTCCCTCCATTAGGACCAGTCACCAGTGACTACAAAATGTCAAGCATTCAACCGTCGCCGCTGTACCTTCACTCTTCTCCTATGTCTTAATGACAAAGTTCCGGTTCTTACACTTTCATTTCAACCAAAGGCTATTGTAACGCGTTGTAGAATTAACTTTAAGTTACGGGTAAGGTATAGGAGGAAGGCGTCAATCAAAACCTGAATCTCAAGATAAAACTAGAGATATAGAAACCAGATATTCCGAGGTCTGTCCAACCCTTCCACAGTTCCTTAGCAATACACCATCGTTCAAAGAGTATATAACCCAACTTTAGTTTCACAGATTTCTTTCAAGTTGGTTGGTGCAATCATGATCCTCTAAATTTAATGTTCAAAAGTTAGTTTCCTGAATCTCGTAGGAAATTTTATACTGATTCGTAGATATATAGGTTAGGTTAGGTTATGTTATCGTGCCTACGTACTGACGACAACGGACGGACGTTATGTCGAAAATCGCCTTTTCTGTCCCCTGTGTCAGTCAAAAACAGTACTTGCCCAGCCCCATCATAGCAGATCCTCTAAATCCAACGCCCAAAAGATGATTTCTTGAGCGTTGTAAGAGATACTAAATAGGGTACGTTTGTTGAAAACTGTTGTTACACAAGTTTTTCTGAACCTCGCAATTGCGTCACGACCTTCTTGATGTCGGTTAGGTTATTTATTAAAAGGATTTCCTCTTGCTTCGCTCGAGTCAGCATCTTGGTTCTAGCAGATCTAGAATGTGATGGAATCTCCACTCGCTATGCTCGTGTCGGTGACAGCCCTGCCAGATCTTGTAATATTCAAATATTACTTTTTGTGGGAGGTGAGCGTTCAAAATTATATTTTTGTTCATAACTTTGCTATTTGTCATCGTAGAGATGTGAGGTTGTTACCATTTCATGCACAATTGAAATCTGCAAATTTATATCTAATTTAATGTGTTATAGCTTTGGTGCTTTATAGGTTAGATTAGGTTAGGTTAGGTTAGGTTAGGTTAACCTCTTCATACATGTAATGTTGGAACAATGTCGATACAACAGCCTAACCTAACCTAACCTAACTGTTTAAAATAGCCACCATTTTGACATTTTACAAGTAGATTTTTCTGATTTTAATAAGGTCCTCTAAGAACACTCTGTAGTCACTATAACTAATTTAAAGTTCCTATCTTATTTTTTATGGCCGTTATCATGGTTACCAACCAACGTCGAGAATAACGTTTTCGATTTCTGGACGTTAAAAACGCCAAGACCAGTAATAAAACAAAGGTTGAAACTTTTGACGATTACCTAACCTTACCGTGTAGGCAACACACTTGGCCACACTTTAAATGCACTATATATATACTATTTAATTATGGAATAACTTGAAAGATGAAAATCTCGTATTGTCATATTTATGTCTCTTGTTAATTTGTAGGAAAAATGTAACACATTGTTAAAAACATGCTCAGAACCAACTCTAGTAACCGTATCATTAATAAACCAGTTAAAATTTAATATAGTTTTACTTTTCATTTAATAATTTCAATATGGCGGTCGTTTAATTAGAGTTTTTGTAGTTTCTTTTTATCTATAAGACTTAGATCAGTTGACAGAGCGTAGCTCAGGTGGCAAAACTTGCGAACAACTAAAACCACCAAAATTGTACTCAAGTTAGCCCGTTCGATGGTGTTTTATTTTTTCTGTGACTTACCTACTCTCCCGTCTTCATTAGTCTAACTGGTATAACGACGTTAGTACCTTCTAGAACAATAGTTCATTTTACCTTATCATTTTTCATCAACTACAGGTCAGATATATGCGGTTGAGATTATACAAATGAGAATTGTAGAGTTAATTCTCCTGTCACTTTCCCTCCCGAAAAACAATAGTGAGAAAAAACATAATTACGTTTATTTTAAACGTATCATCTTGCTCGTGTAAAAACTGTTTTGTTACTAATTTACAGCTATTAATATCAAGGTGAAAACTCTTTGTTACTAGTGTCAGTGAAATTATCTGTATTTACATAAACATCAGACAGTTAAGACAGTAATACAAGACTCAGTGTTGATATTTTGGACTAATAACACTAACCCAATTCTCCAAGTAAATAGATTTAATAGTTTAGTTGTTGAGGCGTTGGAGATAGTAATATTTTGAAGACGACAGGTGTGTTGAGCGGAAGTCCTAAGGAGGGTGATTCCGGAGTTAGTGGCGCGAGACGGTCATGTGTGACGTCACAGTCGTTGAACATGCTCCAGTTATACAATTATTGTATTACGTAGGAGAAGCTAGAGTGTGATAACATTTATGTTTGTAAATAGAAGAGAGAGAGTGTTTAATGTAGATACATGTTTTTTTAAACATTATTAACCCTTTATTTTTAGACGGCCACATTCTATTATTTACAATTATCAACTATTTGTAGATGATCACGCTTAATTTTCATCAATTAACATTATTTGTAGAGGGTCATGCTCTATTCTGTACAATTAGTATTTATTATTAGACCCTCACGCATTATTCTGTACAATCATCTATTTTTAGACGGTCATACTCTTTTCTGTACAATCGTCATCAATTTTTAGACGATTACAATCATTATTTTAATTATTTTTTTCTTGTACAACAATCATTATATGTTTTTAGATGATCAGACTCTATTTTGTACAATCATCAACTTTTTTTAGACCTTCAAACATCATTCTGTATAACCATCATCTATTTTTAGACGGTCAAACTCTATTCTGTAAATCATCATCTATTTTTAGACTGTCACGTTCTCTTCTATACAATCATCATCTATTTTTGGACGGTCAAACTGTATTCTGTAAATCATCATCATTTTTTAGACTGTCACGCTCTATTCTATACAATCATTATCATTTTTTAGACAGTCAGACTCTATTCTGTAAATCTTCATCTATTTTTAGACTGTTGAGACGGTTGCTATTTTTAATTGATTTTAACTACTTCAGTAATGTTTGATATTGAAAAAAAAAAAAAAAAGTTTTAAATATGATATACAACATGTCAGAAGTTAGTAGATAAAGCATTTAAAAATAAATAAGTAATTTGTGCAAAAGATACAACCTGGGTCAAATATATTGTCATTATAAGCAGGTTTTTAACTAGTCTACTAATTAGTTATTTTAATTAAAGTGTTGAATTAATATTTACACTTTATATACTGTGTCTAATTAAATTTTCAACTTGATGGAACAATACAATGTACGGCCTACGAAACTTTTTGAGATTTCTAGCCCCTTTAATTCCTAAGCGAGTGGCTTTATTGAAAACCGTAAACACAACTAAAAATAGAGATTTCTATAAAACGTCGGTTGCCATATTGGAAATATATTTAAATTCCAAGTAGTAATAAAAGGTCCCTCATTTAATGTTTTTCTTAGGTTGAATAGTTTACGAGATACCAACTGCGTCCACGATAAAACGATCACACTGTGTATAGTAATTAAAAATCTGGTTTCGAATAAGTTTAGTCGACAATTAACCATGTTTTGGAATAAAATTTAAAATTTGGGTTTAGACAGTTCAGAAATAATTAAATTCAGAGTATCAAAATCAGTTCAACTCTTTAGGATGTACAATTTGTAAAAACAATTTTGTGAAAATGGCGGGTTTTAAATTCCCCCAAAAACGAAGCTCCTCTATTCAAAGTTTTTCATAAGATTGATAGTTTACACGATCCAGTATAATCGGACCGTATCCACGACTCCAATAAGGAACTTGGATTACAGTATACGCATGGTAGGGTTGTGTCTGGGGTGGAGAGGAAAAGAGAGGCTCCAACACTTTGTTTGTTGCGTTTACTTTCAGCTGTACAACCTCAATAAAAAATATAGATCCTCAAATGCTTCTGTGTACGCGTGTACCCTACTTTCGTTTCTTTTATCGGTGTAAATAAGAATAAAACGTTTACAAAAGTCTGCCACAAAGTTGTAACTTTAGGAGTTAAATGTAACTAAGCCGTACCTAGTTTTCTTGGATTGGGTTGTACCGTCAAGTTAGGCTAGGGAAGCAAGTAGAAGGGAGGACACGCCTCTTACACCAGACGCAATCCTAGTCTGAGGCTACTGTACTGTTCATAGAATTGTTAGTTAGTTAATGATATATTTAGTTAGACGTATAATTAAGACTTAAAAACCGTATTTGGTACATATAAATGTTAATTGTAAGGAAGCAGAACCATACAAGGAACGTGGGCGCACCATTAATACACTAAATATACACTATTTAATTATATAATAACTTGAAAGTGAAAGGACAATTAAAATCTCGCCTTCTGTATTTATGTCTCCTGTTAATTTCTAGGAAGAGCGTAACAAAATAAGTTCTTATTCCGTGCATTTAATATTCTAGTTTACCTTATTTGACAATAATATAATAATTAAAGCAAGTAATACTACAAATATTGTATAAACTTGGCTATGATGGTAGAATTAATTCAAATGAATACTTTATACGTACTCAACACCATCAGTACAGTATCCTCAAGGTAGGAATGTGTCTGGGGTGGAAAGGAAAAGAGGCACCCATCACTTTGTTTGTTGCGTTTACTTTCATTGGTACAACCACAATAAAAAAATATAGACCTCATAAGCTTCTGTGTAAACGCCTACCCTACTTTCCTTTCTTTTATCGGTGTAAATAAGAATAAAACGTTTACAAAATTCTGTCACAAAGTTGTAACTTTAGGAATTAAATGTAGCTAAGCAGTAATTTGTGTACCTAGTTTTCTTGGTTTTACCGTCAAGTCAGATTAGGGAAGCAAGTAGAAGGGAGGACACGCCCATTACACCAGACACACTCCTAGTCTGAGGCTACTGTACTAATTATCCAGATATTCCTAAAGTTTCATGTTTCTACTTTCCCTTGTCTAAAAGTTACGGAAGGGGTACCATAAATTTGGAACACCTGGTATATTCCTGTGTTAGTTTCAATTAGTTTTATGATTTTAGGCCGAGTATTATTTGTATATTGTTTTGTAAGCCATATATTTATTTTATTAAGGGCTTTGGTCAAAATTTTGAGAAGGAAAATTCCGTATTCCAAAGTGATGAATGTCCTTTTTATTTTTTATTTTATAGATTCTGTCGATGTTGATCATAGAACATTCGGAATATTACTATGCACTGGTTTGTGTTTAGTTCTTTTGTTTCGAAGGGTGTTATGAGTAGTCTATTGATGTAAGCCGCCATTTTGTGAGATATGGGATGGTTAGAATCTGAATGTATGGTGATATTGTAGCAGTAGGTTTTCTGTATATTTTAAAAGAAATTTATTTTCATGTTTCACTATTAATTAGGTGAACTGTATAGTTTTGTTTAGTCTATTTATATCATGCTTAACATTTTCTATCTGACAAAAGGTTCCATAAATATTACAAAGTATCATCAACATGTTGTATGTAGTGTTGAATTTATTTTAATTGGTTAATATATGAGTGTCTTGAAAGTAGTTTAGTTAATTTTTCCTGGTATTCAAGAAAATGGTGGACTTATTGATAGAGTTCTTGAACGTAGTGTCTGTATTGGAAAGAAGAAGTAATTTTGTCTTAATAATACATTAAAAAATTTGTTAATTCAATGGTTAAATTATCTAATTCACTTGTTTTAATATCATATCTATGGTTTCTTTCACGGGTAGAGGTTAACGATGTCTAATTTATTACTTTGAACTCGTTATACTTTGAAAGAAAAATACTAATTCAATGTTTTTATTCAACTTGTAATTTGGAAAGATCAAAATGTATTCTATTTTGTTACGTAACAAATTACGTTTATTTAACTCTTCAAGTTGATAGTGACATTGAAATAATGTCACACACTAAACCTGAACACCTGTTATAACATAATTTTGAGGCTAGACGTGAACATTTACTTTTAATGCCCAAATAAATTATTAAGTGGTAATACTGTTGTGCAACCAGCAGCAGATGTGGGCGCCATAACCTAACTTTACATGTTACTCGTTACATATGTTGACTGTACCACACAGCTGATTAAATATACGCCAATGACGCAGAACAGGTGGTTTTACTTCCATTGCCAATTGTATTGAGTTGAAGAAGAAGTTAGATTACAGTTAATTATATCACCAGTCTTAATAGTTTGGAGTTTGTAGAATTCATATATTTTGGGTGGGTTAGGTTAGGTTTCCTAATAATTAATAAGTATATAATGGTTGAAAATATTTTTTTGTTTGTTTAAAGGTGAAAAACCGCTCAGTATTCATCGCCTTGTAAAACAAGTTTCGGGCCGTTCTGGTATTTACTCAACCCCATCATAAAAAGTAATAAGCAGATACTCTAAATGTAATATCCAAAAGTTGGTAGGAAATTTTAAAGTAAGGTTTTTCAAAACAGCTGTTTTCTGAACATAGTATCTGTGTATATCGCTGCTAAATTTCAAACTTTCAATAAATGTAATAAAAGTATTGATTATATGTAATGGTTCATTTTTTAGTTTGACTATGTATGGGAGTCTGAGAAAGTCAATGCAAAGTTTGAATATGTATTGGTATGTTAGAAAGTTTGTGCAATATTTTTGCATTGATTATTAGTTTGACCATGTATGGGAGTCTGAGAAAGTTGGTGCGATAATTTTTACAAATTTTTATTTTAATATGTATGGCTATGTGAGAAAGTTTGTGCAATATTTTTGCGTTTTATTAGTTTGACCATGTATGGGAGTCTGAGAAAGTTGGTGCGATAATTTTTACAGATTTTTATTTTAATATATATGGCTATGTGAGAAAGTTTGTGCAATATTTTTGCGTTTTATTAGTTTGACCATGTATGGGAGTCTGAGAAAGTTAGTGCAATATTTTTCATAGATTTTTAGTTTTAATATGTATGGCTATGTGAGAAAGTTTGTGCAATATTTTTACGTTTTATTAGTTTGACTATGTATGGGAGTCTGAGAAAGTTAGTGTAATATTTTTCGTAGATTTTTAGTTATAATATGTATGGGTATGTGAGAAAGTTTGTGCACTATTTTTGCGTTTTATTAGTTTGACTATGTATGGAAGTCTGAGAAAGTTGGTGCGATAATTTTTATTTTAATATGTATGGCTATGTGAGAAAGTTTGTGCAATATTTTTACGTTTTATTAGTTTGACTATGTATGGGAGTCTGAGAAAGTTAGTGCAATATTTTTCATAGATTTTTAGTTATAATATGTATGGGTATGTGAGAAAGTTTGTGCACTATTTTTGCGTTTTATTAGTTTGACTATGTATGGAAGTCTGAGAAAGTTGGTGCGATAATTTTTATTTTAATATGTATGGCTATGTGAGAAAGTTTGTGCAATATTTTTACGTTTTATTAGTTTGACTATGTATGGGAGTCTGAGAAAGTTAGTGCAATATTTTTCATAGATTTTTAGTTATAATATGTATGGGTATGTGAGAAAGTTTGTGCACTATTTTTGCGTTTTATTAGTTTGACTATGTATGGAAGTCTGAGAAAGTTGGTGCGATAATTTTTATTTTAATATGTATGGCTATGTGAGAAAGTTTGTGCAATATTTTTACGTTTTATTAGTTTGACTATGTATGGGAGTCTGAGAAAGTTAGTGCAATATTTTTCATAGATTTTTAGTTTTAATATGTATGGGTATGCAATAGAGTGCAATATGGTACGAGGAAGTAACATGTGCGTGACGCAATATTTCATTAAAACATCCAGCCAAAAAAGTACCCAACGAGCCAATAAAAAGTTTTCACTTCAAAAACGGCACTATAGGATTCCCTAAAACAAAAGTGGATCTTGTCAGCTGGAACATTTCCATTTAGAGATTTACAAAAAAACCCTAGATTAATATTTAAGTACTTTGAATGAATCTTCTCAATTCTGTTTACTTAACAAATCTAAAGACTTCGCCCGAAACAGGTGCGATTGTGGCTAAAGTGACAGGCGAGGCGGCAGCGAAGCTAACGAAATGAAAGTCATGAATGTTATCTTACTATAATTTAACTATAACTTCTATTATGAAAGGTGCGACCTAGATATTAACTTGCACAACCTTCAGAGCAAAAGTTGAACTTTGTTACGTGCATGTTCAGAATCATTGCAGTTTTTGTAACTGTTGGTTGCTGACTTGTAAACGCGTAACGATGTTTCTGTAGAGGGTGTTAATTAAATTTAATAAATCTATCGAAAAACTAATTTAGAAATCCAGTCAGGAACGTAGGTAATCGAGATCCTATGAATAACATTATCACCTGAAAATTATCACGTAATGAAAATGGAACCGTTAAAAAACACAAAACTTGACCAACTGGATTTGAATAGCGTAATTACAGTGAGATTTATATTTAAATCTCTTATACATTTAACAAATTATATTATATTACTCGTAATACTTTACTTAGTTCGTAATTTATTTAAGCTTATTTTTTTGTAAGTTTTATATAATCATAATACAGGGTGAGGCAAAACCCTCCATAAAATGAACAGTTGATCATGATTGTTTAATAGCTGATTATAATGCTGTTTTTGTATTCCATTAAATTATAACCTATAAGTTTGTTTGTTAGATACTGTTCAATCTTATTAGCTGATTTTGTTGGGCCCGAACCATTCTTTGGGGTTCCTAAAACATATTTTCTTAATATAAATGGAAACCTGGAAACAAGATCAAGTAATGGATCACCCACCATGGTCTAAGACAGGCCAAAACGTTTATAGTCTAATCTAGGACAACGGCTAAAAAATTACTGGAACTCATTAGGCTGGTTATTGAACCTGCTGTTTGGACACTACAGTGAAATACCATCTAAAACACATGGAAAAGGCTGCAGTGGAGTCATACCACTTCCACATAAAGAAACAAGCTGAATGAACACTGGTTGTGTGTGTGAATCTCTAACCTAGAAAGGGCTACTTTACCTCAACATTTCTTTCCCTACGGCTGGAGGGTAACGCTTATGTCACCCAGAACCATTTTAAGATTCTTAGGAAGCTTAAATCTTGGTTGGACTAAAACACAATTAGTTGGGCAGTCACAAAAGATCCATTTTGGTCGCAATGACAAGAGGCTAATTAGCCTTGTACCCCAAAAAACACTAACTTGCTACAATAACGGGGCTTAGCTCCTAGAAATACCAATAATACTGGAAGAGCATATTGAAGTAATACTTTTGGGTGGACCACTTCCACCCTTTTATGTACATAAAAAAGGGAAATATAAATTAAACACAAATTACTGACGAAACTGTGATTAAACTGATTAAAAATTAAAAAATCATGTAGTCAAACAATATTATTATCCTGCTTTAAAAAAAAAAAATGTTTAGATATTTTTAATTAAAAAATAATCTTTACGATTGTTTTTAAACTATATCATTTAAACGAAACAATTTCTTGAAATTAAATTATTCTTCGCGCATTTTCCAACATTTATGTTTAATTCAGAAAACTCTGAATGTATTTTACTAATTCACTGCATTTATAGTGCCACAATCTACAAAAATCTAAAAATTAGTTAGATAAAAGTAAATAATTTGGCCCCTTAAATCGTTTAGGACAGTAGACTTCATATAAGTCTCATAAGATAACAATCCATGAAGAAGCACTATATCAATTTCATTATCAAGTACATTTAGACTGATTTGTTTATATAAGTTTGTAATTTTTTTTTTTTTTTTTGTTCTAGGTTTGTACCTGAGATTCTACCTTACATAAAGTTTTACGTGAGTAATATTTTAATTACTTTAGTTCTATTGTAAAATATATTATATCTATGAAGATTTCAATATTACAAATGTAGGTTTATGAAAATTCGAAATCATTACTTTGTCACAACTATTATTCTGCTGTAGAATTGAAGTTTTTAATCAAGACAGAACCATTAGTAAAATATTCATTAATAAATGGGATATGCATTTCTTTGTCTACATTTTTAAATTCAGGTGGATTTTTGAATAACATATTACTTGCCCAGTATAGGAAGTATAGGATAAGAAACCGAAAAAGCGATTTATGACATTCCGTCCGTCCGTCATTGTCGACCCTCGTGCACGATAGCGGCCACAAATATTAAGATACGAACATGAAATTGGTGAGTATAGTGTGCTCAAATAGAAATCTATTGAAATTCAGAAAAATTAATTTGGAAAAGTCAAAATGGCGGCGGCCATTAATGTTTTTTTGTTAATATCTCGTGTGTTATTCAATTTATTAAATACAAATTTCCAGATTTCAATTCTGCACCAACGTAGATGACGTTACCAACACCACCTTTATAAGATGACTCATATATTGAAGTTATTTAAAAAAAGTGTAATTTCAAACCCTCACCTCTCCTAGAAAATGTGATATTCGTAAATAAAAATCTAAACCTAACGTTACCTAACCTTACCTAACATAACCTATCCTAACTTAACGTGACCTCTCTTAGAAAATGTGATATTCGTAAATAAAATCAAAACTTAACCTTACCTAACCTAACCTAACCTTACCTAACATAACATAACATAACCTAACTTAACGTGCCCTCTCTTAGAAAATGTGATATTCGTAAATAAAAATCTAACCCAACCTTACCTAAGCTAACCTAACATAACCATACCTAACATAACCTAACCTTGCCTAAGCTAACCTAACCTAACCATACCTACATAACCTAACCTAACTTAACGTGCCCTCTCTTAGAAAATGTGATATTCGTAAATAAAAATCTAACCTAACCTTACCTAACCTAATCTAACCTAACCTTACCTAACCTAACCTTACTTAATATAACATAACCTAACTTAGCGTGACCTTTCTTAGAAAATGTGATATTCGTAAATAAAAATCTAACCTAACCTTACCTAACCTAATCTAACCTTACCTTACCTAACCTAACCTTACCTAACATAACCTAACCTAACTTAACGCGACCTCTCTTAGAAAATGTGATATTCGTAAATAAAAAATATAACCTAACCTAATCTAACCTTACCTAACCTAACCTTACTCAACATAACCTAACCTAACTTAACGTGACCTCTCTTAGAACATGTGATATTCGTAAATAAAAATTCAACCTAACCTTACCTAACCTAATCTAACCTAACCTTACCTAAGTGTTTTTTCATAAGACGACGATGAGCGAGAGATTATCACCTTTAAACAATAAGGAAAAAATATCAATATGAAAATAGTAAGATCACCTTTATTATCCCACTAAAGGAAACACTTCATAGCGATTGCATCTCATGTGTGTGAACTCATAAAACAATGCCACTCTTGTGTCAAGCATAATCTCCACTCTACAGCTGCTTCAGTAGAGTTTAATAACCAACATTCATAATACAAACACTTAATTGATTGCGTTACCTTGAATGTATTTTCTACTTTGTATTTCTATTTAATGACTCTCTTGTTGGCAAATCCATCGTAATACATTTGACTAGATAGTTTATATAAACCGAGACCATTTACATCCAGACGTATGCTCCGATTATGATTTCTTAAAACTACAACATGGAAAACCGTTTCAGCATTACATTGTCTAGTTAGACCTTCAAATAACTTGTGTGCTTTTGACAAACATACTTAGTTGTTGTGTTAGGAAACAAATTACATTTAGCCTTGAGCGTGTGACAAGTCAAAATGTCTAGCTTAGCATGAAAAATAATAAAATAGTAGGGGAACTAAATAGTTTAAAACTATATTGAAACAACGGATTAATAATAATTCACTTAAATATTTGTTAGAAATAAATCTGAATATTAATATTAGAAACTAACCTGGGTAACCTTAAACAATATTAAACGATCAATGTAGTTAAAGAAAAATAATATTAAAAATGAAATTTAGATAAATATATTAACTAAAATAATAACTACATAAATACTAATTACAAACCTTACAAATTATAGGTTATAACTTATAAATATCATACTTTTAGCATTATCAATAGGATGAAAGTAAATATATATAATTTGGACGAACTAAAGGAATTTAAGATGAATTTAATCATTTAAAATAAATAAAAACAAAATTTCGAAACCTAAAACAATTTCCACATATACGTAGTAAGACGTTTTGTTTCAAGACGCGAATGTAACAAGGTCACGTGATCATAAGACACGCCTACCGAGATTAAAAGTAACCAAATCCATTTAAAAAGATTTGGTTAGGTTGTATAATTTGGTATACAATAATTAGGAATAAAACGAGTATCTAAATATGTAAAAAAAAAAAAAAAAAAAAAAAAATGATATTAGATATTTGAAGACACAAGGAATTGAAATTTAGTAAATAAAAATCGTGACATTGTAAATTACACTAATAAGTGATTACAGTGAGCTAAGAGGTTTTAAGTGTAAAAATAATCCAAGTCAAATTATCCAACAATGAAAAAAGACTTGTAAATGACATTGTAGAGTTCACATAATCTGGACGTACCAATTGCTGCTCTTGAAAAATATTAATTTAAATATTAAATTTATAAAATTGAGATGGAAGAACAGTCAAATCATTGAACTAAAGAAATTACAATACACCGAGAAGCCAATGATACGTAAATCTAAGACAATTAAAGAAAGTATAGTTCGTAAGGTGTAGTCTGGTCTTTCATAATGCGCGTTAGGCGAAGTTGCAAGAGGGAGGAGAAGTGATTTCATAACTACTACTGTTGATAAAGATATTAACCCAGCTCCATTCCGCTGTCAACTTGTCATGTTCCCATCTCGTCTTATCATCTGTGTGTCGTCTTTGTTTTGTTTACAAACAATTTGAAACTTTCTAACCAGAAAAACCGTTATATTAATTTCAAAATTACTGCCTATTTTCATAAAATTAATAATATTTCTTTTTTAATTAATTTCTCAGATTTACAAACTTGTTAAGCAGAAAAATTATATAAATTTCAAAATGACGGTAAATTTCCATAAAAGGTTAAGATTTGTAAAACGTTTTAGTAGAAGGTTCGATTTATATTAAATTTGATATTTAAGCTCATATTTACAAACAATTAGACAAAGTTCTAGCCAGAAAAATCATTATATAAATTTCAAAATATTAACTATATTCTCCTGATACTTCCTGTTTAATTGAACCTTGAAAAGTTACAAAAGAGAGGAGGAGAGGACAGCACACAAAGAGGCGTCACCAATAACTGACGACAAAAAATGGCGTCCAAATGACGTCACAAAATGGCGGTTGGGGAAGGGAATGGTAAGGGGGTATGGGGAGAAGAAATGGGGAGGGGCAAGGGCAAGGCAAGGGCGGAACAAGGGGCGGAGCCACGGCGAGGCAGGGGCAGTGCCATGGCGGGAGTGGGGCGGAGAAAGGGGCGGTACTTAAGTCACATGGTCACTTCCCACCACTTTTGTTTTAAAGTGCCCCACTTGTGTTATGCGGGTTTGCACTTTCATAAATTATTAATATCTCCTTCGTTCTCGGCTTTTTATTTCATAAAATATTACACATTTGATGTTTTCCCGTGATTGACTATGGAGAACCCCACCATCTTTCATCCTGAGGTTTTCACCTTCCATCACAACACAACAAACCTTTTTTTTTTTTAAATACACGTATAACTACAAAGTTACAGTACAAAACTCACTGCAAGACTGAACTCAGTGTTTCCTCCACTTCACCAACCGACTGCGCATCTCGAGGACAGAGGTCAAGCTACATCTTACATATAAACTTAATTTCTTATTTTTATCTCTAGAACCAGCTCCCGAATTATCTCTGTGAAATTTTGAATCACTCTGTATACTGTATACATGTTACTGTGTTATTTATGTGAGGTTATTATTTATTTAGACAGTGACATTTGAAATATATACGTAGGAATGGGAATATCTGTTATTTATGAAGTGTATACATGTTTATAGGGAAGAATAAAATGATTTATAGAACACAACGAGATGTAACAGTGTTGAATGTGGAGACATATAAAATATTATATAGATCTATTATTGCACTATGTTAATAGAACTATAAGTTATAATATTTCATGTGAGGAATGAATACAGGGCGCGTCAAAAGTACAAAACGTATTTTTTATCTTCTGAACTATATCAGATATATTAGTATGTAATAAACGAATTATTTGTGAAAACATTTTCTATACTCTTTTCTTTACTTTTTCTTTTACATGAAAAACTAGAAATAAAAATGGGGTATATTGCAATGCTAATTGGGGTATATTAGGGTTCGACTAATTGGCCATCTACACAAATTTGGTTCAACTGACGTTTATTTACGATGTCTCCAAAAATTATCCTCCCTTCAAATTACAAAGGAATTTAATTTGTGTTTTAAAGCTTTTTTTTCTGTTCACAATGGTGAAATCTTGTATTGTTACAAAGTCATACAACTCTCTTTTAAACCAAAATTTTATTAATAAAAATATGGAATTTATGCTTTTCAATCGTGATTATAATAAAGATATCGAAAATTGTTTTGTTGGAATCGATTTAGAATCTCTCCTGCTATTTTTAATTTTGTGAGATTAAAACATCTTTAAGAACGTCTCTTAAAATTTTGTGAGTTTTCTAATAAATTAATTAACAAGAGCGACCCTGAACGATTATAAAATAGGCCTACTTTTCGATATTTAGTAGGCCTACTAGTCAGAAAAAAAGAATAGCATACATTCCGTTTACATACAATATAATATTTGGCTTATACGTAACTTAAATAAATCGTTAGAAAACAGATTTCCCCTTTGTATTCAGAAAACAAAATTTATGTAAAACAATACCACTTTACCGTTTACCACTTTACAATCTCATTCCTACTTCAGCTCAAACCTTGCCCACCTCTGTTAAACCACAAATAGCACTTTTTCACAATATAAATGCAATTTTCGTATTACTTCTTGTCATTCGATCACTATGGATCTTTTACGATGATAAATTAGGTATTGTTTAGAAATGTAACAAAAACCCTGTTTCAAAAAGTTTAATGGATTTAGTAAATTATTAAAGAAATAACTCCAAATGAAGAAATCTTGCAAATAATGATTTGCTTATATTAATTTTAGTTGTACAATTACATAGAACGACCTTTAAGTAGGTAAAATATGAATTCAGTTGATTAAACAATTGTTAAGTAATTATGCAAAGCAGCCAAGTGTGATCAAGGTTTTTGTTGTAATTAGTTCTAAATATACAGGGACGAAGTTTTAACTAGATACAACACCTTGTGGTTAGAAATAGGCTTATGATCACAATAAGAAAGGTTTAGACAAATTATCGTACATTGTAAAAAAATATCGATTTATTTTCATATCTGTTACAAGATGATCAATGAAACTTTTTAACAATTTTAAACATTTGTTAAGCACACAGATTACATAAAAGTGTATCAGATCTATAGCGTGATTCACAAAGTTTTACCGAGGCTTTCCGAGCTCATTATACCGGCAAAAAAAGAGAAAACTTCATATAAACATTTGTCATAAAACGCTTAGAACGTAAGGATACCCCTGCAGAACTTCGAAGAGCAAAATGTGCCATCCACAATCGTGCAGACAAATGTATCGAAAGTAGAAGGACAAATTTTTGAAAATTTATTATAACATTTCTTGAGTTAAATTAACTAGGTACTTATGTATATGTTGATAGAATTTCAGTTTCATTACAACTTTTGTCATTTTTCAGTATATATTTTATTTAAAATAAAAAAGAATATTTTTCGTTTTGTATTTGATTATTTTTTTACGTTATCTTATATCAATTTGTTCAAAATTAAATTCTCTACCACTTTTGTTGAAAAACTTTATGCCTTTATCAGCCATTTAACAAAGTTATTGATATCGAACTTAAAAAAGTATGTTTTCAACCACAATTATTTGTATTTTACCCCAGTTTTCTCATAACTACTGCAGAAACAATTCTGAAACGTACTTTTTACAGTTTTCAAGTCACTCCATAGAAAACCACCAAATTGGCCCCCCTAATTTGGGTCTCAGGGATTTCAGCAAGATTGAATTTTACCGGATGTAGAAATCAGAGCGAAATATTTCGCCAGCCATAACTAGCTACTAAAACGTTTATATGAAGTTTTTTTCTTTCTTTTGCCCTGTAGAATGCTGTAAAAGTTCGTAAATTACCCTGTTTAAAAATTCTGTGAAATTCAAATAAGTTGGCAAGAAATGCGGTTGCAATGGTGATATGTGATGTTTGTCTACCTTTTTACTGGTGATTGGTTGGTAAACATGTAATATAGTCTTGAACAGCTTTTGTTTATTGTGAAAACCTCCTGGATTACAAACACATTGCCACTCAAAAAACTTTTCAGAGTGAGTGTGAAACGTTTCAAGGAAGCTAACAGTTTTATGATCACAGGAAACTGGAAACGAGGATATTTCCTCAGTGAAAGTGTTTTGTGTCTGTTGATGAATTCGAAATTGTTTATTACGATATTTACAAATAAATAAATCACGTGACTGGCAAATCTTTTGGGATATGCCAAAGTATTAAGAAACAAAATTACGTACAAAGTCATGACATACTGAAGGTGCCGGATATAATGAAAAGAGTTCATTGCAGGCACATCAAAGGTTGATGTCGGAGATTCCTTCCATCAATTGGTTTACGGATGAGCCAAGATTTCATTCAGCTGAATATTTGAATTAGAAAACTAGATACTTGGCGACATAAAACCCACATTCATTCAATGAATTTCCACTACATTCCGAAATGATTAGTGTTTGCGTAATATCTGGCATCAACGATTGTTATAAAAAATTTTAATACAGTATAACAAACACAATTCTCATAAAAAATACGCCTAAGTATCAGACGCGTTTCAACGACAAGGTCGTCCTCTTCAGTGATACACCAGCTACACCTACCAAACAACAACTGATTTTAATAGTTAAATTTGTGTAGGGATCATTGAGTTGACAAAATTCAGTACGACGGTGTAGCTTGCCACATCCACGCGTCAATGGGATTGAAACGAGTTGATTTGTTTCAAATATCTAAGTTCTTCTGATTTGTACAGTCAATCGTCCAAAAAGACTTATTGGACAGACAGTCGAAAACTCAACAATATTGACGTGAACGCACGATGAGAGATATGATTAAATATGAGGAGGTCAATTAAAAATAATAATAAATCCAAATGTTTCTTTACATTTTTTAAAGTTTTGTGTAACTTTTTAGACAAATAAATGTTTACTATCCAACGAGAAAGTTGTAAATATTTTCACTTGTTTAAGTATAAATAAACTAACACAAGATGTTACCAGCTGTTTTGGAAGATTTTCTCTATACATTTGATGCAGTTTTATGTAATTTGTGTGCTTAATGAATGTTTAATGAAGATTTTTCTCGATCATCTTGTATAATTAATAATAATGAGTACATTTCTATAAACAAATTGAAGGCGCCATCTGTGTACTTACCCAGCTCAACTATACAAATAAATATAATGGTTTTCTAAATAAATGTAATTGTCAAATGTAGACTTCTTGGGGTGTTTTAGGAAATTTTAAATCGTTTTGATAGATTAAGGATCGCTTTGCTCGTGTCAGTGCCTCGGTCTTGGCAGGCCTTAAATCTGTACATATTAAGAACCCTCCTAACGCTCGTGTCTTTTAGGTTGGAGCCATTACAATTGAAATCTCTAAAAGAATTGAAATCTCTAAAATTTCATGTCTTATAAAAAAAGGTTTATGTTGCTATTTTAATTAGATTATTCCATATGAGAATATTGCAATACTAAATTTCATGTTCCTGTTTTTATTTAAAAAAGTACAAAAAAAATGTTTATAGTATCTTTGTTGACTATAGTTTTGCAATAACAGATTGCCTTAAGCTTTTGCACGAAAACAATACTACATCCAGAGTGAAAGTGAATGTATATTTAAGTTAATAACAAATAAGACTTCTAGAAAACGACAGTTGCAGGACAGATGTCTGGATATTGTGACAGTTATTTGTCTCAGGTAACCAATCAGTGTAAAATCATTCACTTCTGACAGGTAAGACAAGAAAGTTCAATCTACTGCTTCCGTCCACTTTCTAAAGACATACTGTCCACTGTCCCACTGTTCAATTCATTCCACTCCAGTGGATGTCACAAAGCATATCTATGACTTTCTCTAATTTATCATATGAATAGACCTATAATTTAAAAAGGCAAATCATTTAGTATAATCAGCGTGGAATATTTTTAGTTAGATAACTGCATTTCCTGTTCTCAAGGAAATGAGCTTGCTTCTTGGCGCTAAAACGTGTATGCACATCTCCAAAACTTAACCTAACATATCTTTGTTAGTTTTCCATTTATCCGCCATTTTGTTTGTTTTTAAACTAAAACACATTATAAAAATTTACGAATAGATAAGATATTGAGTTATGATTTCGTATACACGTTTTATACGTAACGTTTTACAATTGCACCAAAAAGAAACCATTAATTTGGTATATATATATATATATATTGAAAATGAAAAATCTTTATTATTTCTTCCATTATAAAATACAAAATACAATACCACATTCTACATATGCATAGATAGAAATAATAACCACCTAGGTTATTTATCATATTTTCAAAATGGCCGTTTAAAATATTTTACTTCTAATATCATAAAAACCGTCAAGATTATAAAAAATTTAGGCTACGAGAGATATAAAAGTTTTCCTTTTTATGACCAAAAAAAGTTTTAAATATTTTTACTGTAGCTTGAAGGATAATGGAATTATCGATAAAAAAATCGAAAACTAAATTTCTTGGTAATTGTCTACAACGGCAAAAACTAGACTAAAACCAAAATATATTCTAACAGTTTTTAATAAAAATAACATCAATTTAATTTCAATTTCATTTGCTTATAAAAACAAACAAATTACATCAAAAATGCGTGTACCAAATATGAACGGACTATTTCCAAAATTATAACTTTTTTTTATCAAACAAAATGGTGGAGAGACGGAAAACTAACCAATATAGGACATGGTATTTCTTGTATATTTTCTCCTAACCAATCAGTTTTTGAAGGTTGGTGGAATGATTTCTTTATATATATATATATATATTACGGGTTCAACATCGTGCGAGCCCTCAGGGGCTGACTATAGTGTCAGTACGGGCTTAGCAATTTGACAAATACGCACACCCTTTTTATTGACAAATGAAATATATTCAAACTTTTTTATTATATACAGTCGTTGAACACGTCATTGAAATAATACATTTGGACAATATTCAAATGGCCGTTAAAAGATACGTTAAGGCACACGTGCCGCGGTTATAAATGTAATAAGATAACTACCACATTATGAAACCTATTTGTGTGACACCATTTGGCATCGTCTTTGTTTTATAATGGGATTTCTTATAACTGCAGCAAGTGGAAAAATCTGTTCTTATTTTAACTCTGTGGACAAATAGTGTAGAATTATAGTATATTTGTATATCTAACTATAAAGAGTGGAATAAGTTTCATACCCCCCACTTTTTCCCACAGTTTTCCCCATATAGATTTCCGACTAAATGAACTTTGTGACTACTAATACTATGTTTTGTAGTGTTAAAATTTTTGGCCTCCATCTTAGCTCCACTATATCGGATTTGAGTCAATTGTTTTATATGGCAACTGGTGTTTTGATACATTGTTTTCAAGCCTGAGTTCAGTAAATAATATATTTTTTTATATCTGTCACTTATCTCTAGTTAAATATAGAAAATTTATAAAGACTTTTTTCGAATACTGTCATTTAATGTTTTAATTAAACCAGACTTTCATTTTCACTTCAATGGAACATAGTAAAACTCATTACATGATAAAACAACTTCAAAATGGTTTTAAATTGTTTTTTAAACAAGAAACCAACACACTCGGTAGTGATAAATCAAATTGTAAAATTATACTCACCTATTTATGTAGATATAAGTCAAGGGTTAGTATAGAAACATGCATTTCACACAATTAAAACAAAAAATTTGCTGTATTTCAAAAATCTCATTTCACACGTTTCCTATAGGTTTTCGGATTGGTGAGAGATATCAAAAAAATATTAATACCACTGAACTCAGGGTTGTAAAACGACTTTAAATCAAAATACGATGTTGCAATTTTAAATAATCGACTCAAATCAAATATGGCGGATTAACTAACAATGGCAGCCGAAAATTTGAACACACGAGGGAAGAAAGAAAGGGGTGAGAAACTTTATTTCCGCTCTCTATATAATTAATTAGAACTACTAAAAATAATTAGGGCAAAGAACCCTTCCCCCTAAAAGTCCTCACAGATAATTTTCAAAAATAATCATAACTCGATAATTTTTGTTCCTTAACAACCCTAAGGTAATTTTTTTGTTAACGCTGTATTTTTCCTATATGTGGGAAACTATATATGTCAAAGTTTTACTATATATGTGTCAAAGTGTGAAATATTTGACCCTAATTTTTTTTTTTCAATATCACTTCTTTATTAAAATATATCAAATGTATAAATAAGCTCTACTATACAGGGTATTGCTGTAATTGGCAGAGATAATTCAGGAAATGGTTACATGGGTTAAAATAAAGAAAAATGTTCCTAAACATCTGCCCGGAAACGCTTCTTTTACCGACTATTCGGCATTTGTTTTTTAAACTAATTAATTTATAACTTTAGAACGGCTGAACCGATTGAGTTGAAATTTTGCGCGGTGGTCATGAATATAAAGAACTAGATTGAAAAAATATTCAACTTGTTACAATTATGAATTACAAAATAGCGGCCATTTAAAAATGTTGAATGAAAATAACTTTAAATGATTTATTTTCGTTTAAAATATTCTAATGACCAACATTTTAAAAGTTGATTATTTGTTTCAAAATAGGTCTGTATTACATTGATAAATACAGTGCAAAATTTTAACTCAATCTGTTAATCTGTTTTAGAGATATAAAATATTTAATAAAAAAATAAAAGGACGGATAGCTGGTAAAAGAAGCGTTGCCGGACATATATGTTATAGGAACTTTTCTTTATTTTGACCCACAACCCCCTGAAATATCTCCGCGCATTACAGAAACACCCTGTATATTTTCGCTACGAATACAAAACCAATAAACCTTGTTCTGTTAAAACTAGTCATAGTTTTCTTGTTTAAACGATATCAGAAATTCGAAATATAACTTACATTAGATTAGTTTATTTACATATTTTAAATATTTTCATGATAACTCTGTTAATTAACAAAGGAATTATTCCGTAACATAGCAACAATATGTTGATACTTTTAACACGTGAAGGCTGAATCCATGACAGTTCAATGATATGCCTTGTTGTTGTTCTTCAATCATTATTTAGTCATTCAAAAGTGCATTTTATAGTTGGTAAGCTTAGAACAGGGGATATCTTGGATTCAAGGTCATCTATTTAACAATAATATTTTATGTTTAACATTAAAATGTTTATGATCTATATAGTCTGGTATTCTATGGTTTGCATTCTTGTAAAAATTAATTTTATAAATTGATATGATTATATTTGGTTTATTCTATACTATTTATTATACAGGATGGTTAATGAAGATATTCAGGGACTCATCAAGGCTGTGGAATTGATACGAGCGTAGCAAGTTTATATATGAACAGCTACGAGAGCCGTCAGAGAATCATAGATACATAGTTACGAGTTTGAGTAACTTTGCTTATATTTTCATCTGTATAGCAGGGCTAGGGTAAGCACCATAATAAAATAGCCATCGTGGTAAAAACTATTGAAGGTTTTTCGACGCTTATTAATCTATCATAATTAAAGACTAGGTCAATAAATTGCCTTTCATTCTGTATTAAATGGAAAATAAAGGGGGAAAAAATTTAAAACCCATTTAAATCCGGTTAGAAAAAGATGTAATCAAGACATAAGCTGTATCGGAGACATTGCCCGTGGAACTGTGTTACGACCTTGACCTAGTAACCCAGCTGAAACCAGCTGATGGTTTGCATAACACCCGCCTCGTTCAAACATCTGTGCCGGTACTCTCTACTCTGTTGCATTGGATGATCTTGAATTGCTGGTGTGAAATAATTACATTTCTTGTATTCTGTTTAAATTATTGTAAATGTAACACAGAGTCAAGTATACAAGGCACGCTCATACGAAGTTTAGGGTAAGGTTGGTTATAGTAAAAAATTTCCAACTCTGTTTTTTGTCTAATCTTCATGTTTCATGCTCCCAGAAAACAATAAATTTGATTTTTGCGCACAAACGTTAAAACGATAACCGAAAATAACGACATAAAATTTAATATATAGGTCATATAGAACCCCATTTAAATACTAAAAATTAAATGTCAAATTAATCGTTTTTTAAAATTTTTTAACTGTTTGGTTAACTCATTTATTTGGCGATATCTTTCGAACTCAGATAATGTGATATTCCTCTATTTAAAGACACAGGACACGAGGTAGGTAGGCGTATTAGTTAATTCTCTCTACTTTTACATGTAAAATGAGCTTTCAAAGTCCCTGAATATCTCCATCAATCACCCTCTGTATAATAAATAGTATAGAATAAACCAAATATAATCATAACAATTTATAAAATTAATTTAAAAAATAATGCATACCGTAGGATGCCAGGATTATATAGATCATAAACATTTTAATGTTAAACATAAAATATTATTGTTAGATAGATGAACTTAAATCCAAGATATCCCCTGTTTTAAGCTTACCAACTATAAAATGCACTTTTGAATGACTAAATAATGATTGAAGAACAACAACAAGGCATATCATTGAACTGTCATGGATTCAGCCTTCACGTGTTAAAAGTATCAACCTATTGTTGCTATGTTACGGAATAATTCCTTTGTTAACAGAGTTATCATGAAGTATTTAAAATATGTAAATAAACTAATCTAATGTAAGTGATATAGTCGAATTTCTGATATCTTTTGAACACGAGACCTTGACTAGTTTTAACAGAACTAGGTTTATTGGTTTTGTATTCATAGCGTAGATATACAGGGTGTTTCTATAATGCGTGGAGATATTTCAGAGGGTAGTTTTATGGGTCGAAATAAAGAAAAACCTTTTATAAACTTATGTCGGGAAACGTTTGCTTCACCGGCTATTTGCCATTTTGATTTTTTTTTATTGATAAATTTGTATCTCTAAAACCGATTGATTTAAAATTTTACATGGTATTCATCAATATAAAGAGCTAGTTTGAAAAAAAATATATTTAACTTGTTCCAGTAAACCGTTTCAAAATTTCGGACATTTCAAAAATATTTTAAGTGAAAATAAATAATTTAAAGTCATTTTCATTAAACATTTTTAAATGACCGCCATTTTGTAATGAATAATTGGAACGAGTTGAATACTTTTTTGAAACTTGCTCTTTACATTTATGACCACGGTGGAAAAATTCAATTCAATCGGTTCAGCCGTTCTAGAGATATAAATTAATTAGTTTAAAAAACAAATAGCGGATAGCTGGTAAAAGAAGCGTTTTTGGACATATGTTTATAGGAACTTTTTTCTTTATTTTGATTCATATAAACACTCCCTGAATTATCTCCACGCATTATAAAAACAACCTGTATAGTAGAGCTTATTTATACATTTGATATATTTTATTGAAGAAGGGATATTGAAAAAAAAATTTAGGGCCCGTAGGTGAAACCAAAGACCCTGATAACTTTACACGCTTGATTGTCTGTCTGTAAGTCGCAACCAGTCTACACGACAAGACGATTAATTCTATATATTTAAAACTTTGCATTTATATTCTTTGTATTGTCCTACATGTGGAATAAATATAGCGGTAACAAAAATATGACATTGGGATAGTTAAAGGGTAAAAACTATCGAGTTAAAAAATGTATTTTTAGAAATATTACTTGTGGGGTATCAAATAAAACTAGAAGTTATTCTGATTACGAATATGAATTATACAGTAAATTAATACGTTGGCGCTAGGCCGTTTAAAACACTTTGAATTTATAAAAATAACTGTCCTTATAGTGTGAATTTTGTACCGTTTGACCCTTTTATTCTGTAAACTAAAACTTAATATACAAAATGGGTTCACCAAATCTTATTTATCTTGTTTATTTTCAAAGTTATTATTTTTTTTATAAAACAATATTCCGGATATGTGGAAAAATAAACGTTTTCGGGAAAAAATTATTAATGTTTTTTTTATCCTTACTCACATAATCATATCCTAAATTTTGGCACCTTACTAGACAGCTCTGTATATATACAAGATTTACATTATACAAATGAGATGATCGAATCACAACATTTACTGCAGAGGTGGTCTGTATTTAACATTCAATTAGAATAATAATTCGAATTTGCCCCTAACCACAATCACTAGAAACTTAATAAAACACAATTATCTGATTAATTGTTCTTTATTAATTATTGCCACTTAATGCCCTGATGTACATTTCGATAACATGGTTATCATCATCAGAGGGTCTTGCTTATAAACTAAATCTAACCTTACATATCTACTAATGAAAAAAAAAAATTTAAAAAAAATAAATAAAAGACCCTCCGATGATGATAACCATGTTATCGAAATGTACATCAGGGCATTAAGTGGCAATAATTAATAAAGAGCAATTAATCAGATAATTGTGTTTTATTAAGTTTCTAGTGATTGTGGTTAGGGGCAAATTCGAATTATTATTGTGAATTTCACTACAGTGCTCAACAAGATTGTATTTCAATTAGAAATTAACAATCACCTACTAGGTTTTACCAAAATTTCAAAACATTAGTTCAACTGTTTCTGAGAAATGAGTGATTATTAATATACAGACTGTTAAAAATAATATTTTGGGTCTAAACATGATCCATATAAATATATAACGTGAATTTTTTTCATGTTTCAATTCTTTCTTTATCAGGAAATCTAAAACAATAACATAACAGAATAATCACATTATATTATATCATTACGGATTATTGTGCGTATCATTATCAAATGACAGGAACAATATCCTCCCTTTAAAATTAAACCCAATCAATATAAGTTCATAAAAGAACGGGTTTTGGTTTAGGGATTAATCCTTGTGAGGTGAACGAACTGACCTACATTAACAGATAGGATACACTCAACCTAAGGAGTAAGCAATACAAAAAGCAACCAGTGGTCACTTTCTAATTGTACTTTCGTGATTTATGCTGTGTTTGTTTTATAATAATTGCTATGATTGTGTGTTTGGTGCGGCCTACTTGAAGAAAGGTCGTGCGTTAGAGGAACTACTTTTACTATTGTTAACTATAGACCAAAGATGCTACTATAAACGGAGCCGTCATAGAGCACGTGAGCTTGGTTTTAAGTGGCATATATCCGTTTAATAGATTTAATTGGTTAGGTTTTATTTGATTTAGAATTGGATTGTTATTTACGGTCCATTCGGAACTTATTCAATCAAGGCTGTTTGGGTATTGTTGTGTACTCCTACAAAGTTATACCAACAATGCGTAACTTTTGACAGGTTTTCATTGAGACGTCATTGCTACTGGATAAGAAGTGTATTATACATGGTGTTCAGAAAATGTCGTGCCTAGCTGTTTTGGTTTATATGGGTCAAAATAAAATAAAAAGTTCCTATAAATATATCTCTGGAAACTCTTTTAAATAATCAAGCTTTTGAAATTATTAAGATTTCGAGTCACAATTTGGTATACAGATTTTTTTAATGCTATATTTTTATCAGTATGTCAAGAAACAAAACTTTTTCACTTGTGTGTATTAGAATATTGCCAACATTTTTTCCCTGGAATATCGTCAAATCTCTGAGCTTAGGGGAAAATGTTAATGATGTTTATCGCTTTTAGTGTATTGTTTCTAAGACACAAACAAAACCAAATGTAATAATGGTGACAATAGTCCTGCTTTACTGTACTCTAGAATCTTGTAGGTAATTTGAAAAAAAAAAATTTTTAATTGACTACTGTAACTCAGGTTAGCTTTAAATTAAAATTAATTGTATTCTCTTTAGGTATTTGACATAAACTTTGACAGTTATTTTTTAAGTAGTACTAATACGGTATTAAAGATTTATTAAATGATCATAACAATCTTTTATATAATTGAGCAGAGCTTAAATATGTTCGCTAAAGAACTTCTCCGCCCCCATTCAACCTACAGAGAGGAGGAAAGTTTCATTTGAAAGGTTAGGGTCTGAGGATCAATGGTGTTAGAACATCAAGGTGTGACTTTAACCATGGTCACAAGGGAACCTTGGTTTTCATGCCGTTTGTTCTTTTTCATATTTTTTTGTCAGGTCCTTGACAGGTCTGTTAATATATCACGTTAGGTTAGGTTAGGTTAGGTTAGGTTAGGTTAGGTTAGGTTAGGTTAGGTTAGGTTAGGAGGTAGGTTATATTTTACTCTTTTCTTCTCCTTTTTTTATGATAACCGAAAGGTTTTTCGCACTCAAACAAAAACAACAATAAAATAAATAACTGAAGGAACACACGAATATCTAAAAAGAAAACCATAAGCTTTGAAGAATATCATTGTAAACAAAAGTTGCGAGGCGAATATAAAATGACAATAATAATTCAATGTTTGGTGTAGGGCCTCTACTTTGAGAGTAATTTGAAAGTCAACCTATTTTTTAAAAATTAGATACAGAGTGATTAATATTAGTGTGCCAGCTATTTTATTTCGATTTTATATACTAAAAAAGTCAAATGACATCTCCACTGAACTTTGTATGTTGTCTTCTATGGTCTTTTCAAATTTTAATTTCATTAGGCATTTCCCTAATATGGCGGCCAACTTTAAAATTTGTTTTAGAAATATCTATTTTGTATGATGTTTTAGATTCTACGCATATTTTTTAAAATTATTATGCGTTTTTGATACTTCCAACTGTTTAGGATCTACAGAGGCTCAAAATAGTGAAAAACAAAATTTTAGACGTTGTCAAAGGTCCATTTTCTCTGCTTAAACCGTTGAATCGAGATTAAAATTGCAACATAGATAGGGTTTAATGTAATAAAAACTATTGCAAATTTGTAATAAAAAGTAGATATTTTTTTATAAGAAATTTTAAAATTGGCTGCCATATTGCAAAAATGGCTGATGATATCAAAATTTTTAAAAAAAACCTAAATAAGACAACATAAAAAATTCAGGGGAGTTCCCAATTTTCTTTATACTATAATACTTATATATATATATACACACTATAATACTTTCCAAATAAAACAGCTTTTTTTAGGTTTTTCTAATTGTTATAAAATTCTTTGCAAAATTGAATACGTTTAATAGTTTATGAATAAAAAAATAATACGCGAATAAAACAAAATGGCGCCTTTATGAGTAACTGGATATTTTTGGACAATTTCAATATGATATTTAGATTTGCTTAGGCTCAGAAACAATGCCTTACAACATTGGTAGAGAGTTCTGAAAGACCCTGTATATTTGTTAGTAGATTCCTATGGCAAGTAAAATCAAAATAAAGTAAACAATAAAAGATAATTCTCGTGTTCTATTTTCACTTAGAATTTGGCCCCCGTTACATATAAATCTATCCTTCGATATTAACATCTCATGAAAGAATCATAGACTGGCTTACTTCGCGGTGGTTAGGTTAGGTTAGGTTAGGTTAGTTTAGGTTAGGTTAGGTTAGGTTAGGTTAGGTTGGGTTGGGTTAGGTTAGGTTAGGTTAGGTTAGGTTAGGTAAGGTTAGGTTAGGTTAGGTTGGGTTGGGTTGGGTTAGGTTAGGTTAGGTTAGTTTAGGTTATAAAACAAACTCGATATTAACATCTCATGAAAGAATCATAGACTGGCTTACTTCGCGGTGGTTAGGTTAGGTTAGGTTAGGTTAGGTTAGGTTGGGTTGGGTTGGGTTGGGTTAGGTTAGGTTAGGTTAGGTTAGTTTAGGTTATAAAACAAACTCGATATTAACATCTCATGAAAGAATCATAGACTGTCTTACTTCGCGGTGGACTCTATCCTAGACTTCATAGATGTCGAGAATATCTTCTACATTGAAATAAACTTCCTGTATTCTAGATAAATAGCTAACCAGAGAGTCACGTGATCTGAGGCCAGTAGGTCATCTATATCACATACATTCCGTCTTGTCCTGGAGGAAACGTGACACTATTGGTTCGATACCAGGACATCCTGTGACAGAGTGTAACTGTTGGAACATGTAGTGACATTCAAGAGTAGTTATCCAATTGTGCATTTCAATTGGTCAAAAGATATTTAGATTCAGCAATTTTAATAATTATAACACTGTTAGAATCTAAAATTTGAATATTCATTTTTTTAAATAGATAGTGTTCTGTCCGGACTATCCTCAGAACAAATTAAAACCTGTTCAAATTACTTACAATATACTATGATACGGTCAATTTGGTTTCATCAAAAATTTCTACGACTGTTTTTGGACCAATCTTCACGATTTATGGCGTCGGGAAACGGAAAAAAAGGATTTGTGACATACTTTGTCTGTCGTCTTTGTCGTCTGTATATAGGCACGATAGCGGCCACAAAAATTAAGATAGAAACATGAAATGTGGTGGACTATAGTGGGCTCGTATAGAGCCCTATTGGAATTTAGAAAAATCAAATTAAAAATGTTAAAGGTTAGGTTAGGTTAGGTTAGGTTAGGTTAGGTTAGGTTAAAAGTTATTTGTTCATATCCCTTGTGTTATGATAACGAATACCAAAGTTATTACAAAAAACTAAATTCGACCTTTGACTTGATTTTCATGTAGTTACGAAATCAGGTAGCGCCAAGGCACAGATACGAGCGTAGCGATCGAAGGCTCCTTCACGTATTTATATTTTTAAGGTTATCCAAGGCCGACACACTGATACGTCCTGGGTTCAAAATTAATTAATATGAAATGACTAATATTTATTAATTTTAGTTAATAATGACAATGAATACTTCTTGATAAGCTTTGTGCGATGTTTTTGTATTGCTTTTTTTGGACCGATGAGTATAATTATCATTAGATTTTAGCCAAGCCTGAATTAATGTTAAAATCTAACCTAACCTATCGTCTCTATTGACGTGACAATGAATACTTCTTGATAAGGTATGTGCGATGTTTTGGTATAGTTTGTTTGGAACGCTGAGTACGATTATCATTAGATTACACCCAAGCTAGAATTAATGTTAAAACCTAACCTAACCTAACCTATCGTATTTATTAACGTGACAATGAATACTTCTTGATAAGGTATGTGCGATGTTTTGGTATAGTTTGTTTGGAACGCTGAGTACGATTATCATTAGATTACACCCAAGCTAGAATTAATGTTAAAACCTAACCTAACCTAACCTATCGTATTTATTAACGTGACAATGAATACTTCTTGATAAGGTTTGTGCGATGTTTTGGTATAGTTTGTTTGGAACGCTGAGTACGATTATCATTAGATTACACCCAAGCTAGAATTAATGTTAAAACCTAACCTAACCTAACCTATCGTATTTATTAACGTGACAATGAATACTTCTTGATAAGGTTTGTGCGATGTTTTGGTATAGTTTGTTTGGAACGCTGAGTACGATTATCATTAGATTACACCCAAGCTAGAATTAATGTTAAAACCTAACCTAACCTAACCTATCGTATTTATTAACGTAGCAATGAATACTTCTTGATAAGGTTTGTGCAATGTTTTGGTATAGTTTGTTTGGAACGCTGAGTACGATTATCATTAGATTACACCCAAGCTAGAATTAATGTTAAAACCTAACTTAACCTAACCTATCGTCTTTATTAACGTTCCAATGAATACTTCTTGATAAGGTTTGTGCGATGTTTTGGTATAGTTTGTTTGGAACACTGAGTACGATTATCATTAGATTACACCCAAGCTAGAATTAATGTTAAAACCTAACCTATCGTCATTATTAACGTGACAATGAATACTTCTTGATAAGGTTTGTGCGATGTTTTGATATAGTTTGTTTGGAACGCTGAGTACGATTATCATTAGATTACACCCAAGCTAGAATTAATGTTAAAACCTAACCTAACCTAACCTATCGTATTTATTAACGTGACAATGAATACTTCTTGATAAGGTTTGTGCGATGTTTTGGTATAGTTTGTTTGGAACGCTGAGTACGATTATCATTAGTTTTCACCCAAGCTAGAATTAATGTTAAAACCTAACCTAACCTAACGTCTTTATTGACGTAGCAATGAATACTTCTTGATAAGGTATGTGCGATGTTTTGGTATAGTTTGTTTGGAACGCTGAGTACGATTATCATTAGTTTTCACCCAAGCTAGAATTAATTTGTTTCTAACCTCACCAGTATTTTCTAATTTATACAATAATCTTGTTTACAACTTAGTGGTTGAGCTTCAACCAGAGGCGTCCGTCTGTCCGAGAGTGCGTGAGGTCAGATTCCCTGCGCTTGCACAAGGCACGTAAGACGTGATCCCAACATTTTGCTGTATCATCAATAATAGGCATTACTTTTGTTTATAAAGTCCACAGTGGCTACGAGCTAAACAAAACATTTCCTCAAACAGCTGCAATCTAAAGAAACTAGAGCACGGATAAGGAGTCCGTAGGCGGAGTCTGCGTAGTGGGCGTCATTCAAGTTTTCCTTTTATTTACGGGTTTGTTATTTAAATTTGTATTTCCAGTAAAGAGTAGCCTAAATGTAAAACACGACAAGATTAAAATATCTTTCTTCATCTATCATTTACTGACATTACTATAGTGTTTCCCAACCGTTTGACTGATGCTTTAAAAATGACAGTTGTCAGTAGGAAATGACAAATATGTTTTATTTTAAACGAAAGATGACGAAATAGTGTCACTAACTGACCCAGTAACTGCTGTCAAATTTATAGGTAACTTTTTGATATTTTGAAATTAATGTTCAAATTATGATTAGGACCAATGGTTTAGTTTATAGGTAGTGTACATATCACCAAAAATAACAAAACAGGGGTCTTTTTTAGAAGAGGGCCGCCACTATTAAAATTTCCCCTACACAGCGAACCTTACTGGGATGCATATAGACGGAAATATCCACAATACGCCAACGGACCCTCAGGTACGATGGTCAAGCTTATCTTATCAACCGTTATCTTATCGCGCGACGTAACAGGCGGACTGCCGCTGCCCCCGCTGCACTGGACAGTCGAGCTCGAGTATTTACTTAATCATGTCGCTATTATTGTTAGCTCGGGAAATCAATAGTAAAGAAAGTGCAGTAAAGTTTTTACAAAATAAACACATGTCTCTTCAGTTGACTGAGACCAAGGATCGTTGGAGATGTCATGTTCGACAGTTTCGCATTAGTATTGGACTGAGGAAAGTGGCGGCCCTCTTCTAAAAAAGACCCCAAAACAGATATTGTCTGATCTATTTCTATACTATTAAGTACATACTAGTATATATACAGGGTGATTCAGGATATTTTAAGGGATGGTTCCTGGGTTTGAAATAAACACAAAACGAGCATTCATGTGTTTGAAACTAGCTTAGTTGTCTGTCTCTCAGCCATTTTGTGTTTTGTCAAAAACATTAAATTTTTGGAAATAAATTATTTAAGTCCAGATTTGGTATAAATATTTTGTATGTGACCATTTATCAATGTATAAAAAACCGTGACATTGTTTTGTATTTTTTCAAAATGGCGGTCGTTTAAAGTTTTTAATGTTGAGTATCTCGAAAACCGTTATTTTTATAAAAAATTATAACTGACAAACAAAATGGTTATTGTTTTTCAACTGTAGCTCAAAAGATAACCGAGTTATTAAAAAAAAAACTGAATATTGCTGAAGGGCAGTATTTTTAACAACTTTTTTAAGCATCCTAGCTTTGGTATTTTTCTTGAAAAGCGTTTTAATTATATATTTTTATGTCTGAACTACATGGCTAATGACACAGTGACCAACGTTGACAATAAAACATGGTACACTAAGGAATCAATTTTATTATTACTAATTAAAAAAAATAATATACTTCAAAAATATTTTCCGTATTGTAGACAATTGCCAAGAAATTATAATACAGTTTTTTTGACAATAACTCAGTTAACCTTTGAGCTACAGTAAAAATACAATAACCATTTTGTTTGCAAATTAAAAAATAAACATTATTGTCTCTCATGATTTTTTTAAATAAAATAAACGGTTTCTGAGATATTTGACACTAAACATTTTAAACGACTGACATTTATAAAAACCCCAAACGAGGTCGTGGTTTTTGGTACACTGATAAAATGTCACATAAAAAAAATTGTACACCAAATTTGGACTTGATGTTTATTTTATTCCCAAAAATATATTGTGTTTTGAACAAAACAAAAATGGCGGACAGACAGACAACAAGCTTATTTTAAACAAATGAATGCTCGTTCTGTGTTTACCTCAGGAACAATCCCCTAAAATATCCTACAAGAGTTCTGAAACATCCTGTATATATGAAACCAAACTGAATATAAGCCGAAATTGTCGGTTCTATTGCAATATACTTACTAGACAATTTCTAAAAAGCAATTAAGATATTTACTTTTAGGTTTTTATCTTTTAATCAACGTTTCGGCTCACTTATAGGACATTTTTTCTTTTGGTTTAAAGAAGAAAACCTCTTGGTCATCATCGCCTTAAAAACAATAAGAAAGAGAAAAAAATAAAGACCCCTAGAACTTGAGTACTTTAATAGAGTCCAGGGTTGAATGAGAACAGTAGTTGATCAAAGAAAGAAAGGGATCTAACTCAAGATTACATGAAGAAATGTTCAGATCCACCTAACCATCCTTATGTTTGTAGATGGATCTTCAACTTTCTTTATATAATTTTGGATTAGATCCATGGTTTAAATTTATTACACCTTGTTATAGTACATCTTTGAGAGCCGAAAATACAAAATCAAAAATTTGTAAATTCCATATTGCCTTACGAATGCTTTAAAATATCTAATGCTACATTAGATAAGAATGTCAAAGATTATGAGTGACTATCAACAAGATATATTATATAATCCCTCAATGAACAGTTGACCACCACGTTAGAAAGAGGCTATATTATCTCAACTTTATTTTATATTATTTTCGACTTGTACTGCAGTACCAAACATTTTATGTTTATTTATTTTTGTGCAATGTGTATCAGTGTGTTGTGTAAACGTGTTGTTTCATCTGATGATGGTATATGTTATAACGAAACAGCTGTAATGAAATATTAATAAATAAATACTAAACACAAGATTGCTAAGACGTAAGTAATTTAGTAATAAACTTAAAAAATTTGTCCTCCCTCTAGTTCTCCATTGTTAGCTTTAAAATTCTAAAAGAAAACCCCCTCAATCTAAAAAATAAATCTATAATATTCGATAAAATGCAGGAAAGTCATTTAGTTTTTTTTTATTCTTAATCTCCTTCCGCCATTAGAGAATTATTTCCATTATTAATAGTCATAAAAATGTCCTTTCACCAATTTAGAAATTCAACAAACAGTTTGAGGTCGACAATTAAGAATTTTATTATTTGATAGACGCGAATTGATCCGAAATCGTGTCTCGTAGGCGTCAGGCAATTGTTTTCCACTTAGTCCTACTAGGCGAATCCAACAAGGCTAATCGGAGTGTTGATCTTTTAATGGGACCACATGTTGGCAGAACAGATGGTTTTTATAACTTTCATGTAGTCAAGAAAAGTGCTCAGTTCACTCCTTATTGGTTGAAAATATCACACGTGTTTTGAACTAAGGTAAATGTAAATTGTAAACATGGGATAAAATAAAATAAATTTAATCTTTCATTTACCCAGTATACGAATTGATAGAATTTTGCTAAAATATAGCAAAAAACGAAGAAATTCTTTTATAGCAGTTATAAAAACATAATGTCCTCTGTCCAAATTTCGGTCAAATGTGGAAATAATGTCTCAAACCAGTGTAAACACTAAGTAAAAATTTTAAAAAAATGACGGTTCTGGAATAAACCATCACTGCCGTCGTTAAAAAAATTTATCCTTGAACGAGTTTATAGCAGAAGAAAAGCGAGCTTAGACTCTATTTAAATATGTAATATACTTTTAAAACTTCTGTTTATAGAATCTTAAAAAGTTTATAATCGGAGGAGCCTCTTACTATTTTTTTCTCGACGAAAAACCTTTCCGTCTTCATAGCTTTATAACATAAAGTAAAGATCGCCTGGCTTTCGAATACTCTAATAGCGTCAGATTCAAAAGAGAACAAGAGTTGGTCAAGAGAGGAAAGATGAAACAAAGTGATCTAATTCAAAACTTCACGAAACTACGTATAGATCTAGCTAGAATACCTGTACTTAATATATTGAGCCCCTAAGTGAAGAAAATAGTAATAAAGAAAATTTATTTATTCCCCTCCCCCATGTACAGGGTGGTTAGCTTAAAAAAGCCCCGGGTCTATAATGTATTAAAATTGGGTTACACCTCTATGTACAATGATTTAAATCATTTCAGCCATTGTTGTACACTAATTTGTGTTGGCTAGCCTGGGTCAGCTGCTTTCAATTGATTACTTCAGCTTGTTAATGTAATTGTTGTTATTCAATTTCAGAACATCATTTCGCGCAGTTTTGGTATCAATTATTTGAATACTGCATTTAAAAGTGCGTACTACCATACAAGAGCAGGTGTTTATTGTAGAAAACTTTAATAAATATGGTTCTTATAAACAGTACAGAGAAGCATTTCTTGTCAAATTTGGTAAAGAAGCTCCAGTAAAAAGCGTTATTCAGAAACTTATTAAGGGAACTTAAACGCAAAGGGAACAAATCTGTTTTAACAGAACAAATGTTACAAGACATTGAAGTTGATATCAGTAGATCTCCTGGTAAGTCTTACGAAAATTAGGTAGTCAAACAAATGTTTCCTGGTTCAGTCCATACTGCTGTAAAGGAAGTCCTTTAATCGTAACTATGCAAAATGGAGGCTATTCAGAAACAAATTCCTCCTGATTATGAAAAAAAAATCCATACTGTGGTTTAAAAGACTAGTAAGAAATAATAATGAAATTTTAAACATAGTTTTCTTTCCTGATGAGACGTGGTTTCGTCAAAACTACCATACTTGGAGTAGTCGTATCCCTCACAACTTCATTCAATCTTCTTTACATTTACAAAAATTGGCGTATTGTGCGTTATATCAAGAAAAATAATTATTAGTACACTGCTCTTTGATACAAGTGTGAATTCTGATGCGTTTTAAGAAATTATCCATCATTGGTCTGCTTGAAGAACTTGGTTGCAGTAGAACGGTACCATCAATATCTCACATGAATTTTGTAATGAAAGAATTATTTCCAAAGGATTTTTGCACCGAAATCTTCTGATCTGTCTAGTTTAGTTTTCTTCTTATGGCGAGTTATTTGAAAAAGCTATTTAAGAGTAATCCACACACTTTAGAGGAGTTGAAAATAAATATCAACTGTGTTATTGCAAAGAGCAGTGAGGTAACTCTAAGAAATGTTTCCAGAAGCGTTGTGAAATGTGTTGACAAGTGTATGGATGTTAATGGAGATCACTTTGAAATTTTATTTTATGTTTGGTTGATGAATAAATCTTGAGTGAAATCTGTTCTTTGTTTTTAATACATTTTATTTACCCGGACGTCTTTTAGAATGATCAATCTTTATGATGAATATTGTAAAGAAATTTAATGGGGGGAAATTTCGACAAATTAAATGTTATTTTGGGGTTTTTGGATTATGTTCTCATTAGTGATTACGAATTAGGCAATCCCGAGGGACCTAGCTGTGTCTACACTTTTTTTCATGTAGTCTTGGGTTAGATTCCTCTCTTTCATCTTTCCAATCAGGTCTCTCTTGACCAAATCTTGTTGTTTTCCGACCCTGCCACGAGGTTTTCGCCTTTAAACAACAAGGAAAAAATAATAGATGGATGTTGGGACAAAATTAGTACAATATTTTTGTTGAAAATTTTTTTTTCTTAAATTGTAGCACTACATAATTTGTTATCTCACTTTTACTTTACACTTAATCAACTTAACAGTTCTCTGATTTGTAAAACTTAATGGAAATTCTATTCCAACTAAAATCACCTGGCTTAGTAAGGCGAATGCGCAGATGAAATTGGAGCAAAAAATCCATTATCTGCAGCAAACGTAGATTTAACCTATTGTAGAGGAAAGTCTTCGTAATGCTAGATAATAATCTTTTAATACTATTACACAATGCCTCTTGGATCTAAGTGCAGTTGTGACAAATTAAGAGGCTTTTTGTGCAAGTATTGTTGATTAGAAATGTAAGCTTTTCATGTAACAATCTACATTTATAAATGAGTAAATTTTTATTTTTATTGACAGTATTGCCCTGTAGGATGCTTTGGGTGGATGTAAACAACGATGCCAGGGTGGTGGGCGTGGTTCTAATCATCAGAAGAAAAAAAGCAGCGAGAACAGATTCATTTTCACTTTTAGATGATTATATGTTAAATATTTAATAATACAGCGATAAGGAAGAGATTTTTAGCAGAAATCGTATTCAAATTTAAGATATGACTATATTTTAAATGCAGAAAATTGTATTAAAAAATTTTATTTTAGGTAGCTTTTTTGCAACTTTTTATGTTTTCAATTCGTTTAAAATTAACTCCGTCAACTTCCACACAGGCCAACCACTGTTTATTTATATTGGGCCTTCCCATTAACATACCTCATTATCACAATAATGATGTTCAGTTTAAACAAACTTATCATACTGGGTTAAAAACATTGATTTACCAATACAATTTAACATTTCCCAACTATTTTTTGGGCACTACATTTAGAGGATTACCTTTATGATGGGGCTGGGCAAGTACTGTTTTTTGACTACGTTTGATGGTCTCTGAAAACAAAAAAAGTAATTTTCGACAAAACGTCCGTCCGTTGTCGTCTGTACGTAAGCACGATAGCGGCCACAAAGGGGAATATAGTGAGCTTATATACAACCCTATTAAAGATCAGAAAAATGGCGTTTAAAACGACAAAATGGCGGTTATTTAAAATTGTTTTGTTCACACCTCGTGTGTTATTTAACTTAATATAACACACTCAATTAGATAGATATTTGTAGATTTCTCTACAATGACAAACAGTGAAGTTGTTTTTAAAATGTAATTTTTCACTCTGACTTTCCAAAAATGTGATATTTGTGGAATTACGAGATCCGCGAGGGTAGTCACCGGAGTAGTTTTAAACATAGCGTGTGACCCAAAAGTCCCGTACCGGTTCAATAACTAGAAAACAAATAAAAATGTATTCTATATGTGCCTTCTAGTGATAAAAAACGTTTTTGGCAAATGAGACATTATTACCTGTCTCCTAAAAATAGTTGTTTTGTGGGGCAACTCAATAATCTTAAATAGAAACCTCCATCGAATGACACCTCATGTTAAAGGGGTTAGTCAGTAAAATACAACTGCGTAAACTAGAGGTCGATATCTTTCTCCTATCTAAATTGGCGGCAGTTGGAACATTTGAAAACATTATTTTACCTAATTTATTTCATTCACAATTAATTCAAAGGCGAGAATGTGGGATAAAAATGTATTAACAAATGTAATATTATAATCATAAATACTAAAAAAATCAGGTGAATTAATTTGTACCATAAAAATTCTGTAAAATTACATTTATTAATTACATCAACTTACAGATTACTTTTTTTACACCCAGTAAGTGGAATTCATACTATTTTAAACATGAAATTATGTAATTATGATTACAACTAACGGTTGCAAATGTTTTAAATATATTTTGTTCCCGTATTCGTTATTTATTGTGAATTAAATAAATAAAGTAAAATATTCGTTTCAAATATTTGAACGGCGGCCATTTTAGATAGGAGGGAGATACCGACCTCTAGTTTGCGTGGTAATATTTTACTAGTTGTGGGTTTCTTGAGTTATATTTTGTTAAGATTATTGAGTTACCCCCCCCCAAACCTCCGTTTTTGAGGGGCAGGTAAAAATGTCTCATTTGTCAAAAAGTAGTTTTTTATCACCAGTATAGAATATATATATATTTTTGGTTTTCTAGTTACTAAACCGGTCCAGGACTTTTGGAATACGCTGTCGACACATCTGGGAAGCTCCACAGAGCCGAGCAATTATGAGGTTAAAAAAGCTGTGTAATAACTTTAAACAAACTTACTCTACTGAGCAAGTCATTTTGATATTACATATTAATATTTACTATACATTCTAAGAAACTAATTTCCGTGTATTACATTTAGAGGATCAATGTATTACATTATGGGGCTGGGTAAGTACCGTGATGTCGTCCTATTCAGTAAAAAAGTAAAAACTAACATACATTATACCGTCCACTTAAGTCTTTTGTAAAGGATGCAAACAGGTGGACATTTATCACTGTCAGATCGTAAATTCTTGTCCACATCACAAAACATTCTTTTCACAATAATATAACCTGCGTAATGAAGTATAAAAGCTGTAAGGTTGTATTAGCATACGAATAAAACCTTATTTATGTAATTCACAATAATCAGAGTATCTTGACACCAATATGTTGCTAGGGCGTGCCTTTATATCTCTACACCACTCTGGGTGACGTAACACCAGTGTCACTGGTATAATGAACTTACAAACATTTATCCTACGTACCAATTAATCGGAAACTTATTGAAACAGGTTTAATATGATTGGTGTCGGTGAATTATAGGTTTACTGGTGAAGAACAAGTGTTATCTAATGGGGATCGACGGTGTACACAGAGAGTTTTGTGGTGAGCGTGAGGGGAAACTTAACTGGTTCTTACAAGGAGGAATAAGTGGTGTTATCTAATGGTGATTATAGGTGCACACCAAGTGTTTTGTGGTGAGCGTGAGGGAAAAATTAACTAATGGTGTTTACAAGTAGGAAGAAGTGTTGTTATCTAATGGTGAATGACGATACACACAAAGTATTTTGTGATGAGAGTGAAAGGGAAACTTAACTGGTGACTTTACAAGGAGGAATACGTGTTGTTATCTAATGGTGATTGTCGGTGTACTGTGTACACCAAGTGTTTTGTGGTGAGCGTGAGGGGAAACTTAACTGGTGACTTAACAAGGATGAAGAAGTGTTGTTATCTAATGGTGATTGTCGATATACACAAAGTATTTTTTGGTGAGAGTGAAAGGGAAACTTAAGCAGTGTCGTTTACAAGGAGGAACAAGTGTTATCTAATGGTGATTTTCGGTGTACGCCAAGTGTGTTGTGGTGAGCGTGAGGGAAAAATTAACTAATGGTGTTTACAAGTAGGAAGAAGTGTTGTTATCTAATGGTGGTTGTCGGTGTACACAAAGTGTTTTGTGGTGAGCGTGTGGGGAAACTTAACTGGTGACTTCACAAGGAGGAATAAGTGGTGTTATCTAATGGTGATTGTCGATGTACACCAAGTGTTTTGTGGTGAGCGTGTGGGGAAACTTAACTGGTGACTTCACAAGGAGGAATAAGTGGTGTTATATAATGGTGATTGTCGGTGTACGCAAAGTGTTTTGTAGTGAGCGTGAGGGGAAACTTAGTGACGTTTACAAGGAGGAATAAGTGGTGTTATATAATGGTGATTGTCGGTGTACGCAAAGTGTTTTGTAGTGAGCGTGAGGGGAATACTTAGTGACGTTTACAAAGAGGAATAAGTGATGTTATATAATGGTGATTGTCGGTGTACGCAAAGTGTTTTGTAGTGAGCGTGAGGGGAAACTTAGTGACGTTTACAAGGAGGAATAAGTGGTGTTATATAATGGTGATTGTCGGTGTACGCAAAGTGTTTCGTGGTGAGCGTGAGGGGAAACTTAACTGGTGACTTTACAAGGAGAAATAAGTGGTGTTATCTAATGGTGATTGTCGGTGTACGCAAAGTGTTTCGTGGTGAGCGTGAGGGGAAACTTAACTGGTGACTTTACAAGGAGGAATAAGTGGTGTTATCTAATGGTGATTGTCGGTGTACGCAAAGTGTTTTGTGGTGAGCGTGAGGGGAATACTTAGTGACGTTTACAAGGAGGAACAAGGCTTAGGTACCATCGTGGTAATTTCCCAGCCTGATTATAAAGTGTAATACAAGAAGATCGGTAAAATACAATTCCTAAAAGTCGTTTTCTTGGATCAGTAGAGTATATTTGTTTAAAACAGTTCTATTGTTTTACAGTATTTTAAAATTTTATAATTGTTTATATCACTTCTTGACGTTGTATGTGCTTATATATATATTAGTTTACACTCTCTTCGTTCTTGTCATTGACTCGGTATTAGCATGTCTCGTAGCTAGCTGTATGTTTGCGAAATATCCTGTTTTTGTGATGCAGAACCCTTATTTCATTCATTTTAGATTTATACCTACTCTATATATTCAAGATTACTTTATTGTTTTACTTTTGTAAATTTAAGCAAAAATTAATCAATTCGTCAAAACCAGATTGAAAAAGAGGAGTTTTATCTTGTATCTGTTACCTACGAACAAAAAAATTAGACCAGACCTCAGCAGGACACTTTAAGTACGGACGTGGCAATCCCGAGGGAACCTAACTGGATCTACACATTTTTATTTAGTCTTGAGTTAGATCCCTCTCTTTCATCTTTCCTTACAAGTCTCACGTGACCAACTGTTGTTCTTTTCCGACAAAGACGCTATTAGAGTATTCGAGGGCCAGGGGTCTTTCATTTATGTTCTTTTCTTCCTTTATTTTTTGTTAGGTAAGGTTAATATAAGTTAGGTTAGGTTAGGTTAGGTTAAGTTAGATTGGGTTGGGTTAGGTTAGGTTAAGCGGTCTTTATTTTAAGACCAATTAGAGTATGAAAAGCATGCTAAATTCATTAAGTCCATGTGTAAATATAATTGTTTAAGCGGAATCGATTCTGACATACTTATATTCATGCACACAAACCGTAAGCTGAAAATAGAAATTCTAATGATACTTTCTTTATATGAAGGTACTTAATTGATTAATAATGCAATGTTAATACGGAAACTGGTTGAGCCAATCATTCAGTAAAACGATTACACATTAATATCTTGTTCTCGAGCAATTAAATTGATATTTAAGCTGTAATGGATGAAGCACTTGAGATATTGCCTGCAGGATATAAATCTAAAAGCTTTATACGCGTGAGTCGTCGTCGACCTTCAATAATATCTTTTGTCTTACAAGTATCAATAGCGTGGGAATGGGAATAACACCTGCCAGAGAATTTAATTGTCTGTAGAAACTTGCAAATCGTTGACATTGAATAAGCGCTTTATACGATCAGTCATGGCCCGTCCTACAGTCAATGTAACAGCTTAATTTGCTTTCTTGTAAAAGTAAAATTCTCATCAGAGCCACACTACGACGAGGGAACCTACCTGGATCTACGATTTTTTATTAGATCTTTTCTGAACAACTGGTTCTACCGACATTGACGCTTAGAGTATTCAAGAACTAAAAGTCTTTATTTAATTTGTTTTCCTTATTTTATACGGCGATGATGACCGACCATCCACGACAATAAGGGAATATTCACAATTCGTCGCTTTGCATACACCCTATATACGATGTTTTGGGTAAGTTTGATTAATTGCAAAAATTCGTCCTCTATTTTTTACTAAATCATCACATTTCATGGTCTCAGAAGACCGAAGAAGTTATTTTCGACATGACGTCAGTCCGACGTTGTTTTCGTCTGTACGTAAGCACGATAACGGCTACATAAATTAAAATAGGAACACGAAATTTAATTCAGAGTAATGGAGGGTTGATTTCATACCGTGTTGCTTGATTTACTCATGAATTTAGCAGCGAGTATTAGTACAGCAAACCCAGATGTAAATAGTCGAATCTACATGTTTTATCTCTAGTTTAGGTTAGTTTCGTGCTTTCATTTCAGGTTTCTCTTGACAAACTCTTCTCTTTTGACCCTGAATGATGAAAGTATTTCAGGACTAGGAGGCTGTATTTTATCCTCGATTTTTCTCTTTTATGGGATGATGACAGGGGGTTGCGTCTTTAAAACACACACACATACACACGCGCGTATTCTAATTTTTTCTAATTTTAATTTTTTAATAATTTTTTATTTTCTTCTAATTTTTTTTCTTGAGGTTTCAAGACGAAAATGTCTTAGTCATTATCGTTTTATAAAAATGGAAAAAAGAACTTAAAAAGTAAACCCTTACCGTTCGATTGCTCTAATAGCGTCAAAATCGGAAAAAGAACAACATTTGGTCAAGAGAAATCTGATAGGATCGATGTAAGATAAGAAAATGTTCATGCAAATTCTTAATTGTTGAAAAACAGTTTTTTTTAGAGATTTTACAATAATTCCGAACCATTTGAACTTTACGTATGTAAAAGATTTACCTGCCACTTTATTTTCAGTGGTCATCATACACTAAACATACTTTATGTTTTTAGCGTTACCAGAAACATTAGATTTCGTCTACCTTCCAAAAACAATTATTTTTTTACTCAGAAATGTTGTAAATATAGTTGTAAAAAAAAAACATTATTGTTGGAGGATTTACTCAAAATATTTGGCTTTAAAAGTAATAACACAAATCTGGCATATGTCGTTACTAATTCATTATTTTTCTACTCTGTGTGTGTAGTTCTGCTCACATTCTTAAGTTGTTTCGTGGTCTTGGTTTTTGTCAACTTTTCTACCATGGCGATTTTGACACGACTTTTGAATGACGTCCAAAATTTAATTTTATATGATTTGGAAATAGCCCCCTCTCTGAAGCTGAGGCGCTGGTGACACCCATTTTCGGTATTGTTTAAACATATTTTGGTTGTAGCAAATCTAATTTAAAAAAATCTAACCTTTCAAAACAGTTCTATAAACAAATGTGTGTTTTAGTGCAGTGTGATGAATATTAACTCAAACTAACCCCAAAATCCACAAAAAAGATAACATTATAGTTACAGAAAAATAACGAAATACTGTAAAAATTGATAATTTTGTAAATTATATCATACAAAAACAATATTTTTTTCAAATTTTTAAATATTGTATTTAGGCATATTGTTGCTATACGCACATGCATGATTGAAAATGTATATAATTGGTTGTATATTAACTTGGGAGATGGATATTTTGGAAAGTCCATTTAGATTGTTTTGATTTTCTTGACCCCCCTCCTCCTTCACTATAAACATACAGTGAATAGTCGAATAGTTATATTACCTAACCCTTGCCTGAAGAATAAAAAGGAACGTTTATCATTTCTCTTTATCTGTAAGTCAGAGATTTACATCCTTATTTTGGAAATATTATGTGTGCGATATCAAATAAAACTAGAAGTTATTATGATTAAGACTATGATGGAAAAAATTAATATATTGACGCTAGGCCAAACTTAAAGTGTCAGATATCATGTCCCCCCCACTCTAACTTGAACACGGCGTGACTTACAAATCTGAAAAAAAAGTTTGGATTTGAAACTAAGTCGCAGTGTGATATTAAATTAATAACGAATACAACTTAATTTAACCACATGCTTAGTTTTAAATGCAGTTTTTGTGAGATGTGAGTGAAACATTTCAATAGCCATTAGTAGATGGATTGCATTTTCAGATTTCTATTTATTAATGTCTGTAGGCAAAACCAATGACTTATAATTTCACCCGCGTGTTTGTCTGTAATTCACAATAAGTCTACACAGACAAGACGATAAATCCTATATATTTCAAACTTTGCATTTATATATTTTTTAGTGCCCCACATATAGGAAAAATATAATAGTAACAAAAAATTACCTTGGGGTAGTTAAGGGGCAAAAGCTTTAAAGTTGAAAATTTTTATTTTTGAAAATATTATATGTGGAGTATCAAATAAAACTAGAAGTTATTCTGATTACGAATATGTATGTTTATTAACGAAGAAATTAATATATTGGCGTGTTAGGTAGCTTAAAAGATTTCGAATTTATAAAAAAACTTGTCCCTTATTTCTTTTATTTGACTGATCTTCACGCGCTATAGGGATCGGGAAACTGAAAAAAAGAAGATTTCGACGTGCCGTCCGTCCGTCGTCGTTGTCGTCTGTACGTAGCGGCCACAAAATTTAAAATAGGAACTTGAAATTTATTATACGGGAACTATAGAACCCTATTGAAATGTCGAAAAATCTAATTGAAAATGTTAACATGGTGGCCATTTTGTTTATATCTCGTGTGCTATCAATTTATGACGCACAATATTAGATATACATTTTTAGACTGCAGTTCTGCATATAATAGTATAAACCCCACCTCTCTACGATAAGAAATTGCGAAGTTATTGTCAAAACTGCAATATAGAAGTCTGACTTTTCAAGAGATTGTGATGTTTATATAGAGACGAGATCAGGGTCGAGTTACCAACACGAGCTAAGAGCGGTTCGCTCGTGTCGAGACACTGATACGAGAAAAACAAATGGAGGCTCGTTAGGACCTAGCCGACGTCAATAAAGTAACGGAAAACCTGTGTAACAACTGTAAACTTGCTCTTCTGGATAAGACTGCTTGATCTACCAATACAATTTACTTTGCCTACAAGATCTAAAAATATCTTTTGAGTAGAGGATCTACGTTTGTTAGATTGTATGATGGGGCTGGGTAAGTACCATGATGAGACAATCAATTTGTTTTTATAATACGCATAATATTTTACTATTCATCTCAATTGACATGTTACACACATGATGACCGTTCTTAAATTTGGGATGAATGAACAAAATTTTCAACTTTAAAATTTATCCTTTTTACAATAATTTCTAATGTCTGTGAGTACGATTGGAAGTGTTTCTGCAAGATATCACATTGTAGAGTGTGTAATCCCCTCTCCCACTTCACTACCGTTGATCCTTAATGACAAATTGTTATTTTACAACCAGTATTTCTGTCGTTAGTATCTCAACACGTCGCCTCATCACTTGTAATCCTTAATGAGTATTTAATGATGCTAATAACTTATTTATTATTTAGCCAATATTCTTTAGAAATGTAAAACGTATTTTAAGCCTAAGCATTCGTTTTTTTTCCCTTTGTTGTTTAAGGTTAGGTTAGGTTAGGTTAGGTTAGGTTAGGTTAGGTTAGGTTAGGTTAGGTTAGGTTAGGTTAGGTTACGTTAGGTTAGGTTAGGTTAGGTTAGGTTACGTTAGGTTAGGTTAGGTTAGGTTAGGTTAGGTTAGGTTAGGTTAGGTTAGGTTAGGTTACCATTATTTAGTTGTTTAGGAATGGTAAAGAAAGGAATACCATTTTACTTTTTAACGATTGTACAAATGTCGAGGACGTTTGGGTTGATCCTCAACTAACAATAAATCAGCGTCCCATTTCGACAACTTATCTATCGAAAACAATTTTACTCTTATTGACACAATACAATTTACATAGTTTTATTATTCACATCATATCTCACAACGGATGTAATTTCTTTCCACCTCGTAGCATTGAAAACAGTGCGTCATATTCCGGCCTTTTTAATGACGTGTATTTTAAAAATCCTTATACATTAAGTGCACTTACTCAATGTTTTAGTTATTGTGTGAATTATATAAAGTCCTTTCACTTCCGGGTAGTTGTAGTGTGTTTGCAATACGGCCTCAAGGCAGGGTTGGGTTAGTCCTAGTTAGAAAAATCCAAACTCGAGTTATAATTTAATGCCAGTGCTTGTAGTTAAGAGGCGGAAGTTAATACATTAAAGCCTGAGCTGGTACTAACCCAACTGACAGTCCGTGCAGTTTGGAGATTATTGTAATCAATGTTATTATATTTTATAATCCATATTTGTATTAAAAGTGAATTGAATGATTTATATAAAATTGTTACCTTACTTTATATATAGGCCTATATATCAAGTCTCCTAAAAGTCCCCCTCCCCTATTATTTTTTTAAATTAATGGAAATAGACAGATTTGCTTTGGGGAAAGTTTAGATAACCAAAGGAGGAGTTTTTTTGAAGTATCAAAATGTTCCACCCTTTCCCCCAAAATGGGGTAGTCAAGAATTTTAAATAGCAACTCTAGCATTTTAAAGGCCTTTTAAATATAAGAAAATGGCGCAAACTAGAGGTCTCTAAGTTCATCCTACCCAACATAGCGACCAATCGAATTGTGAATTTTACGTTAATAATTACACCGGAAATGTTACGAAATGTACAACATGCTTTTGAGTTCAGAATATATTTCTGCCAAGAAGTAAATGGTAGCCATTTCGAGAACTTAATCTGAGCTAAAAAAAACAAGGTAAGGCTCTTACCATCATTTTTAGCAACATAGAGAAGTTTGTAATGTAATAAAAACAACCGGAGTTTGTAGGTTAACATTGTAAGGAAGGGTTGAAAATGTTGTTACTTCAAAAAACTCCTCCTTTGGTTATCTAAACTTTCCCCAAAGCAAATCTGTCTATTTCCATTAATTAAAAAAATAATAGTGGGGGGGACTTTTAGGACACTTGGTATATATATATAAATCGTAACTTTACAAGGAAAAAAAAGTTACGACAAAATTTATGATACAACTTTAAAATCGTCCAGCATCATAAATGGGGCTATGATCATTTTCTGCCTCATCCAATTTTCTTTTAACATATTGTTTTAACCCCCACAAAATTATTGGTTGTCTTTATATAGACTAACGCTAAAACAAATAAATGGGTGTGAATTTTAGGCTGTGGAATCCTAATCAAATCCATTAGCTTTTACTCTTGCCAACTACTGTTTATTTAATGTGGGTCGTCCCTCCACGCTAGATCAAAGAATCAACGACTTATTTCTATTGATAAACACAAATTTAATTATCTAATAAAATATTACCTCATTTTATTGCCTTTTTTACTTTTACTTTAGGGTAAAGATAAAAAAAAATTACTACTTATGTTTGATACAACTTGGAATAGTTTTAGAATAACACAGCAACATAACTGAAATCAATGTAATTACTTTTTATCTCATCCACCATCTTTTAACATTTTTATTTATTTACTTCAAACAAAATATTGGTTTCTTTTATTTAACACTAATAAAACAAACAAATTTTACAAAGTGGGTGTTTTCTATGCAGTTGAATTCTAACTTAACGTCTCAACTTGCACTCAAGCCAACCACAGTTTCTTTAATATGGGCCCTAACTCCGCGTTACCACAGTTTGGAAAAAAATAATTTACACTTTATTAAACCTCTTAATCGGAGACCTGACGTCTTAAGCCTATAGTTACCAGAGATTTAGGAATGTCCTAAGGATACATATTTTATTTCTGGACTAAGGATATATTTAGACAATCTATTATAAAAGCGTATTAATTTTTTTGAATTTTGTCCGATTTTATGAAACTAATAATAATTTTTAAGGTTGGTTCGAATTTGACACTAGACTTTACGTACCGGGGCTCTTTATAACTTAAAAATCGAAATAAAAATAATGAGTTTAACATTTGGACAACTGTTACATTAAAGGCGCCAAGTAATTAAATTAGCGACACAAATTTCAGGACCAATAACATCCGATAAGAAAGTATGTTTTTATTTAAATGTTGTAATATTTTAGGTGTATTTCGAAAAGAACATGTGATATGAATACGATATATGAATCAACTAATACTTTCGATTTAAAAATTAATTTTATTTACTGTCAAAAAGTGAAAATAAACCTTGTGTTACAAAGGCAATATCTCAAAATGTACCATAGCCTCCAGCGTTGTGAATTTAATTAACTAAAATAGATTAATTACCTTATCGTCAACAATAATCGTATATCCCTGTGGACTACCGGTTTCGACGTTATAGCATCATCTTCAGGTCCGAATCATTCTTCTTTATTTCGTTCTTTTGTAGATTTTGTAAAAATAAATTAACAGATATAAAGTTGTAAAAGAGTTGAAGAAATTCATAAAGGAACGAAATAAAGAAGATTGATGTCACGGACCTGAAGATGACGGTATACCGTCGAAACCGGTGGTCCACTAGGATATACAAGAATTGTTAACGTTGAGGTAATTAGTTGATATAAAATTGTGTTTAATGTTTTGAAATACGATAATGAGCCTTGACTAAATTCGAGTTCATTTGGATATTTTCTAAGTTATTCTCTATTTGTAATTTTTTTTTCATAGGGTTTAATAATCCCCCCCCCTTCATAAATTTCAGCAAATATTTATTTCAATCTCACTTGACGCTTTATTTACACTTTTCGACTGATAATTCCCAAACTGACATTATGTTAGTTATTCTAAAAAAACAAATATTGTCTGTTCTTGATTGTACACGCACATATAAAGCAGTCCTGGATCTGTTAGATTGTGGCTAGAAGGCAGCAAAGTATAACTGTATGTGTGTGGTCAGTGACAGTTCAGTTCTCTCTACGTGAATGGGGTCTTTCAGAGTCCGATGGTAAAGACAGTTGGTAACACTACTTGACATAGTATTTATTTAACAATGTTTGCAGCCATGTAATACATTTCTTACAATATGACGTTTGATTGATCTATAATGTATGTAAAAGAAGATGTCTGTTTATTGTCCCATTGTACAAGTACTTTGATTTAGACCAGACTAATGTATAGATATTTCTAGTTGCACGTACAAGTTGTAATTTATGTGTCTTTTGTTACAGAAATGGTGGAAGCTGTTAAGAGAGATCCTGAAAGGACACGGGATCTCTTCGGCGTCCAGTTGGAGGTGAGTTGCAACTGGTTTTTCAAAATGTTCTATTATATTTATTTAACAAAGAGTGACTTACTGTCTTTGTAATTATTTGTTAAAATGTTGTTTGAAACCATACAATATTACTTATTCTTTATCTATTGAAGACTATTTTTGTCGTTGTTATTTAAAGGTAAAAAACCAGGAATAAACGACCCTAAAATACAGCCCTCAAGTGTTCGAAAATTATAATCGAGTCAGGGGTCCATCGATTTATTAAACCCCTCAAACAATTTTATAACCATCAAAATATGTCGTAAAAAGAGTTACTGTAGTAAGGAAAATTTCTGTAATTACTTTCATTGACAAGACATTAAAAAAATATTAATACATTTTTAAAACCTAACCTAACCTATTCAAACCTAAAACCTGATAATTTGAAATAAAAATTATAACCATAAAAATATGTCGTAAAAATAGGTAGTAAGGGTAAATTTATAGAATTACTTTTTTTCGACAAGAAATACAAGAAGCAAAAATTAATAACTTTTTTTTTTAATAACCTAACCTAACCACAATCTTGATAATTGGACAAACGTTTTCATAACCATAAAAATATGTCATAAGAAGAGGTAATAAGGGTAAATTTCTATAACTTTTTTTTTTTTTTTTATTAGACGTATTTTTTGTGAGAATTGTGTTCACGTTTGTTTATTATCCTGTATAATTAGTAAGAGTAAATTTCTATAATGATATTTTTCGACAAAGTAAATAATAATTTTTTTAAATCTAACCTCACCTAAAACCTGATAATTTGACAAAGAATTTTATAACCATCAAAATATGCCGTAAAAATATTAGTAAGGGCAATTTTGTATAACTATTTACTTTCTTCAAGAAATACAAGAAGCGAAAATCAATAATAAATTTTTAAAACCTAACCTTACATACAATCCGATAATTTGATAAACAATTTTATAACTATCAAAATATGTCGTTAAAAAAGTTAGTAAGGATAATATTTTCTATAATTTTTTTCGTCAAGAAATACAAGAAGCAAAAATCAGTAATAAATTTTTAAAACCTAACCTTACATACAACCCGATAATTTTACAAACAATTTTATAACTACCGAAATATGTCGTAAAAAAAGTTTGTAAGGATAATTTTCTATAATTTTTTTTCCGACCAGAAATACAAGAAGCAAAATTCAATAATAAAATTTTCAAAACCTAACCTACAATCTGATAATTTAACAAAAAATTTTATAACTATCTAATATGCCGTAAAAATTGTTCTTAACAATATATTTGTATAACTACTTTTTTTGACAAATACAAGAAACAAAAATTTTGTGTATGAAAAAGTTTGTGCAATATTTAATGCGGTTTATTTTTATAATAATTAAGAAATACAACGAAGTAAAATAATCTAAATTTTATAGACAATTTTATGATTTCCCACAATAATACAAATCCTATTTACAGTTACAGTCACTTTGTATTTCCATAGATATTAACAAGTCATGCTAGATCCGTCGCACGATTACCAACTTTACCAAGAAATATGTCACGTCACGTTTGACGTTCATGCAATCTGTTTTATTACCTAACTCGATGACAAGTAGATATAAAATGTGGGTACATTTTGATAAGCTGTCAAATGTAAAGATAACAAAGTCAACCCCACAGGTTGCTATGTCTTGCTTTACAACTTGTAGCGTTTCCATCTCTTTCATTGTTGGATTCTTTCGCGTTATTTGCATAAAGTGTATCTAAAGCGTGTCTGGTCTGTTGCAATGTTTAAATCTGTATCTCATGTTTTTATAAAGCGATTTTACATTATGTACTTTCAAAAATGCAGTCGTTTCATTAAAATGCGATAAATTTATCAGAACTGGCGTGTAGGATGTCCCCTTACGTCAGGCCAAAATTTGTGCATTTTGTAGTATTATTTTTTTTAATTAACTAGAAATAGTTAATTTATTTATTTACATACGTAAAATTCACCAATGTAATAACAAAAAATTAGGGTTAGTATAGGAATCTGTGATTTTCTTTACTCTCTGTATACATACAGACTGTTCAGAAAATGTAATACCAAACTTCAAATAGTGGTTATTTGAGACAAAATAAAGAAAAAAAACTTCCTATAAACATATATTCGAAAACCCTTCGTTTTCCATTTGTCGGCCATTTTGTATTTTTTGAAAAATAATTACAGCTTTTAAAATTATTAACATTTCGAGTCGTAATTTGGTTTACACATTTTTTATACAACGGTTTACTATCGTACCAATAATCAAAACTTTAACTTATTTTCAAAATGGCGGTGGTTTACATTTTTTGTAAAATTAATGGTTAGAGATATGCAATATTAAAAATTTGAAACGGTTACAATGTTCGACAATTTATAAGTTTGATTCTTGGTATACGGGTGAACCGTTGCTTAAAAAATGGTTCTACCAAATTTCGACTCGAAAATTATTTTTCAAATAAACACAAAATGGCCGACAGATGGAAAACGAAACGTTTCTGGCCATATACTCATAGAAACCCTTTTCTTTGACTCATATAACTACCACTTAAAATTTGGCACGACATTTTCTAAACACCCTATATAAATACATAAAATATTAGAAGAAAATAGAAAAAAGCTTAAGAACTCTCAACACTTGAATCTATATTAAATTTAAATCATCTCATCATTGTGCAAAAAAATAAGACGTACAATACCATTATCTTTTAGATTTGCCATGTTTGATTCACGTTACTCCAACACTTAACTCCGAAAGGTGTAGAATAGATTTTCATAATGCGCAGGCGGCGCAGAAGTGGTGTCATAACTACAACTGCTGATACGACATTAACTCAGCTCCATTGCGCTGTCAAAGCTTATCATGTTGCCGCCTAGTCTTATCGTCCGTTTGTCGTCTTAAACCCATGGTTAACGGGATGATTTCACGGTTTTCGCAACTCTGCTTGTGTGTAAAAGTTTCTTCTTTTAAAAAATCTACGAAAATAGAATTAATTAGAATGAAATTTAGTGTCGCACATTTTATTTTTGCAATATCCTTGTTATTTTCCCCCTACATATTTAGAGTTGTTACATTCAGAATTATTTTAAATCAACAAATTCTAAGTTGATCTTTTCAATAGTTATTTTCAACTGTAATTTTGTTCACTAGATTTTTTCTAAATTAAGTTGATTTCTATAAAATCCACGAAAGACTCAGGTACTAAATGTCAAGAAATTAAAAGTTAATGTATTCTTTATCTTTCTATTAGTCTGATTAGGGTCTCACGGCAATCCCGAGGTAACCCAGATGGATATACACCTTTCTCTTTGCAGTCTTGGGTTAGATCCTTTTCTTTCATCTTTCCTGTTAAGTCTTTTTCGACCAAATGTTGTTCTTTTCCGACCCTGACGCTTTTGGAATATACGTGTTTTTATTTTACCTTCGAGAGGTTTTTTTTACCTCTAAACAATATAGGAAACAAAATTGTCGAGAAACTCTTTTATTATACGATTCCCATTTTGAACGTAATGCATCGGCTGAAATTACGTATGAAGGTGAAAGTAAATTCGTAGGTTGTTTTAATTAATCAAGAGTTTAAATCCTTGCGAGTGGAAATGTCCTCTGATGGTTCCCCTTACATTTAACTTATGTACATTTCACAGAGAGACATGACTTCATTTGTGTGTTCAATTAGTTGGCATGTTTGCCAACACTTCGAGATAGTTAAATCACATAAGGTTCACTAAAACAAGAAAATTCATCATGTGCAGTGTTCAATCTGAAAAGCAAATGTTTAACGCTGAATGATAACTTGTAATGTATATCAGTTGTGTGTATAGAATCACTAATACTTTATTGTTTAATTATTTTACTTTGCATAGCACGCGTCGTAGAAAAATAAAATCCTCACATATGATCGAAATTTTTATATGTTCCTTTTGTGGTTCCATAATTCCAAAAAAATGTATTTTGAATGATGTCTGTCCGACATTGCCGTCATTGTTGTCGTCTGTACGAAAATACGATAGCACTTACAAAAATTAAAATAGGAACCTGAAATTTATTATGAGAGACTTAAGAGAGACAGATAATTTATTATTATCAGTATTCTCATATCAAACTCTATTAAAATTTAGAAAAATCTATTTAAAAATGTAAAATGGCGGAATTTTTAAACAGTTTTTTGTTTATATCTCACCTGCTATTCGACTTATAACAAGCTAAATTAGATACACATTTGAAGATTTCTATTCTGCATGTTATTGTACCAACCTGACCTCTCTACAATCACAAACAGCAAAGTTATTGTCACAAATCTAATTCGAAACCTGATCACTCTTGAAAATATGATATTCGTATAGTTACGAGGGCATTGCGAGTAATATAAGGTTAAATCCTTAATAAAAAAAGAAAAACATTTTTTAGTTACTGCAATACTAGCAACTGGGAAGTAAATTGAGGAAGCTGCAAGGAAGCTCCAGAGAGCTTCCAATGCGGTGAGCAGATGGACCAAGAAGTGGCGTATTGGTTTAAATGAAACAAAATCAGCCAATGTTCTCTTTACCAACTTAAAGATTGATTATCACCCACCAATTTTAATCAATTCTGTACAAGTTCCCCACGTTAATACCGCGAAATACCTGGGAATGACTTTGGACGTGAAATTGAAATGGAAGGAACACGTTAAAAAAAGTTCAAGAGTTAAAATTAAAATTCAGAAATATGTATTGGCTTCTGGGAAGGAATTCTCAATTATCAATCCATAACAAAATGCTCATATACAAGCAAGTCTTAAAGCCGGTGTGGACCTACGGACTACAGCTATGGGGTTGTACAAAGTAGTCTAGCATAAAAAACATACAAAACTTTCAAAATAAGGTGCTCCGATGTATTGTTGATGCACCATGGTATATAAGAAATGACAACTTGCCTATGGGATTTGAAAATAGATACGATTAGAGAAGAAATAAAAAAGCAAGCAAGCAAGCACAGACAACGCATTGAGCAACATGAGCATCCGGAGATACGCAGATTGATGGATACAACTGGTTTAATTAATTAGAAGACTGAAACGAATAAAACCATTGGACTTTAGACATTAAGGGAGTTATGACCAATGGGTTATTTTACCTCAAAGTGTATATATTATTAAATGTAAATTACTACATGGGTTGGTACTCAGTTGTAATAAAAAAAAAATAAAAAACACATTTATTAGTTATGGATGTTTTTCCATAATTTATCAGTACTCTATACCATAGGACCAAATTGTGTTAAACACCCTCTGCGGCTCATTTTAGTAAGTATTGATTCTGCAAACTCTCGCCAAAATAATTGGTAAATTTCAAAACTGCAATCGTTGTAACTACTTTAGTTTATAGCTTCTACGGAGTTCTACAATAGACTATTGTAAACAGTTTGTAAATATGCATCTAATGAATTTATATTTTCTACTTTAAAATTAGTAACTCTGAGGGGCTCACAGTAGTGAGTAAAGATGACATCCCGAGGTACCGTAGCTGGATCTACTATTTTTAATTTAGTCTTGGGTAAGATCGCTCTCTTTCAGCTTTCCTATTAGGTCTCTCTTAACTAACTTTTGCTCTTTTCCTTCTCTTACGGTATTACTATACTCGTGGTCTGAGGGTCTTTATTTTATGTTGTTTCCTTCCTTTTTGTTTAGAAGGGACGATGATTAAGAGGTTTTGACTCAAATTAAATTTTTTTTCAATAATTCATAATTTGTAGATATATTTTATAAACCCAACTTCAATGTCACGAACAAACCGTCCTCAAATTAAACAATATCTCGTACATGGACCTGCCGTATAAAAAGTTACATGGATCTAAGGATGTCATTAAAATTTTGTGAAATGTCAAGAACAAATCCCAAACCAACTGCAAGTTTATGAAGTAATTTTCGGAAATAAGTGATACAAATTTGAACCGCGTAGGGTAAGTTTATGATAAAAAATAAAGCGAACTTGGGCTATTTTAAATAGCCTAGTGTACAAAATGTGTGAACCAATATTCAAAAAGTGAACAAGGCTTTTCTATATGGTTATCTCTTTGAAAGAAATACCGGGGAAACTCAGCGATAAAGAAATTTGTTTCTTTTTGTTGAATATATGTAGTTCTGAAAAGAAAGCATGAGCATTATTCTTAAAGTCGTAGGCGATATGCGATAATTATCGTATAAGATAGTTATCGCTAGTGATCGATCAAATCATGTTATAGTGGCTGAACAGCACGATAATAAAGATATATGTATTAGATGATACGCTCGGCTTATCTCATCGCTAATTGTACGATAATTGAAAATAACAAGACGACTAGAGATACTTGTAATGCTGAAAATTAAAGTCTTTTAGTTTCTTTCAATAATAGTATTGAAACAAACTCTTGTACATGGAATTGTAAAACTAACGTGATAGGATTAGTCTGAAAAACCATTCCAGGCGATTTAAATTATACAAAAAAAAGGTTTTTCAAGAGAAACTAGTTGCAATAATAAATGGAAACATTCATAGTCACTTCTATAAATTTCGTTTCATGTTGAGATAGTTCTTTTGCAAATATTGGTGAAATGTGTCGTACCGTCCAATAATTCTTTCTCCTGTTTTTCAAATACCAATTCATCACATCGTCTTCACTAGTAACAACTGATGAACTGACCCAACAAAATATCTCCTGTCAACATTGTATCGCTGTGAAGTTTAGCGAAATAATCTTTATATAAAAATCCCGCATCTCAATGATAAATATACTATGCAGCCATTAAGCAAAATGTGTAAAATGATTTTCTAATAACTACTGTCTAACTTCTTGGATTAACAATTGTTAATACTGGCAACCCGAATGGTAACATTCCTGCAGTATCTGTTCAGAATTAAACTTTACTGCATACCTGCGTCATTTGCAGTTTATTAGGAACTAAAACCTGCCTTGTCAGATCCTGCCTTAATTAAGACTTCATTCGAGTCGTCATAACGTTTTACTTGTAATCACGCCATCAGAGAAAACCAGTTAGGAAGTCATTAAAAGATTCCGTTACTTGATCACTCTTTTTAAATATGCAAAGAATTGTCAACGTATATTTTGAATAAAAATTTAACTTAAATCCAGATTGTTTATCTCACCTCCGCTTTCTCTCTGCAAATATATACGTCCCCTCAAACAGTCAAAAATTAAATTCCACTAGTATAAAAATATGCAAAGTTGTAAATAAATATTAAGAACATTTATTTATTTATTCTGAAACACAAAACCTACTTTTCTACATAATCGACATATCGATTCAGGCATTTATCATATCGAATGACAAGTTTTTCAACTCCTTCATTAAAAACAATTCCGTCTAACTTCTGACAACCATTCCCCTACTACATTTTTCACTTCTTCTTCATTTCTGAAGGGCTGTTTGACAAAAGCTTCTTTCAATGGACTGAACTGGAAATCACAAGTCTGGACATAAGGAGGATGTTCCCACTCTGCCAATTTGAACTTCCGTGACACGAGTAGAATGAGGGGTTGCATTGTCATGGAGAAGCACAACACCTTTTAACAGTTTTCCTGAGCGGCTGTTTTTAGTTACATCTCTTAGTCTGTTGAAGGTGTAACAGTAAGCTGCTAGATTGATTGTTGTTACCCTTGTCATGAACTCAGTACGCGCACTACACCTTGATTGTCGAAAAAAAGAGTTGACGTCACTTTCCCTGCTGATGGAACTTGTCGAATTATTCGGAGGGGGAGATTGAGCAATTATTCATTCGCTAGAATTTTATTTTATTTCGAGTGAAATTGTGGACTTGACTTTCCTTTCCAGTCACAATTCTGTTCAAAATGCATTGCCTTCTCTGTCATAATGTAGGAGAACTGTAGAGCCAATTGAAAAACCTTTTGTTTGTGTTCTGCATTGAGTAAGTGAGGCATCCAACGACCGCATTTGATACTGCAAATTCTCAGGGATGATGCTGTGCACACTTCCTTGAGAAATATTCATTCGATTTCGTCCTCCGTGATTCATCTGTTTGCAAGAATCAATTGTTGAACATTGCAATCCGAAGTCGATGGCCTTCCTTGTCTACAGTTAATCCTACATTTTACTGCGAGCATTTCAAACAACTTACACCATTTTCCGATGGCCTTCCTTGCCATCCAAAATTTTACTGGGCCATTTTCAAACAAGTCGCACCAATTGCCTGCGGAGTAAAATCTTTTTCATCGTAAACTTCTTAACATCTTAACTACCGATAAATTTCAACGGGAACATTTTTAACCCATAGAAAACGAGTGGCAGAACGAATTTGTTTGCAATTTCCAAGTGACGCGACATTATTAATCATATTTGTCAACAATTGCATCGTACAACAGAAGCTTAAACAATGTTACCAATACCTGTAATAAAAATTTCCCTTTAACAAAAAGGAATAGAAACATGCAACTTACTTTTTGACTGCTCCTTGTACATTCTGCCTGGTCTGCTTAACTATGTCTCTTGTTTTCTAACCGTCTCTCGACTCTGAATAAATCCTCATGCTTCATTGAAAATATTTCCGAATAAATTTATATTTTACGTCAAATATGTAACTTAAAGAAACATAAAATGTCCCATTGAAATATATTATTAATGAGACTCCGTTTGTTAAAGAGGTACTCTCGTTCCTTTGCAAAAAGCAGAGCTTTGAGTTACATTGGTCATGTCGGATTGTCAAGTCATATATCACTAACCACGTGAAGCGATAACAACCTTAACAGCTCTTTCACTTAATACGTTACATCCAGGGCAGACATTTTAAGTTATAATAAATGACAACACTTGACTTCATAATAACTTACCAAAACATCAACGTGTTTTTTCTTTCAAAATAAAGTTATAAATTATGTCATGTAGTTTTTGTTTATAAAATAAAAACACAATATTTTAAATCATTCCAGTATAAAACGTACTAAACCTACTGACAAATACTAGTTATTAAGGATACGTGAAATTAGTCAATTTAGGAATATAATTTTTTTTTTTTTTTACATAGAATCTAAGTAAAATATGGTGAACAAAAATATGAATATTGAGTTTTTTATAGTTTTGGATAATTGTTTTCTGTTTTTTATTTAAAATCTTTCTAGCTAACCCCGAGGCGGGAGTTCTTGGTGTTGTGCGCTTTTTTCGCCGTCGAATTTTGTTTCTTCAAGGGTTGACCCTTGTCTCACCCTCGTTAAACATCAACCTGGCGGGCTGTGCTCTTCTTCCGCGATACGGGAAAAATGACATCACTTTGACAGACCAGAGATATCAAGGTAGAATGTCAAGAGAAGGAAAGTAAAGGTGTTTTAATCGGTAGGTCATTGGGGACATGTAAGCCCTACTAGGTGAGATACAGTCCTTGAGAATTTTTCCTTCTCTTAAAATTTAAAAAAAAAAAAAAACTGGGTACGTTTGCGTCAAATTTGGATTTTTAAATATAAAAATGTCGAAAAAGGATTAAGGAAAATGATTTGTATTTTTTTTTTATAATCTCTGATTTATTGATCTTATAAGCAAATGTATTTAATTATCAATATTAAAATTTATTTTGGAAATCGTCTTAAGAGAAACTGACCAAGAGGATAATTGTTGAAATGGAAATTAAAAGATTTGCTCTATTTTGGTTTCTTGCACGATCTGTGTACGTGATTACCAAATCGGCTTTGTACAGGTTAACCAACCGTTCATACAAATTAATGTTGTTGTATAATACAAAGATTTATTTTATGAGTGCGACATGTTTAATAATTGATGCATCGTCGCGAAACGTGATTGAATGAGCCACGAACTTTATATTATCTTGACAAGAATCAACATCCGATGTGAAAGTTTGTGCAAGAATTTGTTTTGTTTCTATCGAACTGTGAGTGAAATGCGATTAAGAAATACCACAGAAAATTTATGTTCATTACGAATAAAATGGGTTTTTGTAAATAAACAGTTTTAAGACATAGCCTACATAAGACAAATAATAAATCAATTTTTTTTCTAACATATCACATTTTTATAACGGACTAAAAAGTATAAAATAATTTTTCATGACCCTTCTACAATTTTGAGGGAGGATTGTTAGTGGCTATGGATATATTTGGAATACTTGGAGAGAAAAACGTGGGGCACAGCCAGTAAATAATACAAGTAGACAAGCCAGATGAATTCACAGCTAATTTTAGTGAATCGTAAATGAGATTCACTGTAATTTAATTTATTTACTCCTCCTTAACTATCATAGTTTGCCTGCACCCTACGTTTTTCTCTCCAAGAATTCCAAATATATCCATAGCCACTAACAATCCTCCCTCAAAAATTATATCTATAATCCTCTCTCAAAATTGTAGAAGGGTCATGAAAAATTATTTTATACTTTTTAGTCCGTTTTAAAAACGTGGAATGTTAAAAACTTTTTTAATTTGATTTATTATTTTCTGTTTTTTAGTCTTATGTCCGGGTGAATGATTTCAATCGGTTTTGTATATATTGATGAGACTCAATGTACGGAAAACATCTCATTGGCCAGTTTTTATTTGTTTAAACAAATGTAGAGACAAAAAACCAACTGAATAATGTATTGTCATCCAATGTTCAAAATGTCAGGTCTCTAGCTTATCGGGAAGTTAGTTTAAACTCGATTGCAAAATTCCACCCTGACAGAGAGACAGACAGATGTGACCGATACCGAACTAATAAAAACGTGGTAAAATAATAATAACACATAGTATAGTAACTTATCCACAAATTTAAAAATAATCATACTTACACAACCCTCTAAAAGTAATACCCAAAAGTTGGTCTATTGGGTCTTTTAGTTAACGTTAAATTGTATTGGTAGATCAAAGGGTGTTACCCAGTAGTGTAAGTTTGTTTAAAACAGTTGTTACCTCGTAAATTATGTAGTGTCTTTATCCATCTCAGCAAGGCACACACCGTCTCATAAATGTGTATGTATTGTGATTGTGATCTCTTGTAGTCTCAGCCCTCGCGAGACTCGAAGCTTATGAATGAGACTCGCTACGCTCGTGTCGATGATTAAGCCTTGTAGGATCTCGTAATTATACGAATATCATATTTTTATAAAACAAAAACATTCCCATGTATTTTAAACGGAACTTTGGCGAATTTGACGTTTATATCTCGAAATGAGTAAGCATAAAAAAAGTCCTAAAATCCTGTTTAAAATCCGAATTCAACATAAAACATTATGGTTCCAATAAGTTGGTCGCCATATTGGAAAAAAATTCAAGTACAGCATTTAATTACAGAGGGAAAAGTAGGTAAGTTCCCTTATTTGAAGTTTTCTGTAAATTTTACAGTTTCAGAGATCCCAGTGGTGTCCAAGTTAAAAAAGACACCCTGTAAATTAAACCGTCTCTCGCTACTATCGTGTCCGTAATTCGGCTTTACTGGTTCCCTTAACTACAAATGTTTGGTAGCTCAGGGTTTGACAATTACTTCGCTGTTTGTCATCATAGGGAGGTGGGTTTGGTACCTGCAAATGTTTTATTAATTTTGTGTTAAGTTGAATAACACATGAGATAAGAACAAAAAACTGATTTTAATTTATTGATTTTAACACTTATACGTTTTTTAAACCCGCTAGTGTTACTAATTATATAATATTTCAAGTGAAAAATGTATACGTAAATAAATACATACGTAAGGGTTGCAAGTTGAGTAAATATTAATTTCAATGTCGTTTGTAACGAAACGATGTAATTGTAGCAAAGGTAAAGTCATGTGAGATGTGTACGTTCGTGCTGGGAAGCGACTAAGGATAGCTCAGTTGGTAGAGTATTGGCGCGTAAAGCCAAAGGTCCTTTGTTCAATTCCCAGTCTAGGTTGTATATTTTTCACTTAAAATATTATTTAACAAAAACTGTTTTAAAATCGACGATGTTAATTAAATTTTTCTGAATTTCAATAGAGTTCTAAATGAGGGTCTCTTACGTCAAATTGGTTTACATAACAACTACGTTGAAGCCATTTTAGCCTTTATCAAACTTACCCTATTATCCTGGGTAACTGAAACAGATGAAAATTTCCGAAGTAAATCGTAAAATCCTGTCCAGTATATTTTACATCTCTAGGTTTTCGGGGTTAGAACAACGAAAGTGGAAGGAAGGGTGAAGAGTGATAGAAAGGAAAACGGAAAGAGAGAAGGAGAAATTTCGACAGAGAGAAATTTAATGAAAGAAGTTTACTTGGTAAGAATACAGATAACTTAACCAATAACATCGCGAAGACTTGGGCAGAATGAACAAGTACAGTCAGTGGACGTTAAACAAGACAATGTACTTGATTGCTTTCTCCTTGTAATGTAATATGTAATCGTTTAAAACTGTTACTGGTTGTTTTTAAGAAAATGTGAGATTACATCTCATCTCCTTCGTGAAAACTGACGTAGTCCATCTGAGTTATCCATAAACGTAATATAAAAATTACCATTTCCATAAAAAAATTGGATGACGTGTAAAATAGGGATCAAGTGTCACGTATATCCCGCCTTATTGGAAGGTTGAGGATGGAAGAATTATCTTCAAATAATAATAATTACCGAACTAAATATTAAACTATAAATCATCAATAGACATCTTAAACCAATTTCTTCGTCATTTAGGTTTATTGCGCTTTATAGCCGAACAACAGGGAAATTCCCACACACCGGAGAAAAATCCCCGTCGTCGAAAAATCCACTTTATAATTTCAAAACTTTGCAAACGAAAATTTCCCTGTGAGTTTTATCGGTACATTTGGATTCAACTTCGAGTCCGGTCGTGTCTCTTCGGGATACATCGGGGCAAAGTTAAGGTGATTTGATCGCGTTTCCGGACTCCACGTGACATTAGAATTACGAGAAATTACATCGCCAATATCGTGCAGTACGTACATCTCGACATGGACTGCTCGAAATAAAGATTCTTTTTTTTTTGAAAATTTGTTTAAACTCTAAGTTTGAACTAATTGTATTTAAGTACACATTGACTATTGCATAATAATAATTCTGTTTGCACAACAATTACAAATAAATTAATCCATTCCAAATCGAAAGGCACTCGTTTTGCAATTTACAATAAGTGCAAGGCGTGAAAGTGGCTTGGTGTGGTAAATAATGGAAGTAAAAGTGGTATATACAGAAAAGGCTAATGTATTTCTACCATTCTATTTTAACATAATAGATGGACTCCGTGGTACATGTATATCTGTATAAAAGAATGTATGGCTAGTTGTATTTGTAATGTGAACAGAATATAAGGCGGATGTGATGTAAGACTCTGTGAGTCATTACAATTTATTTGTTTGGCATCATAGGATTTTTTATAGTTTCAACTTATTATGGACTAAGTTGATATAACCTCTATGAGTGCCTTCATCCTCTCTACATTTTTTCTTTCGTTTTTTCCCGCCAGATTCTTCACGTATGCTAAGTTTCCTTTTACCCCTTTTATAATCAACTAAAATTGCCCAAATTTGAATATCACAAATGTTAGTCAATATTGAATCTATTATTTATATTTTAAAATGTAATCTGCCTTCCTATTTTTCAAAATCCTTCCAATGTACATGTTCTGGAAACGTGGTCTTCTTCAACGATCCTTCAAATTCCTCTTCACCGTACATCCATCTCCAATAAAACCCTTCATTCTTTCTTGCGTTAATTCCATTGTTTTAAATCGAATCCCTCTGATTTGTCATGAAATGATGTTCTCAATTGAAAATTTGTCAGAGAAATGCGTTTTTTAACCAAATAATGGAAAGAATGTTGATGATTCCATGGTTTACAAGACATTAGGCGTTTGTACTGTGTTTAATTTGACTTCTTATCGGTATTGATAGGTATAGAATGATAGAATAAGGAAATAAACAAAGTATAAGGTTGTTATGACATTGGTTATGCGCCTTATTGGATTTTATCTACATATTGACTTACCTTATCACTAATCCGCTGATATGCCGTTTCATTATGGAGAAACGATTTGAACTAGAAAAACGAAATAAATTTTTACACCACTAATTTGCATATTAAAAATATTTTTTGTTTAAATTGGGTTCTTCAAAAGAGCATATTTTAGGAGGTAGTGATGTGTTTCTCAAAATTTTCAAATGCAAATATGGGTCAAGTGAAACTTTTAAAGACGGTACAACCACAAATATTTCTTCATAGTTCTTTTCAATATCTGTCACGGTTTCAAAATGGCGGATCAAAATGTTTGTAAACTCAGGTTTAACATTACAGATTTACCATTCAATACGGAAAGCCTATCGAAATAAGAATCACCATGCACACAACAGGTTTTGAATGATATGTCCTAAACTCCCGTATTGAAATTTCTCATGTTTCTAAAATTTTCAATTTGTAGGTCCAGTTGTGTATCTAATTAAAGATATTGAGAAATCTAATTTTTTTGAACTTGCAGTTTTATGATATCTCTTACGGTTTCAACATGGCGACCATTTCTATATCAATTGTATTTTATCCTATTGAGAGTAAAATAATAATAATAATTGAAAAATGGCCTAAGGTAGCGGAAGAATACTCTTCTTCAGGTATTGAATTCGAACAGAAATATTTTCTGAAAATGTGCAAATTAGTGGGGTTACAATTTACTTCCTATTTCTAGCTCAAACCGTTTGGTCACCATACATTTGTAACGTGTAAGGTATTATAACTTAACCTAACCTATTTGCGATGATTCTTGCTAAGTGTTAAGATTGTTAAGAATATCATTTTATGAACAATGAAATGGATTCGATTAAAAAAAGAAGAAAAAATATTAAAAATCTAGATTGTGTTTGTCCGACAAAAAATGGTAGTTGTTTAGTTCATTTAAGAAAGACAGTAAAAAGAGTGATAATTGTAATGTACTGATAAGTTGATATTGCTTCTTTTAAAAAATGTCGTAACATATAATATCTAAATATGAATTATGACGAGGCCGATTACAGCTAAGTCATTTACAAAAGCGTAATACATGTAGGTAAATTTAAACGATTATAAAATACTCCAAGGACGTATTATCGACACGAGCTGAATGAGTGAAGACTAATTTGTTTTTCAATGTAAAACATATTAAATTATGTCGCAGAACAAAAGTTTTTCTGTAACAATCCACTAGTATTTTTACGTAAAAGTGTTGAAAATATCTAGAGTTGCATTTTGTTATTTCAACTCCTTTTTTCGAATTGAGAGTAATATTTTTAATTAAAACGAAATCGGTAATTTAAACGTTCAACGATTTTTCTTTCCAGTAATTTAACGATAATCGTAGCTAGCTTTATCGTTAGACTGATTCCAGGAAAGGCACGTTTTTACTCTTTCCCGTGTAGAGTTTATTGTCGTAGTGTTTTATCTGATAAAGTGACTCTCATATCAGTAGACTCTCATAAATAGCAGAGCTTGCCTCAGTATCTCCTGCAATTAGTTCCTCTTCCTTGTGTACTGCAGGAAAAGTTTTAGTCTGGAGAGAAATGTGGTTCAATCTAGACATGGGCAGAGAAATACAGACAATAAACAACCCAGCCTCTACAACGTGTTTTATTTTAAAATTTGTGTGATCATAAAACAAAATGTTTTTCGGGGTTTTTTTTTTCATTTACAAAATTTGTATTCAGCGTTTGGCATTTGTTTTACAATTTTAAAAATTGTTTAATTAAAGTTCGTAAAAACATATTACTATATGAATTGTGTAATTTAAAAAAACAAATGTAGTTCATTTTCTTTATGCCCTATCTTTAGTAATAATTATTTTACGAGAAAAACAATATCATATCAACAAACTATCGATTATTTAAATGGCGAAAATCGATTAGTGTTGATAAATTATTGCAAAAAAGTATGAAATCACCGAATAAACTTATAGGCCTACAGTGTTCAAAGAGTATGGATTGTATAATAATCTTTAAAACGGCTGAGCATAATGTTACAAGACAACATTTACTTCCAGTTTTGATATTTTAAAAAATTATATCCGCCATTTTGAAATTAGGTTAATTTTTTTTTTAATATGAATAGGGTCATATTGCTTTTTTTATTTTGAGTTATTTGTAGAATCAGTTTTTTTTTTTATATCTAATTTCCTTGAAAAGTTATTAACTAGTAACTTACAACTACAGAATATTAAAAATCTTAATGTACAGGTGGATAAATAGGCTGTACCTTTATATAGGTTGATTCAGAAATTATTCTATAATTGAAAATAAGAAAAATTTAATATAAACATAAGTCTGGAAATGCTCCGTTTCCCGACCATTTAAACCATTTAAGTATTAAACCATCAAAAAAGTATCGAGTCATCAAAGACAAGGAGAAACTGTCCAGGTCGGAATTCGAGGTTTGGGCGCCAAGGAATGGAACCTTTTAGTAACGTTATAAAATAAAGTAACATTTCATATACATAGCGACATTTTCTATAAAACCAACGTACGATTTTTGTAGTTTTTCTTGTATATGTATTTAGTAACCACATAGCCTAATCTTTTACATTGTAAAAATTACTGAAGACGATTATATGTAATATTAAAAAAAAAAAAAAAAAAAAAAAGTACATCTATTCAATTTGGTCACCTACCAAATCAAACTAAAAAAACTAACCAAATCGATAATTTATAGCTTTCATAAATAAAAATCTTTAAATAATGTATTCAGTTCATTCAAAGTTGTACAAATCAAAATAGGAACCGAATTATAGGCTACTGTTTCTTTACAATAAGAAGATGAAGTAGACATCTGAACTAGTTTACATTGTAAATTGAAGTGTACTTGCTGTTGGGTGGAGTGAAATGTACGCCTGATATCAGATTTGTATCTCTTTACCACTGGCAGTAATGTGCATTTTATGTTGGAATGCACTTAGTGTTTTATTTTTTGGTATAGACAAGGTTACGGTGGTGAGGTCTAAATATTTTTAATTCATTGCTTGAAATCCTCTAAGTCCAATGAGAGGTCCTTTTTGATCAAATTTAGTATTTTTGCTTATTAAATTCATTTTTTTTTGTTATTCAAATATTGGGGGGTAGTTAGTTATTATAAACCCTACACTCAAAATTCCTATTTTATCATAATTGCCTTTAATCCCTTTACTTTCATTTTGATAAATTTTGTTCCTCTTTGTCCTTAGACAAAATCGTTAAAACAAATTTTTAGAGAATTGTAAATTTTTAGTTTTTGTGTTAAGTCCCAAATTTTGGTTTTGATATTTGTATCTAAAAGATGGTTTTTATATTATTTACGTTTTGAAAGTCATATAATTTTTAAATAATGTTATTTATACAGGATGTTCCAAAATATGAATCTTATCTTTGGAAAATGAGTTGTAGTATCAAAATTTTAGTTCAAAAAAATTCCTATTAATTATACGTTCTAATAAGCTTTGTAATAATTCCGTAGGCCATTTTGTAATTTTGAAAAAATTAAAATATAATAATTAATACGATTTCGAGTGGAAATATAGTATACAATTTTTCATGTGTTTTACCAGTGTAAGAAGAATCAAAACTATATCTTATAAATTGTCAAATTGGTGGCCATTTAAAATTGTTTATCTCTTAAACCAAAACTTTACAAACAGTGTAAACATCCGCCATTTTGTTAAATAATAATATAAATTTTTGGTAAACTGGCAAAACGTATGATAAAAAAATTCTATACAAAATTATAAATATAATAAGGCAAAAATAACTTAAAACCAAATTTTACGTAACAATTTTGAAAAGAGTAGGCCTACCAGCTGTGTTTACAGTCTTAATAATTTCTAAAATTATCTTTATATTCCGGAAAAAATATAAACTATTTCACAGACCGATAGAGAAGCGTTTTCTAAGACAAATTTATAACAACGTTTTTCTTTATTTCGATTCTACAAATTACTTCTCTTAAGACAGATATTTTAGAAACACCCTGTATATCTCAATCATTTTCACTCTGCAACATACGTTAAATATATAATAAATCTCACTCCAATAATACGATGATGTAAATAATGACACAGAACTAAGTAGTTAACTTCACATCGAGTTAACGGTTTTTTAATTTTTTTATTTTCACTAACCTGGTTACTTTCACATTAGCTTTTATATTAATTGCTTTTGAAAGTCTGGCTTTCATTAATAATAATTAAAAGAGACTCTTCTAATGGAAAAGCTGTGCCTAGCTTCTTGTATACTTTGATGAAAGAAACTATTTGATGGATCGTACGCTGAGAGTGGTTTAAGTTTAATCTGGATATAAAAAAATATCCTTTGGGAAATTTGGTTATTAATACTTAATATAATTATGAACACTACTTATTTTAATACGGTACTTACATGAGCAATTTTTTAATAATTTTATTCGACTGTTTCTACTATTTGACAGGCATCATCAGATATGTTGAACAAAATTAAATAGTTTAAGCACACATTTTTCAAACTGACACAAATTGAACAGCTGTTTATTATATTGCAACCAATAAAAATCGATGACGAGTTTGTTCCATCTTAAAGTCCCCCAAGTGGTTTTTGTTTTGAAAGGTTTCGTATTTGTCGTGGACCGATTTTAAACAAATTTGGTATGTGGGCATATTTTGCTCATATCTCTAGACTAATTTTATCATTTTTTCGATAGCTCAAATTTGGGTGGAACTGACATTAAAAAAACAAAATTACGAATTTTTCAAAATCTCCCTGACTACATATTTATAAAAAAATCTGAAAACTACTTTTTCAAAAATGTTATGATTTTTAGTAATTAAAAGCAGTTGACAATTGTCAATTTTTTTTTCTATGGGATAATTTTTACAACTTACATAGAACTTCTCAATCTTTATAAAGAAAATTCAATCATATTAACTCAATATTAGCTAAGTTGTCCTTCCAGTTCATTTAAAATAATTATATTTTGTGTTCTTGTTCTTTAAAAGTGAAAAGTTCTCGGTCATCATCGCCTTATAAACAAAAAAAAAGGGGGGAAGACTGCTAGCCCTCGAATAGTCATAAGCGTCAGAGTCGAAAAAGAACAAGAGTTGGTCAAGTTTGACCCGATAGGAAAGATGAAAATGAAGGGATCTAACCCAAGACGAAGTGGTGTGTAGTTCCAGCTAAAACCCTCGGAGTTGCCAGTCTTCAACTATCTACAGTGACCCCTTACGGTTGAAATAGTTATAAAGAACAGAATGTTTCAAGTAGAACCCTAAAATAATTTTATCTGAACATATTTAAAAATAACATCATTTCCGTGTGTGAAAATTCGACATTCAAAACTACAGTTAAAGTCTGTAGTTTCTAAAAACAAAAGCAAAATCATCTAAAAAATATTTACATTTTTAGAAGTTTTGTAGTTGAACTTTGTTATATTATTTGTTTGTTTTATAATATAAGAATTGTCTAGATTAAAAATTAGCTGTTTTAATACAGTTCTGGAGATTTTAAGAATGCATAGAAGTGAGACAATGAAGGCGAGAGTATTTTCAAAACTAAATAAAGACAGGCGCCTCAACCTACTCTGCATAAGAAGTGCAAACATAATGACAACGCAACACGCTACCGTTACCGCATCTTAAACTTACACTAATTATTTCTGCAATTATAAAACAGTCTTCCGGAATATGACGTACGTTGAACCGGTCTGTGAGAGTTTATTGTTTCTATAATGGTTGAAATTATAAATTAAATAGTTGTGTTACCATGGACACACTAGATACTTGTTAAAAACTTTCCAGTCAAACAGGTTCATTTTATTATTTTTCCGATTGACATGTTCTACGATAACTACCAGGAACATTGGCGATGTGAAATATTGCTGTCTTTCATTTAAACACATTATAAAGATAAACAAGTTGATAGTGGCCATCATGGTACTAACCCAGCCTCACTTTATACAATGTAATACAAACAGATCTTCTAAATGTAACCCAAAAGTTCGTTTCAGGGGTTTTACCTATTAATAGGGCTAGTTTATTTAAACAGTTGATTTAGTGTTGTAATTTTTTTAAATTTGTTTAACTTTGGTTTGATTGTTTATAATAATTAAACGCATTAATTCATTTTTATTACATATTTTTTGTCGATATTATTAGATTCTTCTCGATATTAATTTTCAGCTCTTTTTTTTTTAATGTTGTATGCTATGTATGTTTTATTTTTGAAAGTAATATTGGTTTATGTCCTGTTTTATATTAGTAAAATTATGTTTAGAAGTGTCGAAGGTAATTATTTCTCTCATTTCAAATCAGCTGTACATTATATTATTTTCCGTAATCTTCAGGTGTTCACATTAGTAAGGGATTAGCATTCCCGAAGCGACCTAACTAGATCTACACCTTTTTCGATGTAGTCTTGTGTTACTTTCCTCTCTTTCATCTTTCCTATCAAGTCTGTCGTGAAGAACTCTTATTATTTTCTGACCTTGACGCTATTAGAGCACTCGAGAGCTAGGGGTCTTTATTTTAACGTTCTTTTCTTTCTTCTTTTTTGTATAAACCAATAATGACTGAGAGGTTTTTGCTTTAAAAACCTGGGGATTGTTAGATGTTACAAAACCCCTTAGCGCTGAATTACCAAATATAGTACCATCTGGGGTTCAGTTAAAGTGGATAAGGGTTGGGCAATCCCAAAGGAATCTAACTGAATCTATACCTATTTCATGTAGTCTTGGGTTAGATCCCTCTCTTTCATCTTTCCTATCAGGTCTCTAACAACTCTTGTTATTTTCTGTCAATGACTCTGAGTGTTTCACAGTTAGGTGTTTTATTTCATGTTCTTTTCTTTCTTTTTTATAACGATGAAGGAGAGGTTTTTCCTTTAAACAGGAAAGATATATTAAAACAAAACGTACGATTAGGAGTCTACTTGTATTAAGCAAGTCTTATAGCACGGAACAAATCTTGAAAGCGATATATACACTCTACATTCGAATTACATAAAAATTTTCCCTACAAGTGTACATTATAGTTAGACGTATTTGAGGTTAGCTCAGTCTGTTTAATGAGCATGCGGCGTGACAATAATAAACCTGAATCAGCTGTTATTCAACCTGCGATAAAGAATACATTTAATTTGCTTTTAGTAATTTTTTTTACAAGCTGAGAAGTAATCAGCTGTTTTAGAACCTGTTATGTATATTTTCTATAAGCTCTAATTGTAATATAAGCACATTGGAAACAATCATAATCCATATTAGATTAGGTTTCGATCTCAGAGAGGTATCTAAGATCTATTGTTAGTGATTCGTGGTGCGTGTGTTGTGGAGTAACCTTATACCTCGCTAAACGGAACCCAAATCCCGTGGTTCCTTTATTTCTTTGGCTTCCTTCTATATCCTGACCTCTGAGAAGTTACCGCATGGCCAAGTATTATGGTTTGATTTAAGAAATTTATTCACATTTAGTTTATTTTTAGTATTGGAGGAGAGGTATTATTTCCGTTGAACGTTTAGGTGAATTAGCGCTTTACGATGCTATCCGTCTATTTATTATTTCTTTATCCAAAAAACCGTTAGAAGCGCTTTAGTGATTTAAAAAAAAAACATGATCGTCAAACAAAGCACATTGAAGTAAACATTATGACCATATTTCGAACTCTACAAAACGGATTTTAATTAAATCCTAACTACTAAAGTGCTAATTTAGTCCCCAATTTGGAGATTACGTAGTTAAATTTCAATGTATTCACATAAATACATGTTTAAAATTCCTATAAACACACACACACACACCACACGTGCGCACTCGCGCGCGCACGCACGCACACAAATAATGGTATGTTTACATTTAAAAAAGAAGAAAAATGTTCTTTGTAATATCCTATAATTTTAACGTAGTTTCTTCACATCCTGTATATAGTTCTATTATGGAACTATCCAACGTCGACTAATAGATACGTGAAGTAGAACCAGAAATACAAATTTTATTCTAAACTCTGTAAATGTGAATACATGGATAATCTGGTTGGTGTATTCATAAAAATCTTGATCTAATTTTATTTTTCCAAATTATTTATTAAAAACCGATCTTAATTTTAATCCTAACCTCAAAGCTAAATTACTATTATGAAATACAAATGAATATAAATAAATTCTGTTAACAAACAAACTGATCTTCAATGAATCTCTTATCCCACCCCCTAACTTAGATCTATTGTATAGTTTACACCCTCTCAAAGGTTTATTGTCATTGTTTTTCCTTATCTCCTTAGACCACTGTCCCTCTGGTCAACGGCCCTTAAACCTTTCACCCCTCTCTTCTGCCTTTGTTGTTATCAGCTGTGTATCACAAATGTTTTATTTTAATATTTTTGATGCTGCCTAACAGCAAAACATATATTATGTTAAAATATAAATGTAAATTATTGTTTAATATAATGTTTTTATTACGATGTTTCAAAAAATTTTTACTTTAAATCGTTATAAATGGTTGAATAAGTAATAAAGTCCTCGAACAATTGAAATAGGAGCGAGTGCCAGCCGAATCAAAGTTTTAAAAGGGTAATCCAGTTAATATTGCGTTTGGGAGAGCGAGGGCCGGCGGAGAAAAGCCATTTAACTGCGAAAATTCTGGGAATCTGTTGCCTATCCTCTTATGACTAATGTAGCAAGAGATTATGTCAGAATTGTCGTATTTCCTGTCTAAATAGAAACCCAAGCTAAGGACAATATACTTTTTTTTTTATATTGTCCTATTTTAGTATAATTATATATAACAGGTTAGATATATTATATAAGAACCTAACCTGTTTCTTGATTCTTGCAACCAATAATTTAATCTAAATTTTGTTTACCAAAAATACGCATTTCCGCTTCTGCCTACAGTCTGGCACTCTCTCCGCAATGGATTTTTAACAGATTTCATTCAAAAGGCGCTGGCACTCACTCCGTTCCCCCAACAAAACGTGTTATAATATGTTTTCATGTTAATTGAATGTACCTTAATGGTTTCTCTTATTGCTTATTTCTCTTATTCAAAAATTTCATATAGTGGCCTATAGTATCTAGTAAAAGAACATATAATTTTATATATTTTTCAAATAAGCATGGCTTTAAAGAAAATGTACGGAATTTAATACGCTTTAAAAATATAGGAAACTTATTATTCACTGTTATAAAAGAAGACGAATTTTATACTAAAATTATCATATTTACCCTACATAGGAGTGTCTAAAAAAAACGTAACGTGATTCATTTTTTGTTTACCTTGGGAAAGTCTTGAGTAGTGTATATAGTGATATGCAATATATAGTGAGTACAGGCATAGATATCCCGAGGTAACAAAGCTGGATCTACACTTGCTTTATAGTCTTAGGTTAGATCCTATCACGTCTCTATTGATTAAGTATCAGCCCCTGAAGTTGAATATTTAAAGGCTACGCGTCTTTATTATATATCCTTTCCTTTATGAGGCAATGATGAGGGAGAGATTTATTACTTTTAAACAATAAAACGAAGTCTAATTCTATAACGCTTATTCAGAAAACACAGCTATCCAGAAAACGATCTTTTACATTGTAAAGAATATTTTAGTAGTGAAATTGCCTACCTAACGCCTTCCTAATATTTTCAATATTTACATTTAAACTAACTGAACAGATATGCTTTTCTAATTTAGGACATTTAAACTCTAACTATTGATTTATTTTATCTAAATTTAATGTTGCATCTAAACTTAAAATACGAAATAAAATAAATTTAAAAAAAATGAAATATCCTGATTTTTATTAACCATATAAAATGTATGTACTTAAAACGAACAAAAAGAAAACACAAATTTCAAAAACAAAATGTTTAAACAGTTAATTTTATCTGCATGCTTTTTTTTCATTTGATGATGTAATAATATATGTTTTTCGTACATATATAAATCAAAATATAATGAAACTATTCCAAGTCTCATTGTATCACACAATTCTATAACTCCTATTAGCATTGTCCTGTAACCTAAAATCAAAGCCTTTGTTGGGATTAGCTGGTTAGTGACTGTAATTATTTTGGTGAAGTGGTCCGTGGTCCACATTATTCAACCTCACAGCTTGTCATGCCGCCTCCCGCTCCTATATCGCGGGTTTGTATCCTCCTAAATCACTTGACCAGCCATTTTTGACGAATCCTAAATTAACTAAATTTTTGACGTAACTAAATTTTGCGGTATAAAGTAGAATTGGGATTGCACAAGTGGTTAGACCAAAAGCCTAATCGTCTATTTTGGTTTCACCACTACATTTAATTTAATAATTCGTAATGCGAGGCCCAAACCCCAAAGGATCTTCCGACGTTTCCAAAAAACATTTAGCCACTAATTTGGGTGTAGTTAGGCCAAATTCCTATAAAAAAACGAATCACAGGATGAAGAACAAGTTACTACTTTGAACGATACAAGCACTCTCAATCAGTACGGCCGTTGCATTCTTCTAAAAGGGGAAAATATTGGGGGAAACCTTGCTTTATCGAATACTCGTCGGCGGAGCGCCTAACACTCATAGGATAGGCAACTCATTGTACCTTTAAGTAAAGTAAGGGGGAAGACGCTGATCATCACAGTTCTAAATTAATTTTTTTCGTTTAAATTTAAATAATTAATATGGTATTATTATTTTATCGTCATAATTGTTATGCATTCAATTATATAATTACTGAGAAAAATATTTCTTCCATTTAACATCATATTTTATAAAGATTGTAATTTATCCTCTTTCTTACACAAAACATCTGTAATTAGTTTCACTAACACAAAGTGATTTTTCCAATATAAAGGGAAAGTATACATAGCGCACGCATATCTCAACACGAGGTCACTCAATAACACTCACTTCTTAAAGTTGAGGCTGCGACCTAAAAGATAAATTGCAACAGAACTATTCTTCTGTCCCCATTAAAGTCTCCACTCATGCACTTGTTAAAGGAATAAGGTCGTTCAACTTATTAATGTATCTATTAGACAGGTACTGTCCCTGATTTATGTCGCTGGGTCGTCGGCGTTGCTTTAGCAATGTACTGCCAATTATTTTATAATATTATATGTCTCGTCTTATAACTCTGACTCATTAAGTGTCAAAGTTGGAAATTTATTTTGTTTTAGTTCAATAATATATAAAAAAAACTTTCTCATTTGATTTTCTAGCTAAAATTAAGAAAAAGTTTATAGAAACACAAGACCGAACACGTTTAGTTTTCCATCTGTCGGCCAGTTTTGTTTTTAAAAACATTTTTGAAAAAAGATAAGATATTGAGCATTTTTTATGTAACCATTTATCAATATACCAGAAAACCAAGACGTTATTTCGTACATTTTTAAAATGGTGGACGACTTAATATGCTTAATGTAGAATATCTAGAAAACTACTAACATTACAAACTATTTACAAGAAATAATTGAGTTTTCACTTTTAACGACAAAAAGATTTCAAATTATTTTCTGTAGGTAAAAGGATGAGCGAGTTATCGACAAAAAACTATAAACATAACCAAGATTAACTTAAACCAATATATTATAGATTTATGATAATTGTTAATCCGTTACCGAGAAATGTACCAAAAATGAAAATGTTTCCCTCAACAGTTTCAAAATGGCTACTGGTGTTTTAACACTAATTTCAATATTTTTCTTTTTTTTCTCTTAAGTTGGTAAAATTACACCAGTCATAAGATCTCGCACAACAATTTTAATTATGTTTGTCAAATTTTGCTCTTCCATAAGTTTGCATTGAAGACCCAATCAATACCTATTTTTTACAATCTTTCTAATTGTAACAGTAATTCTATACAGAGTTGATTCTTACTGATACTTTCTGAAAATGAAATATTCTTACTCTACTGAGCAATTCTAAGAATTAATACGGGTGAAAATTTGCTATTTTAGATTTTCAGATAGTTTATACAATCTAATCTATTACACTAAACCAAACCTAATTAGACTAAACGTAACCTAACCTATTATACTAAATCTAACTTAACCTATCCTATTACACCTAACCTAACTAATCGTATCTAATCTAACCTATTATACTAAATCTAACTTAACGTATTTCACTAAACCTAACCTATCCTGTTACACTAAACATAACGTAACCTATAACACTAAACGTAACCTAACCTATTATACTAAATCTAACATAATCTATCCTTTTACACCAAACCTAAACTAATCGTATCTAATCTAACCTATTTTACTAAATCTAACTTAACCTATTACACTAAACCTAACCTAACCTGTTACACTAAACCTAACCTAACCTGTTACACTAAACATAACGTAACCTATAACACTAAACGTAACCTAACCTATTATACTAAATCTAACTTAACCTATTTCACTAAACCTAACCTAACCTATTATACTAAGCATAATCTATCCTAACATATTACACTAAACTTATCCTAACCCGTCAATATCACTAAATCTAACCTAACTTAATCTATAACACCAAACTTAACCTAACCTAACCTATTAAACCTAAACTAACCTAACCTAATCTATAACACTAAAAATCCTAACCCTAACACTAAAACCTAACCCAACCTAAAATATTACACTAAACGTAACCTAACCTAATTATTACACTAAAAATTAATTTCTTAATAGCTTTGCAAATGTCTAATAACAATTAAATGTTATTATCTGTTTTACTTAATTATTGAACTAAATCCTAATCATAAACTGGCGTTTACTTATCGAAATGATCCTGACACCAATATATTTTTATTTCCATATTTCACTTTTTTATGAATCTCTTTTACTCAAAACATACTAATAATGGCTTTGGTTATTTTTAATTCATAGATTTGCTATATTCGAAGTTTATAACTGTAATATACAGTTGAACGCCAATCTCTCCTTACCTTATCTCTTCCTTACGTCACTATTCAGTGACTAGAGCAACTAGTTCGGATGTGTCATTTAGAATAGGCTGCTGTTATACTAATTGCTACACATTTTTTAATTATAATGCAGTAAGTTTATCCTCTTCATTAAAAGAACTAGCAATATTTAATTGGCGTGTAGCGGCAGGTTCACAGTGTCTAACAAGGTAAAGTCTAATGTGTTGTTGTTATTGTTGCCAGGTTACGAGCCTACTACTGGAAGCTGAAAGGCGGAAACTAAATGTGTTACAACGTGACCTGCAGAGCGCTCTCGCGGAAGGAGGCTCAATTAAAGCTAAGGAACATCAGAAACAAGAACTTATCATTGCAATATCGTAAGTATCAGTTTATGTCTCTTATGTAGTAAAAAGAAAATTGTGATGTTACGTTTTTCAGGCAAATAAAAAAAGGTCCTTTAAAATCATCTTTTCACAATACGTTTGGATATGTACATGTGATAGACCACAATATTTAGATTGCCTTATACTGTGCTGTAAAGATAAAACCACAGGTAAAAGATCTTTGTATCTTTTGTCTGTGATAAAACGTTACACTTGAGTACCAAAAATATACCGATTTTAATATTGTGGAGTTAAAAATGTCAACGTACCATACATACAATCTTATCAGATCTAATATCTCAGAACAATTCCGTTGTCAGGTTCATTTGGTGTTTTCCTAATTGCTCACGAACTATAAATGTCTTTGTGCAGTTTGACACACTCATTTAGGTTATAAACGTCTACAAATGTTTGATAGCTATCGGTTGAGCCGATTGTAAGATATATCACTTCTTAACTCAGCGTTAATTTAACCCAAACGTTGTATAAGAATATTATGTATTGGCTTAATCAAATTTATGTATTTAGATTAAATATAAATTTTGAAGTTCTCTGAGGGTTTTTGGAATGATGTCTGTATGCCTGTGCAGTGATGTACAGCCTAAACGAGTGGACCGATTACGATCAAATTTGATGTATTCGCTTATATTTTAAACAATTTTATGGGGGGGGGCGGTTTGTACAATATTTTTGTATAGTTTATATATATATATATATATATATATATATATACGTTTTACCAATCATTCCCGGGAGGGGTGTCACAGTATGTACAATGTTCTTGTAGAGTTTATATATACTTATTACCAATAATTCCCCCGGGAAGGGGATGTCACACTTTGTACAATGTTCTTGTACAGTTTATGTATACTTATTAGTTATTACCAATAATTTTCCTGGAAAGAGGGGTGTCACAGTTTGTACAATGTTATTGTACAGTTTATATATAGTTATTACCAATAATTCCCCCGCGTAGGGGGTCACAGTTTGTACAGTCTATATATACTTTTTACCAATAATTCCGCAAAGAAGAGGGTGTCACTCTTTGTAAAATGTTCTTGTATAGTTTCTTGTACGGTCTACTTTTTACCAATAATTCCCCCGGGAAGGGGGTGTCACAGTTTGTACAATGTTATTGTACAGTTTATATATAGTTATTACCAATAATTCCCCCGCGTAGGGGGTCACAGTTTGTACAGTCTATATATACTTTTTACCAATAATTCCGCAAAGAAGAGGGTGTCACTGTTTGTAAAATGTTCTTGTACAGTTTCTTGTACGGTATACTTTTTACCAATAATTCCCCTGGGAAGGGGGTGTCACAGTTTGTACAATGTTCTTGTACAGTTACATAAGGTATACTTTTTACCAATAATTCCCCCGGGAAGGTGGTGTGACAGTTTGTACAATGATCTTGTACAGTTATATACGGTATACTTTTTACCAATAATTCCCTCGGGAAGGTGGTTTGACAGTTTGTACAATGTTCTTCTACAGTTTATATACACTTTTACCTTCGAATTAAGAACCCCATACTTACTAAAGTGAGGTTCTGAGGGTAACAGTCGGAGAAAATAATTCTCAAAACTCAAAAAATATCGCTGTTATAGGCCAAGAGTAGCCAAGAAACAACACAGTTTGTGAATTCTCAGAACTTTTTTTCTTCGGAATCTTTAACCTTTATGCAAAATATTCCTTTATTCCTTAGGAACATGTAATCAACCAATATTAAATTAATGAATAACTGGTATAAACTCTTGACTGTTTATTTAGTCTATTGTAATTTTATTGTACAACCAACAGTTTTAAGAAAATTCAACACTACAAATTTTAAACGACTACCATTATTAAAATATACAAAATAAAGTTTTTTTTGTTTGTTAGTTTTTTATATACAAAACGTGTATACGAAATCTTTTATCAATATCTCAGATATTTTCAAAATTTTAAATCTTTTTAAAAACACAAGCAAACTGACAGACGAAAAATGAATTTTAAGAATTTTTTTATTTATTACTGCCCTTAAAACCATTATTGAAATATTAAACCACCATAATAACCTACCCTGTATATAATTAATTTGTTTAAATTCATAAAAATTTAAACTTTATATAATCTTAAAACTGGGAATAGCATGACTTATGAAATGTGATGCGTAACAATTTCACTCAACTACTTATATTGGAGTTTTCTTTAAAAAAAATTGTTCTTCATATTTTCTTGCACAACCTCACTCAGCCCGGAGCGAAGCAAGCTTCAGCATCGTTAATGTTTCTGCTTGCGACAACTACCAATCCGGTCTCTGCTTCAACGTTTTATGCCTCCATTCCTTCAACTCGTTTCACTGACTACTATTATCTCTCCGTCCCTGTCATTGTTTCCCCTCCAGTATTGGCGGTTGGTTGCAACTCGTCAAATTTTTTCTCTGTTATATTGTGTAACGTCACAAATTCCGTAAAGAGTGTTACAACAACGAAAAAAATGCTTTTTAAGAATATTAATCCGTGGGTTTTAAAACTAAAAGTGTGAAGAGTATTGTAAAAAGTGATGTTTAAACGTGAAAAATCTCTCCGTTATCATCGCCTTAAGTGAGAAAAGAACAAGAGTTGGTCAAAGGAGTCTAGATAAGAAAAATGAAAAGGAAGGATCTAACCCCAGACTACATGAAGAATGTTGAAGGTAAAATAGCCTTCCCTCAGGATAACCTAACCTTATACTTTGGCGCTCAAATGTATCTTCCAGTGGGTTTCGAAGGAACATCAGATTGCTTTGGAGAGAACTGAAGGTGCAATCTAATAGGATGCTCAAGGGTCCATCAAGACTCAATGCCCTTAAGTCAGGTCAGGTCAGCTGAATTGGATTTTCATAAAATGGGTTTCCCATAGCAGACTTTCTGTATTGGAAATGTGGTGAAACTGAGGAGACAGCTCAGCTTTGAGCAACCTTTGGCAATCTGTGGAGTTGAGGACGGATTTAACCCATTTTTCGAAACGTTGTGTATTAGTATTTCACACAAAAACGTACGACTAAACAGTATTCATAATATGCACATTTCATCATTATCGCATAACCTTAAAACAACATATATGAATCACCACTCGGTTTTCCAATCTACTGAGAACTGACAAGAGGAAGGAGTGAGTGCATCCTCAACATCCCGTCTCTAATTAATCTTTGCTCTTCCAACTTCCACAGCGATTCACCAAGGACGCCTTTTGATATTTTAAGAGTCGTTAACAATAACAATGATACACTTTAACTGTTGCGCCTTGTGTGACCACCATCACTTTAAAGCTCAGACTGATTAGGAGCTTCTAAAATATCTCGGATAGGAAGACCTGGAAAACTAAGGTAAACTTCGGTCCCATTCAGATCACCTTCATACCTTCACTGCATGTCAATTCTTTCTTCCACTGGACTACGCAGTCTATGATATTGAAGACTAGTAGGTCGTTGTTTACAGACATTACAACTACAGTTTAGGGTAAGTTCGTTCAAATTTAGACCTCTGTTTTCCGACTGATCTTAACAGAAAATTGATTTACTAAACCGTAAAAGTGATTTTGGCATGCCATCTGACCATCGTTGTTGTCTGTAAGTAAGCACAATAGCGGCCATAAAAATTAAAGATATGAACATAACATTTTGTAGGAGAACACTGAAATAAAAATAGCAATATGGCAACATACTTTTTCTCATATCTTGTGTGTTATTCAACTTTTGACCCAATAAATTGATTTCAATTCCGCATGTACTACCCTGATTACAAATAGCGAAGATATTATAAAAAATGTAATTTTGAACTCTGACCTTCGAAGAAAATGTGATCGTAAACAAGATCCATCCGTCAGGACTGAATCACCGAAACAAGCAGAGCAAGTGGAGGCTCCTTCACGTATGTATTAGTTTCGAGCCCAGATAGTGCAGGACATTACCACGAGCGACGTGAACGAGTGGAGACTTTTTTAATATGTACACATTTACGAGACGATTAAGGCCTAGCCGACGCCAAGAAAATAGTGCACAATTACAAAGCTAAGAAATCCTGTATAACAACTGTTTAAACAAACCTACCATATTAGATACAACCTCTTGATATGGCAATACATTTTAACATTTCCTATAGAGCCCTAGAGACTAAATTGTTTACATTACATTTACAGGGCTCTGGTTAATTACCATGATTGCCCTCATAAACTTGTTTAAATTATAGGACAACTCTCATATCTGCTTATTCATAACAATCGCCAATGTCTTATACATAAATATAAAATAATATTCCAAAGTTGGACTGTAAATCTAATGCTCAGAGTTGTGCAAAGTTTTGGTTTGATGGGAAAAATCAAATACGACTGCTGTAAGATGTAAAGGACGCATTATTAAGTAAGTTTAAATATTTTGGGTAGGAATTTGCATTTAATCACGAATATTTAATTTCTTTCTGTCAATTATTATAGAAACGAAAATTATTAATATTATTTTTTGTGAAGAATTTTTGTGATACGTGCTTTATTCTCATTCCACGTCGCCCTCAGTACGTGCTTTCAATAAATCAAAAGTTAACTCCAAATTTGAGAAACAGTAACCTCTTTGACTTCTAACCTATTATTACTCCAAAAGTGATCTAATCAGGTTGTTAAATAATATGATCAACTCTCTTTCTTCTTCTTGAAACTGCACTCAGGTCTCCTTGTGGCATAACATCAAGCATAGACTCTGTGTCTTTTATTTTCGTCAAATCGACAGTATCTCTTCATGTAGTTTCTCTCTTCCAGGACTTGGAAAGGACTTTCTTTTGGGATAATACACTCAAGACAAATCTCTGTATTGCCTTTCTGTACCTTCTTATCATAACAGCTGAAAACTCCCTCAGATGTACATGCCCTACCTCCTTTATCAATTCATCTCTGTTCAGCTGTCTTGTACAGTTTAAAAACGTGTGTTCAACTGTGTCTTCAAGTCTGCAACGTACACAATCACCACTAGCTCAAAGTCAGAACCTGTGCAGATAAGTACCACACTCTCTGTATTCAGTAAACAACAAGCTCAAGTAGTAATTGTGCTTCACAACTTTCCTTTTTACCTATAGTCTTAAATCCGGGATCATGTTTTTAGCCCATTTAGCAATACCTGTGTCAGGCACGACTGCTCATCTTGTCTTGTCATTAATTGGAGGTGTTCTCATACTGGTTGGTGACACGTATTCTTGTTCTTCTCAGTCCGTTCTTCTAGTAAGAGGTCCAGTGGAGGAGAACCAGTAAGCAGTAAAGCTACATCAACGCAGTTTTGTAGGGAGTTGATTATCTTCAGTCTCTTTTCTATCGTTCCTATCGAGCAGTTTTCTGTACTTATCAAACCTCACAGCTTATCTTTAGATCGGTAAAGCGTACAAGGAGAATCCGTTATGCATGATTACTTATCTCTTATAGCTCTGCTCAACGCAACCACTATATTCTCCGGTTTTCCTACAGTACCACGTGTTACGTAAATCTTCTGCTGTGTATCCCTTATACACCTCTATTATACCTCTATTTCGCCAAATATATAACTTGGAATCATTTTGACCTGTTAAATTAAAACTTATCAATCTCATTTCTCTTAATTTTCTTAAAAAAACATTCAGTTGGACTTATCCAGCTGTTATCACATCAATGAATCCAATTTTCTATAAAACATCTGTTTCAGACAATCGGTTTCCCCCCCTCCAACATCTGTTTCAGACAATCAACTGTTTTCTCCATAATCTTAAAACACGAACACAAATTGAGGTTAAGTGGAGGTTTTACAATTTCGTGTTGTTTTGTATTTAATTCGATTAGATGTTGCGCCATAATTTTTTATTTATTTATAATAGATTCTTTAATAATTGTTCGTCAATAAAATGTTCTATCGATTAGTTTCAATCAATTATTGTATTATATATTGTACTAACTGAAGGGCCTACTAGTATCTAGGTGCAAGTCAACGAGTTGTTGAACACTTAAGAAATCCATAAAGCCCGACGAGTCTTCAAGATGAACATAAAAAAGTATAAACGACGCTAAAAGATAAATAGTCGTTAACTATAGAGCTATGAGTTAAATAGACTCAGGATACTTACTCAGCCTTATGTAATACCCACAAGTTAGTGTCTTGAGCCTTGTGGGAAATATTAATTGTTTTCGTAGATCAAGGGTATTATCCAACAAGGTAAGTTTGTTAAAGATTGTTGCATAGGTTTTCGAACCTTCATGACGTCAGCTTGCCTTAAAGTTCCTCGTAGAAAAACGTCTAGACTCGCTTTGCATATATCGTTGTCTCGGCGGGCCACCATATGAAGGAGATAATTACATGTCATCGTATAAAGGTGGGGTTGGTACCATTACATGCAGAATTCAGGTGTGTAAATTGTTAACTAATTTAGTGTCTTATAAGTTGTATAACACACGAATATGAACAAAAAACTGTTTTAAAATGGCCGCAATTTAGACTTTTTTATATTAAAATTTTCTGATTTTTAATAGGGTTCTATATTTGTGAAAATCGTAACACAATTTAACAATGTTAACCGTGTTTATTAGTAGTTCAATTTGATCTAGAACTATCTGTTTTATGCTTACTATTTTAAGCTTATAGTGTTTTAAACATGATTTTAAGAAATATAAACTATACAATTTTTTGAGATAAAAAAATAAAATAAGCAAAAAACAATATGATACAGTTGTTGTTTTAAGACCGGTCATTTTATTTTAATGATTAAAATTACTATATTTTTAAAAGATTTTTTTCCCCGCCATATTGGAATTAACATTACAAAATTAATTATTATATTATGGAATTATACTTTGTTTAAAAAGCCAATTAAAACAACCACTTTGGTAAATAGGGATTTTCTATAGTGGTAAGTGGAAGATAAAATTCGCAATATTTAAACTATCTTTTCCACAAATATTACCTACCACATTATATATGTACTATCTCGAAGGAATATAATATTAATTTCCTTTTAATCTGTATTATTAATTTATGTTATATTCTTTTTTTTGGTACGTTCTTCCTTTAATTTTTGGATTCCTATATTCTCTGATTAGTTCCCGTCAAACTCCTTCAATATCATGTGGAGCACTGTTCCCAATTGTCGTCTTCCCAACTATCACGTACAAAATACGTCACTGGTTTCCGGACTTTTTGTTTGAGAGTAGGAGTAAGGGCCAGCCGACCTAAAATTTGTCGTAGATAATCCAGGTAATTTTGCATTTGGCGGAGCGAGTGCCAGTGGATAAAAGTCATTGGTTGTAAGAGGGTAGGCTAGGGATTGACAGAATAATTTCATTTCCTTTGTAAATAAAACGTATAGAAACACCGACTGGGGGATAATATGCATTAACCTACCCTAACCTTTTTGTGGTGATTCTTACAATCAGTAATCTAATCTATTGTCAATTTTTATTATATATTATATACCTAACCTAGCCTATTTGTGTAATAATTCTTGCAACCATTAATCTAATATAAATTTTTGTTTACCAAAACCTCAGCTTCCTCTCGAATTTCTGCTTCTGTCTACCGGTTGGGCCTTGGTTCTCAAATGGAAATTTGACAAGTGTCATTAAAAAGGCGCTTGTGCCATAGCTCAGTTCTGTTACCACTTTTGTTAATTTATTTCACCTTAACACACATTTATTCCAATTAACATCATTTATCACCTTGTTTCCCTGAAGTTTATTTAGATGATCTGGCCCAAATGCTTTTTTATTTGATCCACCATGACTTTCCCACACACACACACACACACACACACACACACACACACACACAAACACACACACACACAAATGACAATTTTACAAATTTTGAGGTTTTCAAGATTTTACGGCGTCAATACTCAACATGCCGATCCCAAGTTTTTTAAGTTTTTGAAAACCATTGTACATTCCTTTCGAAAAGTTAAAAGAACAAAGTTTAAAAAAAATAAAATTGTAATTTTCAAAACGAAAAACAACTACTGTATTGGATAATGTTGTTTTTAGGAGGATACAAGCACAACATGATCATCTGGACAAAGAGTACAGAGAACATGCAATCGGTGTACTGCGTAACTCCAACACCAGAGGTTCAGGCAAGGTAAGACTGCATTAGTTTACAATCTCCCTACTAGATCGCAGGATTATTGTAGTTCTCTTATATAATTTTTTTTTCAGGAGTATTAATTTGTTGTGTTCATTTGCATAATATAATGCAAATATTTGAGAGTTTTGTTTCTATTTTCTGTAAATTAAAATGTTATTCTTTAATGATTGAAAACAAGAAAACTATAATTATAAATTTTTATCCTATGGAAACTCTCACCTACACTTTGAAAAAATTATTTATGAAATAATTATGAGATTTTATTAATAAAAATTTCCCTTGCGACACAAATTAGCCCATAGTACTATTGTTTCCTCTCTCCCATTAAATGAAAGAAATGAATTATTTACAGTGCTCTCGTTTTATTATTTATATTATACACTCATGTATGCTATGAAGAGAGAATCTGTTTACAAACTACTGGAATTTTTAAAAATAACTAAATGAAGAGAAATGTTTTTCAGTTTTTCATTATTAAATTAGTGTTTAACGTTTTACTAATTTGATATCTGTTGCTGTCAAACATTTGCGTCACTGCCCTCTCTCTGGCCATGCTAATAAATTAATTTGCTCCAGTCTACAAAACAAGTTATTTAGGTTGTGACATTTTCATTTATAATTCTTTTTTTTTAATTAGACTATTGTAAATTCAGTGTTATGTATACTAGAGATACTATATTTAATTTATTTGTACCCAATTAAACGCATTACCAATATATTTTTTTTACTTTTTCTAATAAATATTTTCCTGTAATTATACAATTCTTTAATTACAATTTACATCGAGGTTATTAATTAAATATTTTTATTCTAGTTTAATATAGCTATATTACATAATTTCATCGTCCATGTGAACCATTAAAACTAAGACGTCATTAACATTCAAAACACTTCTGTCAGTCCACTCATTAAAATCACCACTGTTTAATATTCTGGACATTGAACATAATGAGATCTCGTACTTTAATTTGTAAGAACCGCTCATTAAAACAGTTTTAACAAATTAATACATAGAAGCTTCCTATTAAAAGTGATGGAACGTTTCTAGTTAATGTAGAAAATTTAACAGATTTTCTTACACTATTTCTATTTCTAACTTTTGTTACCAATTTTTCTGCCTGTAAAGGAGCATTTATGTCTTTATGTCGAGTAATATTAGCCTAATGCTTAAAAAATCAAAATACAACAGGAAAAATTCGTCAGGTAATTTATTTTTGTAAAAGCGTTTTCGAGGTTTATTAAATCCTAAACAATTAGACAATTTGTATAATAAAAATTATAATTTGTTTTTCTGTATATCCGTTGCATTTTCGTCATACGAACGAAGTGTTAGAGTAAAATTTTTAAAATGTTTTATTCGTAGGTCATAAAAAAATAACTGGCGAATGCTAATTTTATCAAAAATGGGTGAGAAATTTTGAAATTTAAAACTAAGTCGATGACTTCAAAATGATCAGATTTTCGTAAAATTTCGACAGTTTTAAGATTTGAAGTTTATAATATCCTTTATATTATCAATATAATTTATTCGGAGATTTGCCATTATTTGTTTATATATAAACTAATACAATATGTTTCGAGAGTATAAATCAACTTTCGTTATCAAGTGCACAAAAGAGAAAGAATACCAACACAGACAAGGGCCTTTTTAGAAACTAAAACTAATTCTATAGTCTAAGAAAAGAACTAAAGCCTAAAATTAGATCTGAGCAATCAACGTTAAGACTAAATTCAAACTTGTCTTAGCTTTAATTGCTAAATTAGCTTTGACTCTTCAGACCTAGTTTTAGGCTTCAGTTCTATTTTTAGGTTATGCATTTATACTATACGCCACGAATCACGTCTGTCGAGTAACAGCCAATAGCAGAGCAAGAGTAGCGAACAGCTCCATGCGCGAGGCTAACCCCCGAGCGAGGCTACCGACGTCTTGTAATAGAGTTGAATATTAAGTATTTTATTACGTTTTCGTAATAATAATAATCTCCCTCGCAATAACTCAAAACAATAATAAATATTAGTTTTTAATTGAAATTTCATGCAATTTAAGGGGAAAGATTTCTATTACATTTATTTATTTAGTTATAAAATTTCGTTTTCTGATGATTTGTTTACAAGCAGGAAAGCAGCTACAGATGTATTAAAAAAAAATTGTTAAATAGTTTATACTCTTGGTTTGTGTGATGGAAAATTAAATGCTGTATCTATGATTTTCCCGAGCATCTTAAATGAACATAACTGCAGAAGAATCCATTGCCAACGGCTCACAGCTGGTAAACGAGTTGGTAAACCCGCACGGTCCCTATTGGTTTCTTCAAGGTCAGGCTGTCTACTGGCGCCCACCTTAACGAACTTGACTCGTGGCGGTCACTATAGTTTTAGTTTCTAACATGGTATAAACTATGTTTTCCTCTTCTGTACTCTACGTTTAACATTTAAGTTGATTTAAACACCATCACGAGCGTAGCGAGTGGAGATTCCTTCGCATATTTATAGCTTCAAGGACACGCCGAGACACTTACACGAGTGAAGCAAGTGAAGATTTTTGTTAATATATACACATTTATGAGCCGACTATGAGAAAATAGTAATTTATACGATTACAAGTTTCCTAAAACGTGTTCAACAAACTTACTCAACTGGGTAAGACTCCTTGAACTACCAATACAATTTAATATATCCTACAACGTTGAAGAGACTAACTTTTTTATATATTAAAAAAATCAGCTTGTATAATTTGGCTGGGTAAGTGCTATGACATCACCCATAAACATGTTTAAATCTTCTACAAATCGTTTTTAAAGTAAAATAAAAGAACGTCATGCCTTTATTTATGAAAGTGTTCTATGAGATTAGTAGAAGTCTACTCATGATTAAGGACTAGTATTCAAGCTAACATAACAGAACGCAGTGCAGTTACAATAGATCACGTATATTGGAATACCTTACCTTAAGTATTTCTGAAGCCTTATATCGTCTCGTTAGTACTGCATTTAATTCTTGTGATTTATACCGTTGCAGGAAACTAGTTTCCACATAACAAATGCTTGTCTTTTTTTCAGTTTTGTTGAGTTTTTTTTTAATTAGGATTGAAGTGTACTGACTCGTGAATTAATTTATTGCGCTGTTACTTATAATTGTATCTTTTAAATTTTTTATCTACTAACGTTTTTCGAAAGAGCTATTTTCGATTTTTATTTGTACAGAACTATAAATTATTTTCAACAAGATATTAATATTTCAAGAAACCATTCGCACACCGTCTTGGTACATCGTTGCTTCTCCAGTAATTTTTCCTTTAAATGATATAGTTTAAGTGAACATTTACGATTATTCGTGGTTATAAAAAACTAATACACAACGTTTCGGGAGTGTAGATCAACCACCGACACCAAGTGAAATGTCTAAAACACCAACATAGATTAGATTATTGTGGTATAAGGATTCTTGATCCTTGTACGTCAACCTAAGTTTATTGTACACCCTCAAGGAGCTACTAGTAAGTCAAACCAATCCCTGTGACTTTAATGTGTCTTAGGAGTTTTCGCCCGATGCTATCATCAGAAACATCACCGGATTGTAAAGCCTTTCTCCTAGCCTCGAGTTTTTCACATTTTAGGATGATATCTTTAAAGTCTCTTCAGACTGTTTACATAGCCTACAAACGGGATCCCTATTGTTGATCTGGTGTATTAGCTGATATTTCCTGAACTGGTCGTGTTCAGTGAGTAATGCCATTACTCGTTTTAAGTACCTTCCATCCCAGTATCTTAAGAGTAGAGTTAGGTTAGGTTAGGTTAGGTTAGGTTAGGTTAGGTTAAGTTAGGTTAGGTTAGATTTTTCCTGAACTGGTTGTGTACAGTGAGTAATGCCATTACTAGTTTTAAGTGCATTCCATACCAGTACCTTAATAGTAGAGTTATGCTGGATAATCATCTCCCAGACTTGATTCAAAGACCGCTTCAGAAGCTTGGTATGCGCTTTAAGAAACACCCTTTTAGTATTCAAGAATGTCCTTCCTCAATCTGGTGATCATCATGTTTTCTTCACCTAATGGCTTAAAAGTAGCAATTATTGTCTCCAGTCAACGCTTCACAACGAGAGCTCATTTTCCCCTGAGAATGAAGGATAAGTTACATCCTACATGAGTTCGAACTTATCCATTAGCGTGTCCTCAATGTCTTCACCTTGCTTATCGGTAAGTTTAAGCAAATTACCGTGTCTCATGCTTGGTAAACAACAGCCATTTTGCTGACGAGATGTCCTGTAAGTGGGGACTTAATAGATGGCTCCAAACGACGGTGCAATTTTTTACGTTAAAATCTCAAGTTTAACCTCTGGGCTTCTTTGAAGGACGCTCAAGAGAGAGGGTAGAGTGGTAGAATCGCCTCTAGTGTGCTTGACGACACCCAACCCCGCTTCAGAACCCTCATCGGTGCCTAGGTGATTCTCAACCCTGACGTCCTCTTTGTTTTTTTATTTCTGCATCTTCGCAACTGTTAGAGTTCCACTGCTCACCACTTTTCCAGAGTTTGGTTTTGATAGCCTCCCTTCGTTGGCCAGTTGTGAGATTAGTTCTCTTCCCCTTTAAACTCAGATATTAAGTAGCATCGTTGAATGAACCACTGAAACCAGGTGTTCCTGGATTTTGTGAAGTTCGTCCTCTCCTTCCGAGATAAGTGTCGATGTCACCCAGCTCTTTATCTATCCATTCTAGGTTAGCAGCCTTATCAGTTGCTTCAGAACTAGAGACTGTCAGGTTGATCACACCCCCTCCCCCGAAAAAATCGCCAAAATTTGTTGTTTTATTTTTGAAATAGCGTGGGTGATAGGCAACATCCCTGTGGAATCTATTCATAACATGAAATCCGGATGACAGATAATTTAGCTAGTCTTATTTTTGATGTAAAAAAAGTCTTTATAAATGTTGAATTGCTCTAATTATAATTAGGGTTTACATCATTTTATTTTAATGTTATCCAAAATCAATTTACAAATTTCACAAATTCTGGTGTAAATTTACAACTCCATAAACCTTAATTAATGCTGCTCAAAATATGGATCCAAAGATATCTGTACACTCTTGAGTTGGATCCTTCTCTTTCATCTTATCAGGTCTCTTTTGACTAACTCTTCTTTTCTTCCAATTCTGATGTTATTAGAGTATTCGAGAGCTATTGGTTTTATATTTTATGGTTTTTTTTTTCTTTTTTTTTTTTAAGGCAATGATGACAGAGAGGTTTTTCGCCTTTAAACAATAAGAACAAAAAGTATGTTATCATAAAAATAAGGTTTCTCTATAAGATTTGTTATCTAAAGAAGAAAGAAAAATAAAGACTGCTAACTCTCAAATTCTCTATAGCGTCAGGGTAGTGAAGAGTTGGTGAAGAAAGACCTGGATAGGAAAGATTTAAAAGAGGGATTTTAACCCAAGATTATGCGAAAAAAAATTCACACCAGCTAGAATCCCTCTGGATTGCCAAACCCCGTACGCACTATAGTGAGCAGCTACAATAGCTCATTTTGGTCAGCCTGGCGATCGGTACGTACACTTTCATATATTTCAATAAACTATCGGATACACAAAAACGTGTTCTCTCACGTAAGCAAATCATTAGCGTGTTTCGTATCACGTGAGTTCTTCATATGTGAGGTAATTTGTAACAACTTCGTGACATCATGTTAAAGCCACACTGAGTAAACATTGCAATATAATCGTACATGTTTTAATGCTCACAAGTAGGCACGAATGTCAACTAACAATGTTGTTTACCAGGAATAGCATGTTTCATCGTAATGCACCGTCATTATTAGTAACTGGTTTGACTTTAATTTGTTATTGTATCTGCAGATATTCTTCTATTACATCACTTGTAAAGGAAATTATTATATATTTTGTAAAAGGAAAACATGAACGTCTCCAGTACTTTGCTTTGAAATACCCTTTATTTTAGAAATCCTGAGTTTTTAAAGGGAGGGATGAAAATAGTTTTTTGCGATTATCTCTTGAAATATAAATTTTATGAAAATACTATAGAACACAACTTTTAGGAGTTAAATTATCTATATTTTGATTTTTTTTGCTTGTCAGATCCGATTAAAATAGGTCGAGCTATGGCCGTTTGAAGGTGTCGGTGAAACTCTTTAGTTGTCAATAACTCAAGAACCATTTGTTCCCCCAAATACAAGTTTCAGATAATATAATTTATTTACCTTTATTTTGAATTTTGAATTTTGTTATATAATAAAAATCTATTAAGTTATGATTGAAAGAAGAAAAAAGACGGATAATTAAAAATCGAACATATTTATGAATCGGTATTGTTTGGTTCAAATAACAATTGAATATCCGTTTTTTTTTTAAGTAATTAAAAATTTGTATGATTCTTGTTGTTTTGTATTTCATATATGTAAATGTAGTCATAAAACATAGATTTTTTCACAAATATTTTGTAAAAATTAATATCTTTCCATTATAAAAATTGGGGATTACCAATTACAATACAAATTTTGATTCAAATCAAAAAAAAAATTTTAAATGTAATAAGTCAGGGGCGAAATGAATACTGTAGGCCTAAATAATTCTCAATTTTAGGTTGAAATAAGCCAGCTGTTTAATTATCAGCTGATACTGTAATTTTTTTCTTTATTTTCCTCATATATAGTGATAAATTATAGGTTATGTTAAATTACTCGATTTATTTAATTTAAAAAATTTAATATTCAAATTTTGAAAAAATAGCTTCGAGGTACACAAGGACACCCCTCGAAGAACCTATCTACAAAATTTCGTAATTCTAGTCCTCGCCATTTGTCCGCTAGATCGCACGCAGACAGACAGACAGACAGTCGCTTTTATTAATGTAGATATACCAGAGCACCTTAATAATAACTTTTAAATTACTTAAATATTTGAGAAGGAAATGTTTAAAAACAGTATGATTAATAAAAAGAATTACTACTTGAGCATACAATTTTTTATGTACTCTAAACCATCAAACAATTTAAAACAATTAATCTTTAAACTTTTTCAAAATTGATTTCCGTGTCATTTTAGAGCTAACAAAAATAACGGGAGTCCCCCATTAAAACATATTTGTACCCCCGACGGTTCATAAGTTAGCTATTGTAACATTTTAGGTGGTAATCAATTATTTGTAGGCATATCAAACGTTTAATTTCGTGAACTTTAAGTGCCTGTAATTTCTAAACGGTTAAAGATTTTTTTTAAATACTCAAGAATAAAACATTCTTAAAATATTGTTTTACACTGAAAAAAAAACCATACAGTATAAGATGTTCCATAACAAATTTCAAAGTTGGTCACCATATTGCAAAATGGCGGCAATTTTTAACGTTTTACAAAATTGATTTCAAACTTCATTGAAATGAAAGGAAGGTTCCTCATTTAAAGTACTGTATCTTATATTTCAAAAGTTACCTATTGTAACATTTTAGGTGGGACACCCAGTATATGCAGATTAAAGTTTGCAAATCTAATTTAGTGTGTTTAACATTTTACAAAATTGATTTCAAACTTCATTGAAATTAAAGGAAGGTTCCTCATTTAAAGTACTGTATCTTATATTTCAAAAGTTACCTGTTGTAACATTTTAGGTGGGACACCCAGTATATGCAGATTAAAGTTTGCAAATCTAATTTAGTGTGTTTAACATTTTACAAAATTGATTTCAAACTTCATTGAAATTAAAGAAAGGTTCCTCATTTAAAGTAATGTATCTTATATTTCAAAAGTTACCTATTGTAACATTTTAGGTGGGACACCCAGTATATGCAGATTATAGTTTGCAAATCTAATTTAGTGTGTTTAACATTTTACAAAATTGATTTCAAACTTCATTGAAATTAAAGGAAGGTTCCTCATTTAAAGTACTGTATCTTATATTTCAAAAGTTACCTATTGTAACATTTTAGGTGGGACACCCAGTATATGCAGATTAAAGTTTGCAAATCTAATTTAGTATGTTTAACATTTTACAAAATTGATTTCAAACTCATTGAAATGAAAGAAAGGTTCCTCATTTAAAGTACTGTATCGTATATTTCAAAAGTTACCTATTGTAACATTTTAGGTGGGACACCCAGTATATGCAGATTAAAGTTTGCAAATCTAATTTAGTGTGTTTAACATTTTACAAAATTGATTTCAAACTCATTGAAATGAAAGAAAGGTTCCTCATTTAAAGTACTGTATCTTATATTTCAAAAGTTACCTATTGTAACATTTTAGGTGGGACACCCAGTATATGCAGATTAAAGTTTGCAAATCTAATTTAGTGTGTTATTTACCACGAGATATTACCATAAAACTGTTTAAAATGGCCGCCATTTTGAAATTTTCAATTATATTTTTTCCGATTTTCAACATGGTTCTAGTCTATATGAGCATACTATATTCCCCCACACTACAGACGAAAACGACCTAACCTAACCTAACCTAACCTAACCTAACCTAACCTAACCTAACCTAACCTAACCTAACCTAACCTAACCTAACCTAACCTAACCTAACCTAACCTTTACTTCGTCTCTCATATTTACTTTACAACATTGAAGAACTCTTAACACACACGAGAAAATAACTTTCTTTGTTTCAGCTGAAAGTCAAATTTAAACACATATTTATTTAAAATGGTATTTAATTTTCATACGAGTCTTTTGTTAATGCATGACGTTCAACAATCCAATTAAATGTATAGTTCAACTCGTATGTTGAAGTGCGTTACAATACGCGCGCCGTTGCTATATTGAAAAGTTTGTTAGGTTGAAAGTATAATTAGATTGTGGGCAAATCCTGAGTTTGTAGGACTTTCTGATGTACTTTACTGGGGTCTGTGATTGATTTAATTTATATATTCTAAATACCATTGTCTGTAGATTAAGTAAATTCTTAAATTTTACGTTAGAAAAGATGTGGTTTCATCATTTTCTTAAAAGAAAGATAGTTAAGTTGTGGGTGAAAAAAAACCAGTGGCAAGTTTTTCACAGGTTAGGTCCGCTAAGTTCGTAAGCAACGTTTTTAGAAATAACGTACATGGTATGTACAGTATTCTACAGCCCAAACAGATGAACTGTTTTTAATCAAATTTGATATAGGTATAATTTTTATAAAAAATTTAATAAAATCGAGAGAAAAAAATTGTGTTTTTATCTTACGGAAGCTATTCTTAAAATTTGGGTTGTCAAAGTAAAATTTGTATAGTAGCTTCCGTAAGACCAAATCACGAATTTTCTCAAAATCAGCTCTAACGGTTTTGATAAATTTTGAGAAAATATAACACCTAATTGCCCCTCCCCCTCCAAATGATTGGTCGCTTACTAAAAATGTCAATTCATGATTTATTTTATTATTATCATATTTTATTAACGAAAATATCGGCCCAAAGACTTATAAAACAAATAATAAGATACAATATACAGAATGTTCCAAAATTAGTCTTCCAAAGTTCAAGAGGTGATTTCACAGATCAAAACTAAAAACAGTTACTATAAACATATGTCTGGAATGGCTAGTTGCCAGATACCTGCCATTTTGTTTTTTCGCAAAATTGTGTCTTCAGAACGGTTTAACGGATTGAATTGAAACTTAGCATGATACCTAATAAGGTAATGAACAATTTTGATAAAGGTAACCAACCTAATTCTATAATCTGTTTCAAAATTGCGGCTGGTTAAATTATTCATAAAAATTTCCCGTTTTGAGTTATTTAGTCTTAAAAATTTAAACAGCCGCCATTTTGAAACGGGTTATTGGATAAGGTTTTTTTTTTTTCAAAATAGTTCAACACGTTATTAGGTATTATTATGTAAAGTTTCATATCAATCCTTCAAACCGTTCTGGAGATAAAAAAATAAACTAAGTTAGAAGGAACTTTTTCTAACTTTTGATTTGATAAACCATCTCCTAAAGTTTGAAAACACAATTTTCAATGACTTTATATATTAGGCCTATTTGAAACTGTCAGAAATTAAGAACAATAAGAAGTTCATATCTGCACAATAAACTAAAAAGATAAGTTTTATTTTGAAGAAAAGCGGAATGTTATTCATGAAAGTTAGGGTGAGAGAGGTTCCTTGTAAATCCTGACCGCGTATAAAAACCTCTCGCTCTATTGCAGCTATTTCTTTTGATCCACAAGATAAATCTTCCATTTTCACTTGTGTCTTTTACAATGTGCTACTCATCTCTGTCTGACCCTTGTACAAATCCAATGAAGAAGAAGTTTGTAAGAAACACATGTCTGTGGTTTTTTGACGTACTTTCTAATAATCTTTTTACTATACTAAAATGTTAATATCTGTTTTTTGATTGATCTTAACGTTTCATGGACTCTGGAAACCTAAAAAGTTATTTTCATTTACTGTCTGTCCGTCGTTGTTGTCGTCTGTACGTAAGCATGAACAATAAGATAGGAATAAGTGTGAACACAGTCGGTTTTTGGTAAAACTCCATATTAAGGTAAGTAATAACTCACATGTAAAATTTCACAAATCAACATATATTTTAACAGCTGTTTCGCAATTAAACATCTTCAGACAACTTAGGAGAACTAGAATTTAAAAAATTCAACTTAAGTACCAACATCATAGTACGACTTAAATACCTGTCGCAGGACAGAGTGACCATGTTCGGCTAAAATGGAGTCTATGTAGTACATCTTGTGGGGACTTTTGTTTAGTTTTGGAGTCTTTGTAGTACATCTTTTGGGGACTCTTGTGTAGTTTTGGAGTCTATGTAGTACATCTTGTGGGGACTCTTGTGTAGTTTTGGAGTCTATGTAGTACAACTTGTGGGGACTCTTGTGTAGTTTTGGAGTCTATCTAGTACATCTTTTGGGTACTCTTGTGTAGTTTTGGAGTCTATGTAGTACATCTTGTGGGGACTATTGTGTAGTTTTGCAGTCTATGTAGTACATCTTGTGGGGACTTTTGTTTAGTTTTGGAGTCTTTGTAGTACATCTTGTGGGGACTCTTGTGTAGTTTTGGAGTCTATGTAGTACATCTTGTGGGGACTATTGTGTAGTTTTGGAGTCTATGTAGTACATCTTGTGGGGGACTTTTGTTTAGTTTTGGAGTCTATGTAGTACATCTTGTGGGGACTATTGTGTAGTTTTGGAGTCTATGTAGTACTTCTTGTGGGGACTCTTGTATAGTTTTGGAGGTAGTATATCTTGTGTAGTTTTATCAATTTTGTTAAAGCTCCGTTTTCAACATTTTTTCATTGAAGGGGATCTTATGTTTGATAAGCCAGTCGATAATATCTCCCTTTTTTGAATTACTGTTTGGGGGTGGGTTGATTTGTTTATTATGGTAGAACGTGTTGTCAACTACCACGACACTTCTGGGCGGGAGGTTCGGAATCAATTTTTCTGAGAACCATTTTTTGTAATTGGTAAAATTGATAGCGTAGTGGTAGTCACCGGTTTTTTGGCCAGACTTGTAGATCAATGAAGCACCATCCACCGTTCTTATTACCAGCGTGCACTATTATTGCATACTGTCCCTTTGAAATTGGTATTGAAAGGCCACTTTTGCTGTCGTCAGACCACGAATGGGGGTTTGTAGGTCGTCCCTCCCTTATGTACTGTTTGATATTCCTTATAAAACAAACTCTCTGTTTACGTGATTCGTGTTTCTCGATCAGGACTTTTCTATTGTCTTGAGATTTTCTCAACTTAAATTTAAGCATTTTTAGGACTTGTCTTAGGCTCCAAATCTCACCCCTGAATCCAATTTTTTTCTTTTACAATAGGAAGTAATGTTTTAGAGTTGGGCGTTGTCCTTCGTTTATGTGAAACTCGTGTATGGTTCTCCGAACAACTGTTTATTCAAAATCGTATATAGCAGTTTTCTTCTTCTCCTTAATCCATTTCTTTTTTGGAGTGGAGAACGTAGGCTATCGTGGAAGTTTTGGAGTTGTGCTTTCCTTTAATATTCTTTGGATGCTGCTTCTTGACACACCTGTTGCTTCCGCTTCACGTTTTTGCACCTGATTCAGTAGAATTGGACCTTCCTGCGCCTCATAAAGTTATACAAATTAAAAATAACTTCTCTGGTCTGACTGTGTAAAATTGTCACACCTACTTTTTTTCTTTCAACATTGCCGTCTATCCTTGGGTTTATAAGATTGGTTAAAACACACGTTTGGTACAATTAACTAATGAAAAAAATACGCAATTCCTAAAACATAAGTCACATTAGAAGAACACAAACGTAACAACTTTTTCCAACTTCCCTCAGGCTTCATGAAGTAACGCACGGCCTCTTCAGATAACCTGTGTAAAAACCGTTTTAAACCAAAACTGCTTCTACCGATAAAATTTCCTACAAGGCCCAAGAAAACAACTGTCGTGTATTACATTTAGAGAATCTGCTTATATTGCATTGTATGTTGGGGTTAGGTATGTACCATAATGATTGCCCTTCAATTTGTTTTCATTTCTTCTATAATACAGTATTTGTTGTTCTTTATAATTTTCACACAAATTATACTTACTCAAATATGATTCTAAACATACTATTATTCGATTAATATATTATTCAACCGCTTGCAAAACTAATTTTATATATTGACCGTGAAAACCTAAATAAGCGAAGTAAATATATTGGTTACAAATACAGAAACTGTTTACTACAAGGAGAAAATATTTTGTGATCCGAATTCCTCGAGGACTTTCATCTCTTCTCAGAGCAAATCGACCACGACATATTTCCTTAGTGATTTCAATCTGGATATTGTAATGCATTGTGTGGAGACTCCCGACTGTTCCCTTCAATGAAAGTGTACTTTTGTCACAATCCCCTCTTCTATATTTTCCTGAAGGAAACCGTATTTTCATGTATTAAATTTTTTATTTTTATAATCAAATAATTTTTCATTTTTAAGAGTGTATATGTAAAAAATATTTTCTGTTTTTTGTTAGGATTTGTGTGATTAGCGTACAATTTTCTTATATTTCTAGTTTTTTTTTTATATACATTGACGCTTGAGTAAATCCATTTTCACAAATTTTAGTTACGATTTTGCATCTTAAACGGGTGAACCGCTTTTGATAACGTTTTTTGTTATTTAATTCCTTACGAACCGTCGAAACGCATTTTTAAAGTTTTGGTTCAAAGCATCGGTAATTTTCATTAATTACATCCCTATTACAACTCATAGTCATTAGCGATTCAAGTTCAAAACTGGATTTTTTAATATCTTATATACAGAGTGTGATCATATTATCATGGGCACTATTGGCACCTCATAACTATTGAACCTATGATAAACATTAAATGATGGCCCTTCCTTACTTTTTCATGATATTTAAAAACTCGTATTACAAACCTGACCTTACCTAACCTACCTATCCTTAGTTTTTAATGGTATTTAAAAACTCGTATTACAAACCTGACCTTACCTAACCTACCTATCCTTAGTTTATAATGGTATTTAAAAACTCGTTTTACAAACCCAACCTAAACTTACTTTTTCATGATATCAAAAAACTCATTTTACAAACCCAACCTTACCCAGCATAACCTAACTTTACTTTTACATGATATTTAATTACTCGTTGTACAAACCTGACCTAACTTTAATTTTTATTTCCCAATATGGCACCTAAATTACAAATTTCTTGTGGAAACCCCAATTTTTTATGGTGTTTTCAGATTTTACCCTAAATTTTAAGACTTATTTTAGGAGATAAAGGGGATTGAACTTTCAAAAATTTGATTTGCTACATTTTTTGCAGACGATTTTTCGTACTTTAATTGATGTATCAAGTTAAAAATTTAATTAGGCATAATCTAGAAAGTGTAAATACCAGCGCAGGACTAAAATTAAAATGAGTAAATTGTGGAAAAGATTTAACTGAAACCTAACCTAATAAATAACTAAAATTATCAGTCAAGTTACGCTTATTCTAATTGTATCTTGCATTGCACTTCTAAATTATACGTAATTATATTTTTAACTTGATGCAACAATGCGAAGTACAGAAAATCTCTCAAAATGGCGATTCAAGCAGCTTTTATCTCCAAAACTAGAGGGTTTATCAAACAATATCCAAGAATAAAAAAGTCTTAAGTTTGGTGTACAATAAGAAAACACTTTGCAAAGTGGTTTCGAAAAGAAATGATAAAGTTAGCTATCATATTGAAAATGGCGGCAATTTTTCAAAGTTTGAGAATTCCATGAAACAGTAACGAAGATTTTCATTTAAAATTTTTCACAGGATAAATAAATTAGCTTCGACTGTCTTAGGTACGTAAAATGGAACTCAGAAAACGCCTTAAACCTTGAAAGAAAATTCCCCAAAATCGCAATAAAACACTAACAACACAAAGACTGTATAGTTATGTTTATTCTACCTTATGTATATTTCCTTAGCACTGCTATCATCTTCAGAGATACAATACAACTAACCTTAATAACTACAATTACTATTGCAGCGAGGCGCCCCCCGCCCGTCAAATGCTTCCCTCGGCGTCAACTGATTTTCTTTCATTGTATATTCACCACAGTGCTTTAGTGATTCATGGCCTTAAACCTTATATTTTCGCAACTTTGAACGCTTATACCTCCTAAATGGTTGACGATATCGACAAATTGTTAAGAATCTATAAGTCATAAAATAATGTGTTAAGACAATTCCCCATATAACAATTTAGAGCTGATCGCCATATTGCTAAAATGGCGGGTAATATGACAATTTTTGTAACACCTCTAATTTTAATTCAAAAATTTTGGGGTTTTGTTTTTGTACTTTTCTATTTATCGAATAAAACAGCGGTGACTTCAGTTTCAATCACTTTATATATAAAAACTGTCTTCCACGTATTCATATTTATTGTTGTTTTTAAATTTTTTCTCATATGTTAAATCTGTACATTTAAAATATGAGATGAATAAATTTGAGTTACATTAAAACCTATAACAAACGTTATTATTTTCTATCAGAATATCACATTTTTAAAAGTTTTACGTAGCTTTCATTGCAACAATAGCGTTGTAGAGTTCCATGTTACCAAGATTTCCAATATTTCAATTATATCATAAAGCCATATGTGATGAACTCTAAATCCGCACGACATAAAGGATTCAAGATAATTGGTTTTTATTGAAATGTAAACCTTCGGAATAGACGCAATATATACAAACATATCTCTTGGATAAAAGGAAGGGGGTGTAGTTGTTGCGTCACTTTCACTCATTTCGTTGGGGGTTTAAAGTTATCTATTAAGAGAGGAATGAGTCATATTTAAATTGTTTGTTACGAAATTACTTTTATTAATTTTCAATATTACAATAATTTTTAATTTATTTCTGTTCAAAATGCATAATATTATATTATTTGTATAAATATTACTTCTATTTTAACAATGAATTATAAATACGTTTGTCAAAAATACAGGGTGTAAAAGAAACTTACCACCTCCTTATTTTTTAAAAATATTTGAGATATTTGAATTCTGTTTGAGGAAAACTCTATTGGTGAAAGGGGCAACCTTTGACAAGAAAAAGTATTGTAATACCTCATTTTAATCATTTTAAATGAGACAAGAAAAATTAAATAAAGAAAATTAAATTTTCATCACACAAAACAAAATGGCGGTTGAATAGTTAATTCATTTACGAAGCTAATACGGAATATCGACTCAGATGGCAATCGATTATTCTAAACGTTGATTCACTGCTTCAAATATAAAACCTCTTTATTTTGTTGGGGTTTATTAAATCACCATCCCACCTAACCTAGCCAAAATTTTGAATATTTGTTTGAACAAAGACTCAACTACTAATGTAGATACGGGGAGAAAATTTTGAACATTTAATATGAGGTAGAAATACATTAATATCATACAAGTGGATGAACTGTGCCAATCTAACTTCGTAAATGAAATAACTTTTGGGCATCATTTTGTTTTCAGTAGTTCGAATTTAATTTACTTTAATGTTATTTTTCTAGTCTTACAAAGACGTTTAAAATGAGGTGTCACAAGCCTATTTTTGTCATTTAAAATTTTTTTAGCAACAACCCCCCCCCCCATTCTTCTTCCGCAACCAAAATTTAAAGATTTCAAATATTTAAAAAATTAAGAAGGGTGGTAAATTTCGTTTCACCGAACCTGTATATAGTATTCAATCCAATTCAATGTCATTTCTAAAACAAGAAATGCTAATAACTCATATTTTACATGATAAATATACAGTAACATTTAGCCTATGCAAGGTGAGGTAAAAGTGTGCTATATAATTTTTATTTCTCGGCTTCTAATTGGCGTAAGAAAGACGCTAGAAAGTGCTTTGGAAAGCTATCTACAGGGTGTACAGAAATTTTTTCAAAATTCTCAATAAACGTATTTTTTCTGAGCTTTTTTCTTTCATTGTATGCATATTGATATTTCTTCATATTCTTTTTATCCATTATAAGACGACATTTTAGTGAATTTTTTTTTTTAATTGTCTATTTTTTGAGCTATGAAAGTGTTTAGATACTATAAATTCATAACGCGATTGCTAGACTTTAGTTAACATATACCTCTCTATGGAAAGCTGTTTACTTTGTCTATCCACAGATTGAGACACAAACTTATAGGGTGTTCTAAAATTTAATTTCAAAATTAGTGAATTCTATAACTTAAAAGTAAAAATAATTTTGTTTTTATTTTAAACTCTTATAGAGGATAAAAATAATATGAAGAAATATCAATACGTTTAGATTGAAAAAAGCTCAGAAAAACACGTTTTTTGGTAGTTTTGACAAATTTCTGTACACCCTGTAGATAGCTCTAATCAAGAGCTTTCCAACGCACTCTCTAGCATCCTTTTACGTTAAATATAAGCTGAGGAAAAAAATTAGAATTTTAGATTTTTGCATATGTATGCTCCTTTTGTAAATTAACAAATTAATAGGGGGGTGTTTTCCCCCTAAATATAATCAATATGCATATATAATTTATTATTATTATATTCACTTATATCAACTGCTGTCATAGAAAAGACTTTTGAAGATAAAAAATATTGTTGTGCTGCTTTTCTTGATGCTGCACAAGCTTTTGACAGAGTGTGGCATGAAGGCCTTGCTATCAAGCTTAGTAAAATTTTACCAGGTAATTACTGTAGACTGTTGGAATCATATCTTGTGGGTCGTGTGTTCTGCGTTGTGAATGGCGATGCTAGATCAAACTTCTATCCCATACTTGCAGGAGTGCCTCAGGGCAGTGTTCTCGGACCCATCTTGTATCTGTTATACACGGCAGATATTCCTACCACTAATAATTCAACTGTTGCTACATTTGCAGATGACACAGTAATATTAACCACTGGTGAAACTCAAGCTCAGGCAACTGAACATCTTCAAAGTTGTCTTGATCGGGTATCGAAATGGACCTGTGACTGGAAAATCAAGCTAAATGAACAAAAGTCAACACATGTTACATTTTCCTTGCGACACGTAGATACTAGGCAATGTGTTTATATAAATAGCAAGCTAATACCACAACATGATTCGGTTAAATATTTGGGAATGCATCTTGATAAACACCTTACATGGAAAATCCACGTGAAAAAAAAAGTAGAAAGGATTCGCCTTAAAGTACGTCAAATGTACTGGCTAATTGGCAGGAAATCGCAATTGGACCTTTATAATAAAAGACTACTGTATTTAACTATAATCAGACCAATTTGGACCTATGGTGTGGAACTTTGGGGATGTACAAAGAAATCTAATCGACTGTTGGTACAAAGAAGCCAAAACAGTGTAATTCGAGCAATGACCAACGCAAGATGGTATCAGCGTAATGATGATCTACATTCAGACTTAAACCTGAAATCTGTGGAAGACGTTATAAAAGATTATGCAAATAGACATGAGAAGAGACTCCTTAATCATGTTAACGTGGAAGCTTTACAACTATTGGACACGGAACTATGTACAAGAAGACTTTGCCGGATGAAGCCACAGGATCTATCATAATTTATTTTTGTTTGTTTTGTTTTAGATACCTAATAAGGTTTGCATAGTTAGAACCTAGATTATGTTTTAGGATTCAATGCATGTTTCTCGCTTTCTTGTATATGTATTAATTATTTAAGCAGTAGCTTAAGATTGTAATATTCTTGTATGTCAAAATAAAAAAAAAAAAAAAAAAAAAAAAATATTCACTTATATCTAAACTTCCCCTCTTATTTCTCTCTTTGTTGGTAATGAATATGAGACAAAGGACCCTCTAGAGGCGGATTTTTATAGGGTAGATTGCCTTGCAAGGGAAAATCCTTGCTGTTCCTCTTGTTTTGAAATAATTAGCTGATAGAGAAGATGGGAACAGAAATAAACTGACATTGGTAAACAGTAATAAGGGCGAGATATGAGGGGTGGAGAACATTTTTCTATGGGGAATTGAAATCTAGCGACATCTCGCAAACATTTTAGTATATTGTCTTTTAAATAGAGTTGTTACTGTTATTTTGTCATCTAAAAAAATGACAGTGAAAAATATATGATGCCAACTTTACAAAATTGAAATTACTGTTTTTAAATAATTATACAATATAAAATTTTCTATGTCAAAAAAATATGTATCTATTCGCATTTCCCCACACTCCTTAAATACATATATAAATTACATTTAATCAGTATATAATAATTGATTATTATAATTGAAAATAAAGTCTCTTAACCCCCTTGCTACTTTTTTTTACATTTTTATTAATTTTTATTGCGGACTAAATAAAGTTTGTGTATAATTATTTATAATATGTTTTGGATGCCATATTGGTTTTGAGACAATTTTTTTAAATGGCAACATATTGTTTTGATACATTATTTAACCAAATTTTTCAACCCTGAGTTCAGTGGCTTAATTTTTTTTGATACCTCTTACCTATCTCCAGTTATTAAACCTTAAGAAATGTATAAAATTTGACTTTATTCGAATACTACAAATTTAAAGTTTTAATTGTGTGAGACCCATGTTACTGCACTAGACTTTGATTTTCAGCTTAATTAATGGAAGATTGTAAAACTCATAATATACTATAAAATGGTTCTAAACTGCTTTTAAATAAATAAAAAAACAAGTCACTCATTAGTAGAAATAAATCATGACGTAGAATTACACTGACATATTTCCGTAAATGTCCATTGAGGTGAAAATCAAAGTGTAGCGTACTGTGGGGAAAATAGCGGGGATGGGGGGTTGAGAGACTTTAATTCCACTATGTATAAATTGTAATATTTTTTAAAGGAAATATTTCTATTAAAATATGTTAACACATCTATTAAAAAAATCCAAAAATATTTTATATACTCGATTAGATCTCAGAGAATAAATTGTTTGAGTGGTTTTGATAACAGCTACTACTAAATTTCAGGTATGATACAAAAAGATTCGATTTTTGTACTAAAATATATCTTCAAATATGTAGGTGTAGTAACACCTACAATTAAAAAAATCGATCTGCACGATTAGGTTAAGCAGTTGATAGAGATTATTTCAAAAACCACATTTTTTGGGCCATGGATAAAAAAACTTTTATTTCCGAAAAACCAGATAACTTTCTCAACAAAGATGCTGATGGAAACTACCACCCCCTTTTTATTTAAAATATTTGAGATATTTAAATTCACTTTGCATCAATTTCTTTAAGTAAGAGGGGCAACTTAAACAGCAAACGTTTAGATCATTTTAATTGTGGAGAAATGGGAGTTGCTGAAAAATTTCAAATGTCATGTATAAAACTTCATTTTAAACGATTTTGTGAGACAAGAAAAAAATGACGCAAGGTAAACTTAATTCTGATACTCAAAACAAAATGGGTGTCAAAAGATTTTTTATTTACGAAATTAAATTGTTACTGTGTGTACCTTTGTATGTGTTTTTTTACTTAATATTAAAAGTTCCAATGGTTCTCCCTGTACCTACATCAATAGTGAGGTCTTTGTTCAAACGTGTTTCCAAAGTTAGGTTAGGTTAGGTAGTGATTTAAGAGATTCCCCACAACACAAGGAGGGCTTGTATTTGAAGCAGTGAACCAACATTTAGAATTATCGATTTTCTTGCCTTCTGAGTTAATCTTTGGTACTAGCTTCGTAAATAAAATAACTCTTTTGGCTGCCATTTTGTTTCAGGTGTTCAAAATTTAATGTTTTTTTAATGTCATTTTTCTCGAGTCATACAGACGTTTAAAATGAGGTATCACAAGCCTATACGTGCCATTTAACTTTTGAGGAACAACTCCTCGCCTACCCCCTACCCCCCCCCCCCCCTACAAACTAAACCTTTGCTTTTTTAGGTTGTCCCTCTAACAGAATTTAAATATTTATAAAACAAAAGGGGATGGTACTTTTATTTCAGCCACTCTGTATAATAAAGTACGAGTAAAACCACAGAAATGCTATTTCATAGCAGTCTGTATAAATATACCAATGTATTTAAAGTTCTTTTCTCCAAATTTTGGTGGATAACCAAAATAAACTTTTCCCAACACACGTTAACACGGTGTTTCTATTCTTTCTTTCTCTTATCCTATCTATACGTGAGCTTTGTTTTGTGTATTCGTCCAAAGGCGTGCATTGCAATCAAAAAACCAATTATCTTGAGTACTGTATTCCATGTGGATTTATACTTCATCTCTTCTGGCTTTATGGAATAATTGGAATATCGGAAAACTTGGGTTAGCTTTGTTATGTGGGTATTCAGAAAATGTCATCTTTCACAAAATGTATAACTTTCATGTAAACAAATTTAATATTTATATTAGAATTCCATATTTATGATTGGAAGTAGAGAAAGCTACGTTCTAAAAATAACCCCTTTCCGAGGTTAACCTCTATTGAGTACGGGTTTGACTATTCCTCGCTGAATTTACACCATTTTTAATATAGTCTTGGATTAGATCCCTCTCTTTCCTGTCTTCTCTCTTGATCAACTATTTTTCTTTTCCGACTTTGACGCTATTATAATATACGGAGGCATTTGTGTTATTTTCTTCAGTTTATTATGAGGCGATGACGACCTGTTACAACCACGCGATTAATTTGCGTTCATTTTTATTTCTATTTTGTAATACTGTATCTGCTAACTTGTTTCGGATGAATTCTATTTCAAAAGCTATTTAGTGACTGCTTCGTCCCTCAACGGAGTCGTCAAAATTAACGAAGCTTAAGATTAAAAGGATTATAATCAGTCGAATGTAATGTTAACAATTTAACGTTATTTAGTAGATTTAAACTAATACATCGAACTGTAAAGTAAAAACTAATTTAGAGGTACCATTTCAAAGTTGAGGTTATACAACATGATTCCCAATGTTTTTTGATGATTTTCCTCCTACGAAAAAAGAAGCTTATTTTTCTTTGTTACTTAAATAAGAAAACCTTCTCGGTCATCATCTCTCTACATGAAAAAGGGTGTAGATCCAGCTAGGACCATCACGCCCCTATTCACTCTGTTGGCTCCTTGAGGGCTAGGGGTAAACAAAAGTATGAAGCATTACGTGTAAACAGCTTTTAAAAATAGAGTTAATTCAAAAAAGTCTCAATAGTAACACACCTGAATACAGAGAAATGTTGTAAATGTAATAGGAGACTATGAAGCCTCTTAAAGATTTTTGAACATTTTCATTCCAATAATCCTCCTCAGTTTCTAATTCCTCCTAATCTTCCCCTAGTTCAATAACCATAAATAACACAGTAATAATATAACACGTGTAAGCGAAATAAATAACAGGCTGCCAGTTTTTAGCCTTGCTAACGAATAATTTCAGGGAAACTGTTTCATAAAATCTACTATGTACTAAAAGTACATTTATCTCGTTATCTTTTGTTTTTCTCCTTCAACTTCTGTAGTAATATTAAATAACATTAAAATTATGAATAATCGTTTGTCCTTAATTACCTTACATCATATAACACAATTACCCTGTCTTCTCTTGTTAGACTCAGTTTATTCCCCTAATAAGCATAAATAACATATTAAGAGTGTGCATTAGGAGACTATGCAATACAAGCTTGCTAACTTTAATTACTTGCATACAACCTACTTCAGAAAATTCCCTTAGGTCATCATCTCTTGCTAGTTTCATATTACTCCTTCTAATAACCCAGTTCGAGTAAAGTTAATCTTGTAATAAATGTAATAGGAGACTTGCAGTGCACCCGTGGAACTATGCTAACGATTGTCATAACAGCTACTTTCAGAAGTTCGTTTTCTCATCTGTTTCATTCTTGTCTTCTAAATTACCCTTAGGAAATACTATAAGAATAAGGATAAAGATATAAACAGTGTATCAGGAGACTAGGCAGTGTACACTTAAAACAATGTTAACGATTGCAATATCAGCTACTCCCGGAAGTTTGGTTTTGTCATCTATCTCATTCTTGTCTTCTAGTTAGGAAACACTAAGTATAAAAATATAAACAGTGTATCAGGAGACTATGTTTTATGATTACCATAACATCTACTCTCGGAAGTCCAGTTCATTGTATATTGAACGTCTCCTTCAAGTCTTTTAATTCCCCTCAAGAAACACTGTAAAAATAAGGATAAAGGTATAAATAATATATCAGAATACTAGCCATTCCTCATTTACAGCCTTTCTTATGATTGGTCCTCTCTAAAGAGCTTCATAACGCCTACAACTACTCCGTCAGTCCTATAAACTTTACTATTCTTTTTTACTCCTCCAATAAAGTAAAATAACACATTAAGATAAGGTTAACGATGTATCAGGAGACTAGGCGGTGGACGTTTGAAGCTTTGATGTATTAAACATTCATCACGCATATACTAAATCCGGATACTATATGACCTTAATAAACTCCCTTTGCCAACATCCCATACTAGTTTCAGACATTAAAATTGTAATAGGGCACTAGACATTGCACGTTTGAAGCCTTGATAATGAATATATACAATATTTATCCTAAATGCTTATCGTTAATCAGGATACTGTTTAACCTTTTGCGCTACATCACTTACTAGTTTCAAAAGATTGTATCAGGAGACTATCCATTGTACTTTGAAGTTTTGTTAATGAATATTTTTACGCATATTCTACAACAGGATACTATCTGACTTTTATAAGTTCTCTTTCCTCTACATCTCTTATCAGAAGATTTTGTATCAGGAAAGTAGACAGTGCACATTACTGTTGATATTTTTCTAACGATTTACATAGCACATGCAATCGGAAACTCCTGTAGTCCTATACTTTTTACAAATCTCCTACGCCTCCAGTAAACTAAGATAACATAACGAGAACTTTAAACAATGTGTATCAGGAGACTAGGCAGTGCACTTGTTAAGCTTTGTTAAAGAATATCTAAATTCTAGCTAAACTCGTCAATTTTATAGTCCCCCCTTCTGCTTCTCTAATTGTCTTAAACAACAAGCTAAGAGTACAATTAATCGTGTTAACAAAGTGTAATGAGAGACTATCCAGAACACGCTTAAATTCTTGCAAAGTTTTAATGATATTGTATAGATTTTCTAAGTTAACTCAGTTACGAGGGGTGTTGATGTTTTCTATAACAAGTGTTCACTGTAGAATGTTAAACGGTAATCGAGCAGTCTCAAGTTTTGTTTACGGTGTGAAAATTGTTATAATTTTATTTTTTGTTTTGAAAACGTTAGAGTAGCATTCGTGAACTGTTTAATTGTACTTTGTTACTTGCGCATTCTTTGTTAATATTGAACAACTATTTTTTATTAAGTATATCTTTTTTTATACTCAGTTCGTACTATCAATGGTCTAATCAAGTCAAGCTTCTTTTGTTAATGTAACAGCAAAATCTATTATTATTTTCATTTTAAAAAAGTTATGAAAAGGTAAATATTAGGTTGAAGAAAAGTCGGAACGAAGAGGAAAAGAATAACTCCTTATGATCTAGTTTTGAAGTATCCAGTACTCGTAAAAAGTATGATTTCATAACACCATGTATGTATATTTGGCTCGCTTATACTGAGTACAGATATATCTTTCTTTGTGTAGTTTTTATTTATATCCCTCTCTTTCGTTTTCCTTAACAGGTGTCTCTGAACTAACTCTTGTCCTCTCCGACCCTTGCGCTATTAGATTATTCCAAGGTTTTTATTGTATGCTTTTTTCTTTTGCTTTTTTAAGGCAACGATGACCGAGAGATTTTTATCTTTTAAAGAATTATGTTTATAGGACGATTTTACCAAAACGGATGTTTCGATTTTGATGAAATTCAGTATTTGAGTAGCTTCTGAGTAACCTTTGAGATCGCACTATAGTCAATTAAGGAAAATAAGAGATAGAATTAAATTGGCAAGGGAAGAGAATTACATCCTTCTACTCTTTGCAGCTAGAATTAGAAATTTGAAACTCAAGCAACCCTAGCAGCTGTGTCAGAGTTAATATTTTCTGACGAATTACTATTGAACCAATGGTAGTTCCTTCGCCACCTTGAATGTGGTCTCTCTAGCACTTTGATGACTTCTGACAAACTGGGTGTATCTCTCCAGCAAGAGATTCCTTCCTACTTAATTCCTCCTTTTGGTCTATTAGGAGTCTCTTTAACACCGCCTTTCCTAAACCAGCATTCCTCTGAAATAACTGCTTATGGCAGGTGAACTCTCTGTAAGTTACCCCCTGAAGACAGCAATAATTAATTGTAAAAATTAATAGACGACGTTTCGAAAGTTATTAAGTGTAAACCTAGAACATAAAAGTGAAACACTTAGTAGTCTAGAGCTATGTTTGAAAATAAACCTCAATTTATAACCTAAGGAAAGAACCCAGGCTTAAAACTAGACCTGAGAAATCAAATCTATTTCTAAAATGTCATCAGATAGAACCACCACACAGAATTGTACTACATAAAGTAGTGCTGCAAACTGACTGTAAAATAGATAGACCCAAGGAAAGTTTTCCCAACTGTTATTAGACTAAACAACCTTTTAGCACCTCTTTCAAAAGTTTAGTCCGTGATCGCGTCATTACTTTGAGGTTTAAGGGGCGTAATTTGAGCCTTATTTAAAGTAGGGAGAATTTATATTTTCAATTTTTAATTCACGTTATAGTAATGGCCTTATTTATAAACTAGTTTGACTGATAGGCTACTGTTTGTGTATTAGTTTTCATATACACAAATGATGTCAAATGTCCGAGTAAATCTTATTAATAATATGAACTTTCAACATAATCCAATAACTTCAATATCAGAAGTAATGATTAGTTCAATTTAAAAAAAACTATGTTTAACATTGTGTTACAACTCCACTAGATAAAATCACACGAGGAAAGTATGACTTGCAATGTACACTACACTACCCTAACCTAACCTAACCTAACCTAACCTAACCTAACCTAACCTAACCTTGTGTTACAACTCCACTAGATAAAATCACACGAGGAAAGTATAACTTGCAATGTACACTACCCTAACCTACCCTACCCTAACCTAACCTAACCTAACCTAACCTAACACTATTTCAAACACCACTCAAATCTCACATTGCAATTTAACAAATCTAATAGACTGAGTTATAGTGACAGTCCTTTACTGAAATTTTCGTTAGCTTTTCAGAGGAACGAAATTGTTAGCGATGTTGGAATGGGAATAATAATGAGGTGTAATTAAAATAACAAAATCCGCTTCTGTTACGCGTAATAAGCAATTGGGTTGTCTTTCATTACGTTAAGAAGAAACAAGGGTTTTTTTTTATCCAAAAAGAACCTTTGTTAAACGTAACAAGTTAATTTAGCTCAGACCTATTATAGAATGTAATACAAGCAGATCCTCTAAATGTAAGTTGGTCTCTTGGGCCTTGTAGGAAATGTTAAACTTGTATTGGTAGATCAAGAGGTTTTATCCAGTAGAGTGAGTTTGTTTAAAACCTCGTAATTGTTCGCTTCGCTCGTGTCAATCTCTCGGCTCTGGTGGGCCTTAAAGCTGTACGTATGTTAAAGAACCTCCACTGGCTCCGCTCTTGTCAGTGATTCTCTTCTTGTAAATATACTATTTGGGGGCTATATTATACTCATATAGAACTCTATTGAAATGTCAAAGTGGTGGTTATATTAAACAATTTTTGTTCCTATCTCTTGTATTATTCAACTTATAACATATTAAATTAGATATAAATTCTGTGTGTAATAGTAATAACACAACGTTCTACGAGGAACAAGAGTGTAAATGTAATTTCAACCTCTGGTCTACCAAGAAGTTATGATATTACTATCCGGTAGGTCCGAGTTTCCGATCGAGCGTAGCGAGTGACATTATTTCATATATACATAGATTCTAGATCTACTCGGACCGAGACAATGACACATGCAAAGCGAGTGGAAACGTTTTGATGTATGCAAATTTAAGAGGTTGCAGCCTAGCCGACGTCAAAAAAGTAGTGATACACAATTTTGATTTACAGAAAACATGTATAACATTGTTTTAAACAAATTTACTCTGCTGATAAAACTCCTTGATCTAAAAATACAGTTTAACATTTCCTACAAGAGATCGATCTTTGAGCATTACATTAAGAGGTTCTGTTTGTATTATATTGTATGATTGGATTGGGTAAGTACCATGATGGAGTCCATTAACATGTTTTTATATTGAGTCTCATTGAGTAGTGTCCACTTACCCTAGCTGTTCAGGGAGAGGTACTTTATTGTTTTAACAACTGGACCATTTTTGAACTTTAATATCGGATTCTAAAATAGTTTTTTTCTGTCCTGTCGACTGTTAGTCTTTTACTTTGAAACTCGACGAATCCAAGTCTCCTTTTATCAGAGTTCTCCTTACAGTTAGGGAAATAGGCGAGTGGAATATGTTCCTCAGGGATTTCTTTGTCCAACACTGAAGTTGGCACCTTCTCAGGGTTTCAGGGAATTATCTAGAACAAAGGACATGTCTTTATATAATTACTTACTTCCTAAAAAGGACACTTTTCCTTTTGGATGTAAAACATTTTGGGGTTTTACGTATGACCTTTGAAAATCTGTGTACACGTTTTTTAAGTATTAATGTTTAATAAATTATTTTAAATTCGTTCAGTCATTGTTATTTTATACATTTCCTCTACAAAATTCAGTACTATGGTTATTCAATATAATGGTTATATTATAATAGCAGTCTAGTTGGACTTGGTAAATTGGAACTGTTATAATATATACCAAAGTGAACTGTTAACAGAGAAATGTATAATTGTAGTTTTGGTTCATTCAAACTGTCCCAAATTTCACTTTGAATTTTGCACAAATATACAAAACCAAGTGGTTTTGGAAAATCTCACCTTGCCGCCAAATTGAGGGGAACTCGGAAATTTTAAATAATTTAGTAAATGAAATAATCCGTTCAGGGAGTGACAGCGTGATAACGGATTTGACGGACATGAGGAACCCTAACTAGTTCTACACTTCTCTTTACGTAGTCTTGTATTAGATCAGCTCTCTTTTGACCAACTTTTGTTCTCTTCCGACTCTGACGCTATTATAGTATTTCATGGTTAGGGTTTTATTTTCCTCCTTTTTATATTGCGATGAAAGAGATGTTTTTGACCTATAAAGCAACACGGAGAATAAAATAGAATAATGAGTTATAAAAACGATTGTTATAACTGTTAGTGCTTTTAGGTTAGGTTAGGTTAGGTTAGGTTAGGTTAGGTTAGGTTAGGTTGGGTTAGGTTAGGTTGGGTTAGGTTAGGTTGGGTTAGGTTAGGTTAGGTTAGGTTTGGTTAGGTTAGGTTAGGTTAGGTTAGGTTAGGTTAAGTTCTTCTGACGGTAGTCTGTCTGCCTTCAGTCTGCCGTAAGTTATAAACTTACTGTTGGTGCTTTTAAAATTATCATGGAAATATATTTTCTGACGTTTTTAGAGCCCAAAATTAACGATTGCGTACAATTTCGGTCAAATGTGTTTTTTTATTTTTCATATTTCGTTGTCTAAAAATTGTAAGCTAGCTAACAATAAGACGTAAACAAAAGATACAATTTTCTTAAAATTCTCTCAAATATTGTTTTTTATTAAAATTCTAACCTTTAAAGCTCTTCAAAACTTGATAAACACGCTGAATGCAATATCTCTAACATTAACGGTCCAGACGTTTTCGGATCATACGGAAAAATAAATTATAAGATAAAAAAATAATGAGCTATATTTTAATTAGCTTAACCTAAAATAGTTTTTAAATTGCGAATACAAAAATACAGTTCCAGAGTAAAATTTTGAAATGTTTAGTTCTTTATCAAGCACAGTTTCTCCCTTAAATGAGCTTAATTGGTGTGCAAATTGTACGCAATATTTATTTTGTGAACAGTTTATATTTAATTATAATTTTCTATCATGTCGGAGTTTCGAGGACTTGAAAACGATGTCAATTGAAGGCCACCCTCTCCCCATTCCGATGACCCACGTAGGTTCATAATCTATGGAAATTGGCTAAAAGGGCGTATTCAATGCTTATTTAATTTCAATTATAACGTAATACTACTGTGTCTTAATTACTTTTGGTGTGCCAGATGATTGAGTTACACTCTCCTCCCGTTGAATCATTCAAAATAATTTAATTTTATGATTCATTTCACACCCTTGTTCACTGATGACCTTTTTTTTATCGAGTTAAAAGTTCGTTTCACCTTTTGACAAAAAACAAATTATTGTGTTAGTTAAAATATTTAGTGATCACAATTAGGTCTGGAATTTTTTTTCTGTTGATTCTACTGTATTTTAAAAATACATATACCGTACTAAGAAGGTCCGTGGTCAAATGGAGAATTAACCAGCCCCCTCGATATAAAACAAAACAATATATAAAAAAAGTTTTAAATTTTGTTATACAGTTAATTTTGACAATGTGAACAAAATACAATCATAACTTTACACCAGACAGATAGAGACATGTAAAACACAGGCCTTGGCTATAACTTTACTGATTTTAGCTAAATCGGACCATATTTAAAAAAAATTGTAAAACAATCACCGTATCATGGATTGTAACAAACTAAAGTTAACTTCAATTCTGGATATATACTTAATGGCTAGAATAGGTAACCTGACCACGTAATGATGTTAAATAAGTGTCCTAGTAGCAAAGCGCTTTAAGTAGTCGCTTGTTGATGAAACTTGATACTAAGATAGTGGGTTCAAATCCCAACCCAGCAGTACTAAGACTATGGGTTCGAATCCCATCCAGGATTTTTTTGTGCAGTTTAGATCTTTTTAGACTGAGTTAAGGCGTAGGCAGGCCCACTTTGAATAATCGGTAGTTGCCATGAGTAAAAGTTAATGGAATGGTAAAATTCAATTGCGCAGAAAACACAAAATTTTCAATGCTGTATTTTTTTTTTTTTTTTTTTTTTTTGTATTAACTAATAAAGGATTATATTTAATTTAGTAATAATGAAATATAATTAAACGACAAATTCTTTTTGTATATTTTATTTCGTAAACAACCGGAAGAATTTCGTTAAAATGGGATGAATCTACATTTATCGAGCGCTAGAAAGTGATTTAGCTATCTCTATATTCTGGGATACTCATTTAGATGATTAAATGTGGTAGTTTTATGTGACCTTTTTTATTATGCGGACCTCCTAAAGGTTGAAAAAACATTTTACAATCAATTGGTTCGCTTTTGTATTTTTTTTTTTTTTTTTTTTTTTTTTTCACTGTCGACTGTAGCCCTAAATAACTTCTGTGTTTATTACGTCACATGTTAATTAACACACGTATTTTTCTACTTCTAAAATACATTTAATCAAAAGTTCAGATAAATCAAATATTTTTAAACGAGCACAAGGTGAATCTATTGTTTTCGAAAGTGAAAAAAGAGAAGTAGCTTGGTCTCAACATCGGAAAATATTATTTAAGTAGTTAACTTTTTTTTCTTTTTTTAATTATATTTTATTACAACTAATTTAAATACAACCTAACAAGCAATTTATTCTGAATACATGGTTTTAACAATGATATGGTTCACCCAGCTCTAGTTCATTAAACAGAGTCCAGTTTTAGTCTCGCACCAAGTCGATGGGCTTTGTCCTATTCAGCCTTCGCAGGTCCATGCTGGCGTTGAGGAGAGGGAGCATTTCTATATTCTCATGAGCTTCCAGTCTCTTACTGTGTCTTAAGGAGCATACCTTAATTTCCTCAGCCACGGTATTGATTTTTATGTCATGATGGATGTTGTCGCTCCTCACATACCATGGAGCTTTTCAGATTTGCCTCAATACTTTGTTTTGAAATGTTTGTATCCGCTTGATGTTTGACTTCTTAGTTCAGCCCCACAACTGACTACAATAATTCCTTTCTGGCTTTAGAATTTGCTTATATAGTAGCAATTTGTTATACAATGAAAGTTGTGAGTAAGTAGTTAACTGACCACATATTTAAAACTTTGAACCACAATGAAACATGTCAAGACTTGTGAGATACAACAAAACATGTCAAGACTTGGAGATCCAACAAAACTTATCAAGACTTGTGTGATACAACAAAACATGTTAAGACTTGTGAGATACAACAAACGTGTTAAGACTTGTGAGAAAGAACAAAATGTGTCAAGACTTGTAAGCTACTTCAAAACGTGATAAGACTTATGAGACACTACAAAACATGTCAAGACTTGTGAGATCCAACAAAACTTATCAAGACTTGTGTGATACAACAAAACATACCGCGACTTGTGAGATAAAACAAAACATGTCACTTTCACTTTATTTTCCATAAGTTGCTTCTATTTACAGTAAAAAAATTAATGCTTGAATATTTGTAAATATATTGTTGAATTATACAAAGGAATATATTTTGAACGTTTTAGAAATGGTTAACTTTTTTTTCATAATGAATATATTGGTTATTAACAATTATTATAACTTTTCAACATAAAATGTTTTAAGTCTCTCACCAATTGAGTTACATTACAGTTTCAATGTTTCTGAGCGCCCGACAGACTAAAAACACTGAAGAGAAATGACATAAATATTCTTGCGTTTTACAACCTCCCATGTTACAACCACGTAGCAACAGGGGAAAATATTTGACATTGCATCTCGTCAGAGGAGTTTAAAAATGCATGACACAGCCTAGTGCTCGTACAACTGGGCCAAGTGTAGACATCAAAGTGCTCTCTGCATAAATCAACATAACTTTTCGTTATTTATAATGAGTTTTACTAAAAAACTATTAGAATATTTCTGGGGATAATTTTTTCCTCGACAATATTATTTAGTTTTATTAGGATTTTTCGAATATAATAGCTCTTTATTCAGCAATTATATAAATGATATTTTTAATTTAATTTTATCTTTTATTAAAATAAAAATAAAAACGTGTCATACTTCATGCTACTCATAAGTTCCGCGTTTTACGAGTCCTTTATATTAGTTTCTTCCCAAGGTCGTTTATCTTTTTCGCCATTCATGCAATTTCATTACATAATGATTACTCTTCTTATTCTGTAAGTATTGGATCTCGTTGAAGGGGAGTAAATATCTTTGTTGTTTCTCCCTCCATATCTTTGTTATTTCTTCTACTTGATTCTTGATTGTATTTTCTTTAATGGTTAATTTTTATTGATATTCTTTTTCGTACATAATTTTAGTGTTGATTTTCCTACTAGATTATTCTTAGGTTTTCTCAAATGTTCTTATTTTTAAATTTCATTTTGGTTAATCTGATTCAACTAGGCTCTTTTTGGGTAGTCTGTTTCTTTACTTTTTTCAGGGTTCCTCATATTGTCATCGGTTTTTTCTCCAGTTATTTATTGTTTGTAAATAAATTTTGAGCTTGTGAGATGTTCTAAAATTAAAATTAAACACAATTTTTCACAAATACGTTTATTAAATCAACGGAAATGTTGCCATCATGAGCAATACATGAGTTATCCGCTTTTTTGTTTTGTTTTCACAAAATATTTTTCATCTACAGAACGGTTTGACCGATTGAATCGAAACTTGGCATTGTACATAATGAGTTATATAACTTTTTTTTAAATAACTAACCTGATTAGTTGGTTCCATTTTCCATAGTCCGTTTCAAAATGGTGGCTACTTAAAGTTTTTATATCTAAATAATTCAAAAACAGAAAATGTGTAGAGACTTTTTTATAGCTCAAGACAATAGAACGAAGGATTTCGTATCTTTATAAGTAATGAGCACAGTTCCACTTTAATCCTTCATTCGATTGTTTTAAGAATTACAATATTCGATAGGAAATTAAAAGAGGTATAAAAATCTCTTTTCACATTTTTCATAACAATTTTCCGTTTATGAGTTATTTAAATTTTAAACCCCCGCAATTTTGAAACCGGGTTTTTGGATTTTTTGGTTATTTTTTCCAAAGTAGTTCTTTACCTTGTTAGATACCATGTCAAGTTTCAATTCAATCTGTCAAACAGTTCTGGAGATAAGAAATATTTTGATGGGAAAAACAAAATGGTGGATATCTGGGAAACTATACAATTCCAGACATATATTTATAATAACTTTTTGTTAGTTTCAATGTGTGAAACCACCTCATGAAGTTTGGAAATACAATTTTACAACACTTTGTGTAGTTTAATTATTGTAGCTAATGTATCACTGAAGATGACAACATTGTCGTTGAAACGCGTTTGAATTAAACGTATTATTTGTGTTCAAGGTTCAGTTTGAACAATATAGTTTAACATCTTGCAAGGCCTAAGAGACCAACTTTTTGGTATTACATGTAGATGATCTGTTTATTACTTTGTATGATGGGGCTGGGTAAGTACTATAATGGCCCCATCAATTTGTTTTTATAAGGCGATGATAATGCGAAGGTTTTTTGCTTTAAACTCCAAGAAGAAAAAAAACACAATTTTAGTTGCACCAATACTTTACGGGCTTTGTTTTATGACAAAAAATTCTTTTAAAGCACAAATTATTTTGTTTTTAGTTTAATTTGTATAAAATAATAGTGTAACCTATAACGAAAAATCTCTTCAATTAGTGGTAGTTTCCTAGAATCCGGGTTTAAGTCCTAGGCCTACTTTTCTTTCATTATGTTATAATCAGATTCAATGTTTCCAGTTCTATTGACACAGCTGCTTTAGACAAAAAGCTACTTTTATTCTATTGTAAATCACCAGATGATTCTTCTTTCATACAAATTTCTTAACTCTTTAACCAACTTTAAAAAAATTAATCCTGTAAAATATCTCTGAACGTACATCCTCAAGTCATTACTGTTAATCCTTCAGCACAACGAAGTAAACCATATAGAAAATATTACTTGTGTATATAGAAAGCAGATTTTCATAGCAAACCTCAAAATGGAGTAATTTTTTAATAATATTTTAGATATAAAATATTAGAGGACTTAAAATTAGCTTTAGTAAAAAAAAAAAAAAAAAAACTATGATAGTATGAAGGGAAGGAAAAGAACATTTTAAGTAGTCGACAGCGAAAGTATAAACAGGTGTAAAGCTGAAAATATCTTGGAGATAAAACTTAGAATGGAACGACCTACGAAGAAATATAGAATCCTACCACAGCAGCTGTTACAATAATGATTCTATTTAGACATGTATAGCAAACAACCTAAACATGTGAATCGTGAGCACTGCAGTGAAATTCTGGCTGTTATAGTGAAGTTTCTGAGATTTAGAAGGAATCTATTTTTAAGCGTAGATTTAGGGATGAATGTGATTAAAATAGAGAGGATAAAATGATGATATTAAGTGGCGGATGAAATTAGAAAAGTATCAGAAAAAGGCTGTCAGGGAAATATCTGGAAAACCTAGATATCACATTAATTTAAGATGGCGAACTGTTACTGACCTTTACAACCTTAGGATAGGAGATATTCAACTATCGGAAATTTTTTCAGACTTTCAACTCAACGATTTTTCTCTTTTTGTATTAAAATCCCTTTCATTTGTCATTAAATGATGTTTCTTAATATTAGGATTACAAAAAATCATCACAAATAAGTTTGGTGGTTATAAATAGCGTAATCGATAGCGTAAGTCAATTTGCGGATAACGTTCATAACCAATGGTCATAACAACTTTGTACTTTGTTTACTCCCTTATTTATTTACTAGCTGTACCCGGCCACGCGTTGCTGTGGCTCATCTGGTTAAATGGAAAATAAATAAAAGACATAAATAAAATAAAAACTAACTATATTAAAGAAAATTTTATTTCCAAAAAAAATTAAAAATTGTATCTATTACTTATTGTTATGTCATATTAATAATAATAAAAATATATATAATATATCAATTGGTTTTGTATTTATATCCATACTAATATTATAAAGACTTAAAATTTATTTCTTTGTTGTATGTATGGGGTTAATCTCTGGAACTACTGAACCAATTGAAACATTTTTTTAAATAAAAAAACTACACAATCCCAGAGTAACATAGAGTAGGATTCATTTTGATAAAAACATTTTTTATATTCCATAGGCTATTTGTAAATTTATTTTGAAAATCGTAAAGAATCGTTGGGCATTAAACCCAGCGTCTAGCAGCTGTAGTATCAATAAATAAACAACATTATGAAAAACTAAAAAATTACTATTGAAAGATGAAATTTATAAATATCAATAGAAACGTACTATGCCAAAGATGTGCACAACAACATAAATTATATGTGTATGTTGCCATTAAGGTAGGTAAAATAAATTAAATATAATTTTAGGTTAGGCCTAGAAAGATGAACCAATACATGTTTCTTGAATGTAGCCCTACCTATTTGCATTCATTACCATAGCAGCCAATTTAATAAAATAACTGATGAAACAGTTGATTCGGATGTCCAGCTAGTACAAATAATATTTTTAAGTTAGGCCTAGATTGAACCAACACATGTTTCAACACACACAAACCAATAAAAGCTTGCGTTAAGATATTTAAAATTAGAAAACAATATGTTACAATCTAATTTTAAAAAAAAGACATATTAGAATTTAATAGTAGGCCTAGGCCAATTTATATATGGTAAATGATATATTTTATAAATTGAAAATTGCCTCTTTTATTTATAACAATACAAAATCTCTGTCCTAATTAATATTCCCGAGAAAATAACATTGTGTACAATAACCTGTTTTAAAAAAGTTATTATTTATATAATACAATTTCTATTCATATCGGCGAAGAAAGTCCCGCGATATTCTTCTCCAATCACAAACTTCTGTGGGCGTGTATTTTATAACTAACGTCTTGCTTCTAATGGTCGCCATCTTAATTCCAGATTTTCGTTCATATTTCCACAGATTATGTCTTTGTTATTAAATATTTATATGAACTCAGGTGATGTTTTATATTTAGAAATATCTACTTCGTATTTCTGTATATCTCATTTTGTCTCTAGGTCTTCTGTATTTTTATAATCGGCGAAAGATCGGAGTTATATTTTCAATTCGGTTATTTTCCAAGTTGACCTTTCACGTCTAGATAAAAACAAATTATTTAAGTTTTCTTGTCTTTAACTGTGTGTTGTTATTTTTTATGGATTAATCAAATTCTTAGGAGCAAATTTAATATAGGTTTTGATTTGTTTTAGATTGACAATTTTCTGGATTAGTTATAATTGGGTCGGAAAGTATTAGATTTAGAATTTGTTTTGATTCGAGTCTTATCTTTTTGCCGCTAGGCGCGTGTATGTTGACGTTTAAAATTAAATGAATGAAATTGACTTTTTTTTTCTTTTTGTATTTAATACTCTTTAAAATTAAAATTTCGCAAAATCCTTTCTTAGTGAGCGTCTATGACCTCATACAAATATGCCTTTAAATTTTGGTATCAATATCTTTGTTGGTTTTTGCTCTACGTTGATTCTCTGTCAGTCATTCAGTCAGTCAGTCAGGACAAAGCCGTTTATATATGTAGTGATTTCCTTATTCTATATCCATTCTATACCTACAAATGCCGATAAGAACAAAATACAAGCGTCTAATGCCTTGTAAACCATGGAATCAATTAACAACATTCATGTTTTTGGGATGTTTGGTTAAAAAAACTCATTTCTCTGATTAATTTTCAATTAAGAACATCATTTTCTAACAAATGTAAAAGATTCGATTAAAGCACTGCAAAAATGGGGCAGAAATTCCGAAAAGATCGAAATAATATTTATTGTAATATAAAATTGAATAAACTTCTTAAATTTGTGAAAAGGGTATCAAACCTGCTTCATGGATTAGTTTAGTTCCCACAGGATAGTAAGTTTTTACAAATATATATTGATTAGATTAAAGAAGAAATCCGAAATTATGTTAAGCAAAGAACAAAAGTGTCATCCTTAAGAAAGAAGTGCAATAATATCTGTATTTGTGTTAAAGCAAATAATTGAAAACAAGAGAGAAACCCACTATTTATAGACTTTTGAATAGCTTTCAATCAAATTAACAGAGATAAACTTTGTACCATAATGAGGAAGAGAGGTACTACGTCATCTAGTTAATCTGAAAAGTTAATACAACAATCACCCTGGATGGTGCTGTGGCACAGCATATCAATCAATCAATATTTATTGCCAACAAAGCTGCATAGTAACGTCAAGTTTATAGTACCAGATATTAAAGAATGAAAAACTTTATAAACAAATCTACATACTACAGATAAAACAAAAAATTGTTTAATACAACTCGTAATAGCCAATTTATTCTTATATAATTAATTTCATTTTTCATATTTTAAAAAAGAAATATTTTTTTATTTCTAATCTGTGACGTAGTCATATTAATCTAATGCGACACTGTTGCCAGATTTATTATGATAGTAAACCGACACGCACGAAGACTCAAAGGACTGTTGAATCGGGTCTGAGACGTGAGACGCTTGGGTACCGCGCCTCAAGCCCGATGCAAGTCGGGCTTGAGGCGCGGTACCCAGGCGTCCTGCAGTTGAAGGCAGGACCTGGGCCAAGATGGACGGAGAATAAGCTCGTTCCACATTTTCAGTTTGACAGTTTCTTTTAATAACGTCTGGGCAAATTACCGAGTCTGGTAGCGTTACGAGTTAAACTACAATTAAGTCCTGCTCTAGTAGTTCTGAAGTTCTCTCGTTTTACTGTGGTATTGTCCTAACTATGGTGGTAGGACAAAGGTTCCCGTATGAGTCAGTTAAAATTTAAGTTCCATTATTGTTTATATTTGTAAAATAATGATCAAATCTCATTACCTGGTGTACTGGTTGGTTTGGAAGGGTTAAAAGTTGTAATATGCTAGTATCCAGAGATCCGCGAACCTGTATTACAAAACGTGGTGGCTAAGATAGGCTTGTCGAAAGTCCGCCATTTTTTCTAAACTCGTTATATTTACTTCCAATAGATAGTGCCCTTATAATCGTTGCAATGATTGCACAATTTCAAAAAATTCGTTAACGAACAGGCAATACTATTTTTAGTATTTATATTGACGATGCTGTGAAGATTACAGTTTACTTTCGAAATAAAAATTTGTTTGATTTTGTTTGTTTTTGTTTTTTAAAGACAAAAACATCTCGGTCATCATTGCCTTATAAAAAAGGTAGAGAAGTGCATACAATAAAGACTCCTTGAATACTAGGCGTCGGGGTCGAAAAAGAACAGATGTTGGTCAAAGTCTGATAGGAAAGATGAAAGACAGGGATCTATCTCGAGATATCTACAAAAAGAAATTCACCTTGTTAGTACATTTATTCACTGTCTCGATTATTGCTTAATAAATTAGATACGAAAATTAAAATTATGGATCGTTTGAAAATTTCAACAGAAACAAAAATTGTAGTAAATAAGAATACAGTTGAACAGGTTAGTCACTTTAATACCCTAGGATTTAATATCACGTACAATTACCATTATCCCATTGAAAATAAATTGCAAGATGTGGAAGGGAAGTAGTGTACATCTAAAAACCAAACTAGGATAAAGTTTTACAAAATTCTGTAAGTGAATCTTAGGGTATGATAGGGCGTCAAAGGAATCAAGTTCAAGCAACTGAAATGAGATTTCTAAGAGCAGTGGTGGGGTGTAGTTCGATCCAAGGATATTTAGCAAAAATCGTATTGTACAGAAGATGGATCTGGAATGATCTTGTTAGAATGAACGAAATCAGGTATGAATAGCAAAAATATCAACCAGTAGGGGGAAAAAATTTGAGTCGACCAAGGAAAAGAACGGTAACGTGAATTGAAGGAAAAAGAAGCACCATGTCTTCTGTTGTCTTATCGACTACGTGTAACTTTTATTTTCCAAACTAAAGATGTGACTAGAGTTTAATTTGACCCTCAAGGTCTCTCTACGAGCTTGGCAATACCGAGGGAACTAGCTGGATCTACACTTTATTCGCATAGTGTTGGTTTATAATCCTCTTTTTCAACTTTCTTATAACATCTCTACCAACTCTACGTTTTCCAATCTTGACGCTAGAGGTATTTTTTTTAAAAACCTTTAAGACCTTTGAAGAACAAGAAATAAATTACGTAATTTGGAAGACATATCCTTTTTAAATAATAATAAAAAGGATAACGCTAGATGTTGAATGTATGTCCATATGGGTTTGCTTTTTCGTGCTACCTTTACACTTCCTTCGTTAGACAGTATAATTACCTGTTTTTCTTTGGCGAACAATTCATTCATTTAACAGTCCACTATTTACTTAAATTGCCGGACAATTAGCGTGCATTACCACTAATAGATTCCTAAAACAATGTACCTGTCTTAAATGCACCATTGTGTCGTACTTCCTTATTGGACAATCATGTTAATCATTTCCACTTGTGACTGCATTCTTTCTTAGAGTTGGAGTTTTCTCACGATTTCCGTTATTGCAAGTTGACTTGTATTGGAGGTCAATAGAACACCACGATTGCATTTTATACAATTTAAAACTATTTTACGTCTAATATTTCAACGTTTAAGACAAATCTTATAAATTATATTAGAATATAAAGTGATAATTCTCCCAACTACAATTATAGCAACAACAAAAAAGTAAAAATACAATACTCTGACGTACAGTTCGATAAAATTATATTATCATCAGACGATTCTTTTTTCAAACAAACATTTAAATCTAAGCTAACGTAATTAATGACCTACCAACCCTCTTTAGCGCCTGCTACCAATTTGTAACTTTAACGTTACAATTAACTCTAAGCTAGGGTCTACTTTTTGGAAAGCGATACTGCCAATATCCATTTTGAGGTCTAAATAACTTCCTCCAGAACTGCTCATGCACGATAAGATACCCAGCTGTAAAGTGAGTAATATTATTAATAATAAATTAGCGAGTGGAGGCTCCGTGTAAGCTTCAAGGTCCGCCAAAATCTGCTCCTTAAATCTATACACATTTAAGAGGCTCTTTATGGCCTAGCCAAAGTGAAGAGAGTGAGATGCACAGAAATTTTGTTTAGAAACCCTGTGTAACAACCGGTAACAAACTTACTCTACTGTTCTCTGTTTGAAGTTATTTCTTAATGAAGGAAGTTCAAATTTATTATTATTCATTTTCGGACATTTGCCATCATTTGTGTGTTAAAAATTCAAAAAACAACGTTTCCGGAATAAGAATCAATTCCCGTTATCAAGTGACTAAAAACTAAAGAAACGTGAAACTAGAAACTAAGCCTATGTAAGAAGTAAAATTAAATAAGAATACTGTACCACCAACCTTAATATCTTTGATACAACAACACGTACTTGCCGTTAGTTGTGTGTTTACCGTGATTGTGTTTTTTGACTTCTCAGTTTCAGCTCTGAGATGCATGCTTAGATATTGGTTGGTGGTATTCTTATTTAATTTTATTTCTCACATAGGCTTAGTTTCTAGTTTCATGTTTCTTTAGTTTTTAGTCACTTGATAACGGGAATTGATTCTTATTCCCGAAACGTCGTGTTTTGAATTTTTAAAACACAAATAATGGCAAATGTCCGAAAAATGTATAATAATAAAATTACTCTACTGGAGAAGATCGCTTGATCTACCAATACAATTTAACATTTCCTTCGTCGCCCAAGGAACCAACTTTTGGGTGTTACATTTGGAGGAACTGACATTGTATGATGAGGCTGAGGAAGTACCACGACCACGCTCATTAACTTGTTTTATAACAAAAAGAAGCTTTAAAACATACTTAGAGTAGTTCATTAGCGTATAGTGTCGTGTTATACGATATTATGTTATAAAACAAAGTTTACGGTTTTGAAAACAGTTGGTAACATAGCAATAAATAAACATTAGAGTACTTGTTACTGACATTTGTTTTGGTCATCTGTTATTGTTGAAAACTATACAGAGCCATGATTTCCACTGTATACATAATACGACCATATAATAATGAGAATCTACATCCACATATATAATAGTTAAAGGTTACAATTTGCTGCAGAAATGTTGAGTACAAATTATGTTAATTTAAACATAGTTGACAGAATAAATTGTTCAAAAACAAAGCAGAAACTGCTTTTTATACCCGTACACAAAACTAAAACTAATCATTTAACGGTTTTATAATATTAAAGAAATTTCCGAGAAAATCCACAAATTGAAAATGTATCAATAAAATGTCTTTTTTTATTGACCGATTCTCTTTTATTTCTGTAAAGACAGAAAGAAAATCGTAAAACCTAATTAGGGAATAAACTACAACCCTGGAACAATTACTTTGTATCTGTGTCGTAAAATTACAGTCGGGGTGTTGAAGCATCGAGTATTAAAATAACCTAAACTATTTACGATACAATTAGTAATAGAGGGGTGGTAATACAAAGTCTGAATCTGTTTAAAATATGTGTTAAAAGATTAAATAAAGCTGGTATGTGTGAGAAGACTTAAGTGGTTATATTGTACTGGTTAATAAGGTATTGTGAACTCCCCCATGACAGACAATAAAGTGACCTCACATATAGAGTGTGTTCCAAAAGTCTTACCTTACGATGTGGAGCTCTCCTTGATGACTGCCACTCTCTCTCCTGTCTCTCTCTTTGATTTTCTAGCTTCTCACACCCATTCTTCTCAGGTCAGACTCCACCTCTTCCAACCGTGATCTTCCCACACCTCTTCTTCCTTGTGATGCACTTCTCTCTTCCATCCGCTCTACATACCCCAGCCACTTCAGCCTTCGTTTATCTTACTCGAATCACCAGATGTACAGTGCTTTTAATCCTTCAATTCCCCTCCATAAATCCTCTTCAAAATCCTTCGTTCCCATATCCACATCCTATCCTCTTCTTTTTTGGTTATTATCCAAGATTATATAGGAGAATCGATTTCAAAATAACCTTATATATTTCAGCTTTTGTCCCTGAAGGAAAGTCTACTAAAATTCTATATATATTTTTTTGTAATGACATAAAAAATTGTATAAATATTTATTGTAGTCTTAAATTTAAAGCTCAGCTCTATACTGCGATGGAGAAGAAATAGAGGAGGTCAACACTTTTTCTTACTTGGGAAGTGTTGTTTCACCAAGTGGAGGAGCTGATAATGATGTGAAGACTCGCATTAAAAAAGCAAACGCCGCCTTTGTACAACTGTACCCGATTTGGCGAAATCGAAACATCTCAAAGAAAACGAAGCTTCGCATCTTCAACACAAATGTTAAGTCTGTTTTGCTGTAAGTAAGCGAGACGTGGAAAGTTACAAGTTTAATTACGTCTCGGCTGCAAGTTTTCATCAGTAGGTGTCTTCGCCGTATAATGAACATTCATTGGCCTGAGAGCATTACAAACGTGGATTTATGGAGAGAAAACAGGTCAAACTTCAGATTCGAGAGAGGAAGTGGAGGTGGTTAGGACATACACTGAGGAAGCCAGACGGAACCATTGAGAAAGAGGCCCTAGATTGGAACCCGCAAGGTGTCAGAAGAAGAGGTCGACTCCGAGAAACCTGAAAGAGGACCATTATTAAAGAAGCAAAAGAGGTTAACAAGACTTGGGGAGAAGTGAAGGCACTTGCTGGAGACAGGGACAGATGGAGAGCTCTTCTGGACGCCCTATGCTCCAATAGGAGAAATAAGTCAAGTCAATTAAAGCTCAATTTTCAGTCAAAAACTGACAACCTTAAAATACTCGCGACCCTCTCGGGAAGCGATGTGTAGCTGAGTGATGAGATTATTTTTGATTTATTACATTTTGTTGAAATGGAGAAATTAAACAGAGAGTTGAAAAAATGACGTTAGCTTCCCTAACACTTTGGAAAAATCTTTTAGTAAAAGCGCTTATCACGTAAAAAAATGTTGACGAATTCACATTTCAACAGCTGATTAACAATGCTCGACAGTTTTGTTTGCGCTCCAAATAACGCGTAGGACTAAATTTAGTTTAGTAGCTTGTAAATGCCTAACAGCGAAATATATGTCGTTCAATAAAGCTCTTTTGTGGAACTAAATAATTGTTAAATTATTTCCATTAAATAAGTAATAGTTTTAATAATTTATTTATTTAACATATTATAATTTATAATTTATTATTTATAATTGCAATAGATTTGAGCTAGTTTTTATCTGTTCCACAAATTATTTATTTAAATTATAGTCCTGCATTGGTATTTACACTTCTTAGACTTTGCCTACTTAAGTTTTAACAATAAAAATAACGGAAAATTGCTTCTCAAAAACGCACCTAAGAAAGTTCATGCGACTTTAACTTCTCAATGCTTGGGTTTATGAAAAAATAGCTGAGAATATAATAGTCTTAAAATTTGGTACCAAATCTGAAAACACGTGTAGTTTCCAAAAGAAATTTTAAAGTTAGATTAGGTTGGGTCATTTGAAATGTGAGTCTCCAATAGAAATTTTGATGTTAGTTAGGTTAGATTAGGTTAGGTATTTGAAATGTGGGTTTCCAAAAGAAATTTTGAAGTTATGATGGTTTTTTTTATGTACTGGGCTGTGATAGCCTTCGTCAGAGGCCTCACCGGCGTCGACCTAAAGGTCTTTTGCCGCCCCCAGTTCCTTCCTACACCCACTCAGTAATAACTGCCATCCTTATAAAGGAACAGATACTACCTATAGGGTTGTCTAGGATGGTTTCCATCTCCTTCCCCGGAGGGCCTAGAGAGTATAGCCTGGCTCGTCCTAACGCCTCACACTCTAAGAGAATGTGTTCTGCGGACTCTTCAGCCAAACAACATTTCCTGCAGCAATCCCTATCCTATGTAGGTGTTTTCTGAGGTGACAGTGGCTCGTTAAGAGCCCAACCACCCACCTCTGGTTATCCCTTCTGAGAGATATGAGTTGTTCAGCATGTTTCTTGCTTGGTCTAAGTAGCCTCTTTGCAAGTCTACTTGTAGTTGAATTTAACCAGGCCCTATTCATCCCCTCCCGTATCCATGTATCAACCGCTGCTCTGGCATGTCCATAGGTTATCCCGAACACCGGTTCCGGGCCCACGAAAGGGGATTCTGAACCTGACCTGGCTAATTCATCTGCTCTCTCATTTCTATCGATACCTGAGTGAACAGGAACCCAGCCCACAGTGACCGTGTTCACCTAACTAAGCTTTATCAATGATGAGATGCAGTCCCATACCTGCTTCGACTTTACCCTAGTCGTGTTTAGTGCCTTATTGCAGCTTGACTGTCTGTGAAGATCACAATGTTCTTACCTGTGTATTTCATTCTTAGATTCTCCTTGATACATTCATAGATAGCACCTACTTCTGCTTGGAAAACAGTAGCATGCTTACCTAGGCACAGAACGATGGAACTCTCTGGGTTAATCCCATTTATGCCACCGCCCGTACCCATCTCCGTTTTCGAGCCATCTGTAAACCAGACTATATCCTGCTCGTTATATAACCTCTTTCCAGACTCCCATTCTTCCCTCGAGAAGATCTTCGTCTTGAATGGCTTATCTAATGAAACATTAGGTATCATGTGATCTGAGGGCATGTCTAACACTTCCTTGTTGACCACTTGATTTATCCTGCAGTGTCCGATCGCAGGCCATCTCATTCTCCAGCAACCCGTTTGCTGCAGTCTATATGCACTCATCCTGGCTTGTCCCCAAGTTATGTTAGGTTATATTAGACCAGTTCAGTTTAGGTTAGATTACTTAAAATGTGGGTTTCCAATGGTAATTAGCCAGCATATTTGAAAATGGGTCTCATTTCTAAAACTTTTCAAAATAGATTTTTTAATTTAATTAGTCCAAAAATAGAAGTCGAAATTTTTTACGACTCCAAATTTACCCTATACTTCGTATACTGATAAGTAAATTTACATTTTATAGCGTATGTCTAATTAAATTTTAACAATGGAAATTACGGAAAATTGGTTCTCAAAAATGCACCAAAGAAAGTTCATGCGACTTTCACTTCTCAATTCTTGGGTTTATAAAAAATATCTAAGAATAAAAACGTCTTAAAATTTGTTGTAAAATCTGAAAACGCCATAAAAAGGGTTTCTAGTACAAATTTTAAAGTTACGTTAGGTTAGGTTAAGTTAGGTCATTTGAAATGTGGGTTTCCAAAAGAAATTTTAAAATTAGGTTAGGTCATTTGAAATGTGGGCTTCCAAAAGAAATTTTAAAGTTACGTTAGGTCATTTGAAATGTATGTGGATTTCCAAACAAAATATTTAAGTTTGGTTAGGTTAGGTCAGGTTAGGTTAGGTTATTTGAAACGTAGGTTTCCAAAGGTAATTTTAAAGTTAGCTGTCATATTGGAAAATTGCTGCCATTTCTAAAACTTTTCGAAATAGATTTTTAAATTCTATCAATCTAAAAATAGAGGTAGAATTTTTTTTACGATTACCAAACTGAAACTATACTTAGTATACTGATAAATAAAAAATACATTTATTATTTTCTAACAATAAATCGTTATTTGTAATATTCCTACGATACAATAGTTGATGATACATGTGAGCTCTCTATTATGTATTAAAACAGCACAATATGTTCAGTTAGTACATAGTACATACAATGCTTAACAAATACGTACGTTCGATTGTGTGGCTGTCATAGTAAACCCCGCACCCACAGTGTTATTCTCTATATCTTAACGCCATGTTTGCAGATAGACTTAAATTAACATAACCTCTTATGTCTAATATTGTGATTTGTGTTGATATCTTACTTTATCATGTTTCTATTTGTTACGATACATTGTACTTGTTTGCATATTGAATTTAATCCTAATCTAACATATTTTATTGGTGAAACACTCAAGATTAACCTACAAAATATTATGGAATTATGATCATTGTTAATAATATTATTATCCGTTCCCCAGAAATCTACTACAAATTAAAACATTTTTAAACGGTTTCAAAATGGCGAATAGTAGTGTATTACTAATTTAAATATTTTATTATTTTCTCCGTAAGTTTTTTTAATTAATTTTTAATTTTCTACAGGTTTAGATTAAAGTTTGTATTTGTTAATAAGTCACCAACTTATGGGAACATAATAATATCTGTATTAAAACACAAGTCGCCATCATGAAACTGGCTACGCTACTTGCTGGACTGCCCCCTTCAATGAATCGGTACAACACCCGCGTCACACCTCAACTTTTAAAGGTTGAGTTTAGCCATCTCTTATTTGACAAATGTGTTCTCCTTTGTCTGATTGCACCAAGGAAGAAATGCGAGCAGTGATACGTTTCCTCATTTCAGAAGGTGTGAAAACAGCAGAGATTATCGTCGAATGCAGCAGCAATGTAGAGAGTTGTTTAAGTGGAAACAAGATCTAAAAAAGGATTGATCGCTGTAAAAGTGGTAGGATTTCTCTGAGTGATGAAAAACTACCTGGTAGACCTTCCACTTCACAGACTAATTACAATATTGAAGCGTTTAAACAAATGATTATCTATAATCGACGAATTAAAGTTGATGAAATTGCAAGTGAGTTAAATGTAAGTCATGGCTCAGCATATTCAATCATCCACGATTCTTTAAACTGTCGAAAACTTGTTAGTTTTGATTTGGTTAGATCTATATAAACACAGAAATTTCGTTAATATTTATTTCGTTTAACGGTAGACTGAAAAACGAACGATTCGTTCTTTAGTACAAAGGAATACAAAACAGTTGGCACTGTGGATTCTATTGATAGATTCGAGAAATTGAGCATCGAGTCGTCAATATCATCCATAAAACATTAGTTTTTTGTTACTTTTGAATCCTTTGTAGTGAATACTTTCATAGACATGTAAAAAAGTTCAGATACCTCTTAACTTTTGACAGTTTGAAGATAAATAAAGTGAATTGTCGGCTCATCGAGAGATGGGGAGGGTAGGTTAACAGTTTAATATTTATCTTTGAATTTGAAAAGTTAAATTCTGATAAAGTTTATTCCGGAAGTTATTTTATAATAATTAAGAGGAGTATTACTATTAATATTTTGATATCATATAATATATTTAAAGTTGCGTACAAATACATTATGATCCTATGAAAAATTAGAGTAAAATCACATTCATTTTAAATTCAGTAGTGAGAGTAAAAATATTGAAATTATAATATGTTCAAGGTCAAGGGTTTAGTTGCTACTTTGACTGATTGTATTATATGTACATAGTTTTTATTAAAATATGGAATATACTTGTACAAAAAATCGTTTAAACGGTCGAAAAAATTTTAAAAAAGTATTTGTGTCTAGTAGGCCTACACTTGTAAATCGTAATATACAAAATCCTTATATCAAATTTAAACTCAATGTCTTATCTATTTCTAGAGTTATAGTAAGTTTTTGTACAAAAACAAAATGGCAGATTACGATCAAACTAAGGCAAATTCGAAAAAAGTTACTGATTATTTTTTAATTTATTTGGATATGTAGAATCGGATCCAGTATAGAATGCTTAGGTTTTTGTGACAGCTATATATAAATAAAAAAATTTAAATGTTAAAAAAAAATCGTAATAATTTAAAAGTCTCTTTAACGTTATTCTGGTAACTTTTTCATTGCTGTAATCAGTTTTTTTAAAATTTCATTTATGAGACTGGTTTTATAAAAATTGTTACTTCCTATTTTGAATTTTTGGCCAACAAAAATATTTAAACTATAATGAAACGCAATTTTTGTTCCAACTTTTATGACACAACTGAAGGAAAACTGTTTTTTTTTAAAGAGTTTTTCATTTGATATATTTCCTAATATTTAATTTCATCCCACCACCCCCACCGCTCCCAAGTAATTAATTTAAATATAACTTATAAATATGTTTATATAAGCATCGTTTTACTGGTAAAGATTAGATTATTAATTATGGTTTCTAATTTAGCCTCTTTTTTAATCGACTTAATCAACAAAATAGGAATAAACTCAATGTCAATCGTCAAAATAGGGCTTCAAGTTTCTACAGTTTGTTTACACTAGGTAACAATGTACACGCAACAAAGCTGTTTAAATTTATTGATTTATCCTAAAACTAGAATTTGTTAAAATTACCCAATAATATGTCAAAAGTTGATTTCTTTAATCCTAAAATTAATAAATGAACACCCTTTCAAATCTTGATTCAGAGGTCAAGATCAATGCGCATTTTGTAGTTCCAGCTTTAGGTAGGCTATCAGATATTTCACAAAGTGAAAAAATGGAAAATATAAATTTTTAACAAAAGTAAAGTTTATCGACTGTTGGAAGTGTATCGAATCTGAAGCATAGCTTTAAAGGCAAAAAAACATCTTTATTACACCATCCGAATGTGTTTTATTATCTTCGAAACAACCCTTAATCAACTTATAAAAGAAGAGAAGTAAAACATTCTCTGCGAAACGCAAGCTTGAAGAAACAAATGTCACACCTACAGCTTACTCCAAACAAACAAACACGCAGACAGTCATTAGTGAAAAACCACCTGAAAGACGGATATTTCAAAAATGAAAAACCTCTTTCATCATTTTTTTAATTTCTCACCGTCTTTTGTTCAGCTTTCTTTGCACAACGAACTTATGTCAGTAGGCATCTAATAAGTAGTCTTTAATGAAAGTGTTAAATTTAATTATTGCGTCTCTACGCTTGAATAAATTTACACCGTAACATATTATTTTTAATTATGATTGTTGTTTTTTAGATGCTTCTAAAGTACATCTCGGTTTATTCTTAATTTTAATATTCTAAATGGTTTATTCCTTTTCATATTCACCCTTTTTTTATAGCTCTAAAGACGTATTAAAAGTTAAAATTTCAAAGTAAAGGAGTGTACAGAATAACTAAGTGGAAACGTAAGAAAGAATTGTGGGGTCAGGAAGAAAGATGTCTAGGGTATAGCTATAGCCGAGGTAAGGTACGAGTCGACGCACAAAACGGGGTAGAGACAGACTTCGATCCGTTTGGGGTGTGCACAACGCGATCTGGTGTGTAACGCTGCAAACCTTACACCCTAGTCCAACTAAATTATATTCCGTGTTTATTTTTGTGTCCACGTTAAACAATACCGTTTACACTGACGTAGAGATTTCAGCTCGTTGTAATAAATTACGAGTAGTCTTGTAGTTTTTTATAAATGTCATTACCGGTGTGTAAAAAAATTGTGTTTGTTCGTAATTATTGCAAAAAGTTTTGTGTAAATAGGCGTGTCTAGTGCTATTGTGCGTATTTTGTGTACTGCGTATGTGATTAATAAATGCTATTTAATTAAGTGAATTTATATTGTTAGTTTATATAATATATATCTCAGTGTTTTTGAAATTCAAATATATTAACCTTTAAATATGGTTTGTTTAAATTACGACGTACAGTTGAATAAGTGACTTCGCAACGTGATACTAAAAAATAATAGTATAATGTAATATATTTTAACGGTATAATGTGAATTATATTGTATAAGTGTTTTTAAAGTAAAATTTGTAAGACTATGTAACATTTCGTTACATTGAAATGTGACTTAAAATTTAGTGTTGAATTTTTTTAATATATATTTCGGTCGAGGGTTTCCTCTATATATCAACGTGTGGTTCCCAGGTGTAGGCGCGCTGCCCTTGAGGCAAGACGAGCGTAATTCCCGCTCTCGTAGTACCCAGTTATCCCGTCTAGCCATCCCATGTCCTGTAGTCATGCAAAATGATTCCCTGGATTCAACATTAGAACCGACAGAAAAGAATAAAACAATTGAATCTAGCACCAACTGGTATCCTTACAATACGACCAACTCGTTTGGTTCGTCGTTTAAACCGCACGTAGGCAGTTTCGAAACGCAAAGGTTCGATCAGAGACCGCATAACTTAGCAATTAGATGCGGTGTTCAAGTCTTACCGCCTGTTGTACCTCCAAGGTCGTTGAATGGTAGTGTGAACCAACCTATAGCTACACCCAGACCTAAACCTAAACCTCCTTTACCGCCTAAACGTGATGAGTTGACCCGGTTAACTACTGTTAGACCTACGATAAACAATCAACCCATTTCAGAACCTGTAAAACTGTTTAGTGTTATTGAACCCTCATCAGCTGATACTCAGACAGTTAGTGCTGAACCTTCACCGTTAGAATCGATAAACAACGAAGAACAAACGGAAAGTCTCGATACATCGAATTTAGAACCAAAAACAGAAAATAATATCGATATTAATAATACAGACGAAACCGATTTAACCTCGGAATTATCAAAATCTGATAAAGACTTGAGCTACGACCATCTCCTAGATCCTGAAAGTCCTTCGTCCGAGGACGGAGCAACTGCTGATATTTGGGTGAGGGCTATCGATTCTCCAATTAAGAAACCCTTAAATAACCATTCATCCTATAAAAACGGTACCGGAAGTCGACATAGTTCAACAGGCGATGAATCGGATGTGAAAGAGTCTAAACCTGTAAAGAAACCGGAAAGAAAAAATGGTAAACACAGAGTAGTTTTAGATAATTCCTATTTGACATTTTATCAAAATCAAGATGATAAGAAAAATAAAGATGAACAGAATAGTGCGGTGCAGGAAACTCCAGTAGAAAGTGTTAAGGAAGATATTTCAGTTGAGAACAATGTACAGAAAGATAATATTCAGTTGACATCTAGTCAGTCATTGTCTCCTAACGTTTATAGTGAAGTTTCATCCATAAGACATAAAAATCGTGTTATCGGAAGTGAGAGTTTACCTTGTAGTAGACCGGGTTCAAGAACGACGAGCAGATCGTCGTCCCCAGCATCGTTCGTCAGTGAAAGACCGATTGGACAGTCGTCTACGACTAAACAAAGTCGGATCAGTGCCGCCGAAGCTTTAGGAGTTGTAGCTAAACCCTGCCCGAGACCGCCAAGCTCAAAACGTTCAAATAATCAAGAATATCGTCGACAGTCGTTAGGCAATTTATCGGATTCTAAATTATCCGTAGGATACGATCGTAACTGTAGCATCTCCTGTACTATCCGAGGCTTGTGGAGTTCGATTGGTGATAATTATCAAGAAAGTCCAGAATATCGTCGTGAACGAACGCAGCGCGGAACGAGTGTCGACAGTCGAACATTATCGCGTATTAAAGTCGATTGCGGACATTCGAATTGGGATCCTATAGAACACGTCCATCAGTATCTGGATCGTGAGAGTAAACCTATTTCCGGATATAGTACTTTGTCACGGATAACAAGATCAAAAGCCGATAGTAAATATTTTGCGAGATCAACAACTCCAGTTCATAGTGGTTATTCATCCGGAGATTCTAGTGCCAAGGAGGATACAATTTGTAAAAAGGATACGAAGTTAAGTAAGGTTGAACACACTTGTAGACCGAAATCAACTTGTAATTGTGGTCACCACGCAGCTTCTTCTGGAAAAGTTGATACAGGAAAAAGAACATTTTCAGTCGAAGAATTGACTACAGCTTTCGCTCGTCAGTGTTCAGAGTTTTCAAGAGCATCTTCCAGTTCTGGTTCTGCAAGAAGTTCTTTTGGTAAATCTCCTCGCGTTACTTTTGCTTTAGCGGAAGACAACATGGGTGCAAGTGGAGGTGCTATATCGAAAACGTCCGATTCAGAACAGAGATCTACTGGCGGTGCGGCGAGGAAAATTCTCAGAGGTAAACAGCATCAATCTCCACAAAGTGATTCAGCTGATGAAGGAGTTGACCCGAGGGTTAGTGGATTACAACACCGGCAGTTCCAAGGCGGCGGGCCGCACGGATCTCAGGTAACTCAAATATACGTTTAACTATAAATTATTCAACAAAAAACTCATTTTACTTAGTTGTTTTGTTTTGTGAACTTTCCTTTTATTCGAGTTTCTACAAAAAGTATTGTAATATTGACGCGAAGCGCTCAATGTGGTTCGTAGATGTAATTTTATAATTTCATTTTACACAAACTTTGTGCCTGATTGTAAGGTTTCAAAGGGAGTTGAATGCCTACTCTTCAGCAAAGCACGTTTGAGCATGTTGAACTCATTTAATTGGTTTTTGTTGAATATATGTTATTTCAAAGATTAAATCGTTCTCTCGAATACGTTCTAACCTTTACATAACAAAATGCATACGTGTAACTGCCAATATGTCACTACACTTAAGATTGAATATTTGAATCTTAATAACGGAAGGAGTGTTTACTTTCACTTTAAAAAATAACTTAAAGACTGAAACAGTTTTGTATTCTTTATATTTACTCACCCAGTATACGAAGTGTAGGTTAAATATGGTAATCGTAAAAAATGTGAACCTTCGTTTTTGACTTTTCTCGTCCGCTCTCGTTGTTGTCTCTAAGTAAGTAGAATATCGTCAACAAAAATTAAAGAAATTTTGCACCTATTGAAATTTTTTTAATTAACTTGAAAATATTAAAATATCGGCCATTTTAAAACAGTTTGTTTGTTCATATCTATATTCAATACATAACATACTAAGTTAGATAAACATCTTCAGTTTTCAATTCTGCATTTAAAGGTATCTATCGGACATCTCTGCGATGAACAGTAGGGAAGTTATAAAAAATGCAATTTCGAACCCTAACTTCTAAAAAAATGTAATCATGTAGTTGCGAGATCTGGGAGGACTGAGTCGGTGAGACGAGCGTAGCGAGCGAAGGGTCTTGACAGAGGCCCGTTAGAACCGATAGACTGTGCGGAGACTTTACAATATTACCAAATCCGAAAGGGTCTTATCGACGTCTAGAAAGTCGATCATATACACAATTTTGATATTCAAATAACTTGTGTAACGACAAGATAAGATACCTTGACCTACTCATACCATTTAACATCATTTCCTTGAAAACCCATTACATTTAGAGGATCTGCAAGTATTACATGTACCTCGATTGTCTCCATAAACTTATTAAGACTCTTTGTTATAGTAAAACTAATTTTCCATAAATTGTATTTCCTTCAAAACAAATAAAACATCGTTTCATTGTACAAAGTTTATTCAGAATACAATTCTGTGATTATCGAAAATCGTAATGAACTAGTGATCCGTAAATGCATTGCCTCATATGTCATTATAATTCTACTAAATGGTTACGATATCGCAACTGCGGCTGTCTACGGAGGTATCCTGGATAATTTATATCTGCAGGGTGGTTTTACATTTATCAATCCTTTTCATATTCCATCCATAAATCAGCTGGTAGTATCACATTTGGAATAGATCTATGAATGGGGCAACGTTGGTGACAAGTTTCGATCGTGTGCGACACTTTGTGGGGTCAAAAATTTTATTTAAAATAATGTATTAGTTTCTGATAAAAAATACATATATTTTTTGAGTAATTTGAATTTTTTTTTTTTTTTTTTTTTTTTAGATGAGTAAAACACACTAACATCAATTTAAAAAAAATATTGTTCCAGATTTATTCGAAAACCACGGTTAAAAATTTAATCAAATCACAATGTATTTTACTTTCATAGGTTGGCAACAGTCAGTTGATTATTGTATTTTAAAACATGTATTTAATATTTCTCAGCTGACTGAAAATACTGTTCAGATGGACTTTTATAGATGTAAAACGTAATTTTGTATATTTACTTTTATCCGAAAATTAGATTACACTTATCTCTGATTCAAATCAACATATTGAATTCATTCTTTTGTTTACATTTATAATATTGTAGCCTTATCATGAGACAGAACTTTGTTTAAAATGTTACCTTGAAAAATATATTTTAATTCTTTGCACTTTTTTTTATTAACAAATTAATTTAATTATCAAAAGAGCACTTCGGTGATATTCACAATAAGGAGAGGATGTTTACTGTCTTAATTTTGTTTCCTGTTTTTGTAGTTCGAGGAATCCTTGTTTTCCTTAGAAGATACATTGTTTTTTAATAGAGAGTATTCATAAAGTATGTATTATATCAAAGAAATTGAAACGGTTGAACATAAAAAGTTCGTTTTCGGTGTATGTTTATACGACAACATTCCAATTTTGATAGATTTAAATTTTGACGACTATCTCGGACCCGCCATCTTGAAATTAATTTTTTTTTAATAGGAATAGGGTCATGTGATACTAGTTTTTACGTTGTTTTTATTTTTTTATTTTGAATTTAATAGTGGATTTTTTTTATATATCTCCTTTCCTTAAAAAGTTTACAATTGGACAAATGAGTTGGGTACTTAACCTAACCTAACATAACATAACCTAACCTAACCTAACATAACATAACCTAACCTAACCTAACCTAACCTAACCTTACCTAACCTAACCTTTAAACCGTATTTACCACTCTTAAACAGTTATAAAATCTACCAACTACTTTAGGAATTGTCTGTGTAGTTAATCTGATATTTTCTTGGTGGGTTGAAGCAATAAATTTTATAACCGTTTATAACTGTGCCAAATAACTTTAGGTCAACCATTTGAGCATCTTGGTAAATCGCAAGTAAAAAAAACCACAGTATGTACATGTGTAAAGGTAAGTATCCAAGTCAAATGTTCTCTAGTGATATTCGTTGGTAACTTAAGGAAATGAGATATAAAAAACGAATTTCACCATTGAACTCAAATTAAAAAACAAATCTAAAACATATGTGTCATGTGATCCTTATTCCTAATTAAAAATTTAACCTAATTTTAAATGACGGATTAAAGATGATCGCCAAAATTTAAAACTATCAAAACTGGAAGTAATTGTCTTATAAACATTATGTTCAGCCGTTTTAAAGATTTGTTTTAAAAATTCCTTACTTTTTGAACACTGTGTATTTTTAATACGATACGGTAAAAGTTTCCAAGTTGTAGCTCTAATATTTTTGATATTGTTTTTTGTACAAAATGTACCTTACTAAACCTAGAATTACTGTATAAATTGCGTTGAAATTTATTTTAAATAGCTGCCATTTTGAAACAGATTATTGGAACAAGTTGTGTATTTTTTTCATATTAGTTCTTTACATTGTCGACTACCGTGCAAAATTTCAACTCAATCGGTTATTTCCTTCTAGAGGTATTAATTATTTAGTATAAAAACAAAATGGCGGATACACCGGTAAAAAATGGGTTTCCAGACTTATGTTTATAGAACCTTTTTCTTTATTTTTACCCGTATAACCCCACCTCCTGAAATATCTCCGCGCATTAAAGAAACACTGTATACTGACCGTGTACTTTGACCTATTTTGTGCCCTAATATAGCTCACATGTTATGTGTTGTGTGTATTAAACCATCTAGACGTCTTATCTACGATTTTTTTTTTCAAAACTGGAATGTAGGCTCGATTTTATAAATGTTAATCAAACAAAATAGCCCAGTAGGCTAAAATTCAAATTGATGGTTGATTTTAAAATGTCAAAAACGGTGGATATATTTTAAACTAAACACTGTGCAAGGTCCACAATTCATCTTTTTGTGCAACTTTCAAATCTGCATCTATTGATGTAGTTTTTTATACGATATAAAATGAGATATTTATTACTAATCAAACATAACCTACAAATTAAGGAAAAACGTCAATAATTAGTAATAGAAATTTTATTGTTATGAGTCAAATTAGCATGTAGATTGTGTTTAATTCGATAAGTTTGAAAATTTCAAAATGGTGGCAGTTGTTGGAAACAAGTTTTTCAACAGCTTTTTTCTGATCTTTGACTTGCTTAAAATGATGTTTTTCTTCTTCTTTTTCTGTTAAACCTTCAGTCATTAACCTCATAAAAGTAAAAAAAGAAAAGAACATAAAATAAAGACGCCTTCCCCCCCCCCCTGACTACTCTAATAGCGTCAGAGTCGAAAAGTAACAAGAGTTGGTCAAAAGAGACCTGCTATAAAAGATGAAATAGAGTTATCTATCGCAAGACTATATGAAAAATAGACGTAGTTCCAGCTAGGTTCCCTGAGGTTTGAGCAGCTGCGTGTACGTTGTGAAACTGGCGACATGTATACAGGGTGATCAAACCAAGATGGCCACCATCAGGTTAGGTTAGTCAAAAGCACTCAAAAATTATCGAGTAAATGGAAAATATCAACATTTTTTATAAATAGTAGATTCTAAACGGTCGGATTCATAAAAAATAATCAAGTATTAAAATTACATTTTCTACCTAAAAACAAAATCGTAAATCATGGTTGAAAAATTATATTGGCAGCCATAGTGTAAAATGACGTAAATTTTCAAAATTTGGATGTCATATTTTTAATCCCCATAAGTATCTCTTACAATTTTTGCTCTTATCATAACAGTAGCTCGTATTACTCTGTAAATTGATACCAAGATCGAGGTCGCCAAACTAGCGGATCTACATAAAATAGTAAACGAAAGTTCCGCCCAAACATGTCAACTTCCTGCCGAATGTTTATTTTATTCAAATCCACATTTTTAAAATCAATATTATGAATTACATTTACTCTGTCTATGAAGATTAAATGATAACACAAGTATTGACTGACAGGTTAGGTTGTTTAATCGTTAACAACACAGATTGTATGAAATGACCCTCCCCCCCCCCCATTCCCTACAACGTCTCTTGTCATGTTTAAGTAAGTAACTTGAATCCCTGAGCAACTGTTGTTAAGTAATTTATTGACCCGACGATGCGGTGGCAAAGGGGTTAAAGTGCGCTTCACGGGGATACTTCAACCCCCCAAATGTTTGCCTACAATAAAAGCTTACAGGTGAAGCCGAGCCATTGTTGTCTCGCCCAGAAATATTCACTCTTCAGAAATGTCATAGAATTCAGTGGAGCTATTACCCTAAGTACTTGATTATTGATTTAAATCACGGTTGCTTAATTGAATAGGCTATGTAGTATAGAAACATACTTGATATCTAGGTTTAATAGTTATCCAGTATTAATAGTTATCTAGTTTTAATAGATATCTAGTTTTATTTGTTATATACTTATAGTAGTTATCTAGTATTAATAGTTATCTCATTTTGTTGGTTTTATAGTTTTAATAGTTATTTAGTATTAATAGTTATATTAAAAAACTAATTTTACTAGATATCTAGTACTAATAGTTATCTAGTTTTATTTGTTATATAGCTTTAATAGTTATCTAGTTTTAATAGTTATATTATAAACTAATTTTACTAGTTATCTAGTATTAATAGTTATCTAGTTTTAATAGTTAGTTTGATTAGTTAAATAGTTTTATCGGTTTTCTAATTTTAATATTTGTCTAGCTTTAATAGAATCTAATTTTAATAGTTATCTAGTAATAATAGCTATCTAGTTTTAATAGCTATCTAGTTTTAATAGTTATATAGTTTTATAGTTATCTAGTTTTATAGTTATCTAGTTTTAATAGTTATATAGTTTTATAGTTATCTAGTTTTATAGTTATCTAGTTTTAATAGTTATATAATTGTAATATTTATATAGTTTTAATATGTATCTAGTTCAAACAGTTATTTAGTTTTAGTTTTTCTAGTTTTAATAGTTATATAGTTATAATAGTTATCTAGTAATAATAATTATCTAGTTTAAATAGCTATCTAGTTTTAATAGTTATATAGTTATCTAGTTTTATAGTTATCTAGTTTTAATAGTTATATAATTGTAATAGTTATATAGTTTTAATAGGTATCTAGTTCAAACAGTTATTTAGTTTTTTTTTTTTTAGTTTTAATAGTTATAATAGTTATCTAAAATTTATAATTATGTATGTTTTGTAATGAATATATTTACTTGTTGGTGCGAAAAAAATTAAAACAATTTTGTAATCTAAAAGAGAAAAAAAATTACGATTATTGGTAGTACCAGTAATAATATTACAATGATATTATTTCGTGTTAGTTAATTTAACCTCAAATCGTATGGTCATTGTATTGGATCTGATATTAGTTTTGAAAAATTGTTGTGTTGTTAAGGAATGTTGGTTTAAACTTTTTTTTAAACAGACATTCTATATCTAAGTTTATTTGAAATTTTCGATCAATTAGTACAAAACTAAAAATCTGCACTTGTCACTACCGATTGTACAGTTCATTTATGAGTAGAAATTCATGACGATCGGTTTACTCGTTGTTGACATACAGCCTTTGTTAAATTTCCATTTCAATCCTGTCCTTACGTCAACATCGATGAAACCGGTATAAAGTTACAGTAGTATAGACAAATAGTAAAATATATGTTTCTAGTCTATATCGTGTCGATTCAGAAGTTACAGTATGGTAACTGTAACAATGACATCACTGAATAATTCTGTTTGACTTTACTAAAGTTACGTCTTTAGTAACATAAGTTTGTGATATTGTCTTTGTTGTACGAATTCCCTTTCACCTCATTTACGTTCTCCCATAGAGAAATGGAATTTGTAAACATGTTTAGTTTTTCGGTGATTAATCCGCGTTTAGATTCCGTAAACTCAAAAAAGTGAAACGATTTTTATTGTATGTGGAGCGTGCAGGTCCAATAAGTGACCCAAGTGGAGCCGTATTTCGAAACATTTCTTCATTTTTCAATAACTGTCATAAAACTAACTTAAGATTTGGAATTTTCTAAAAACCAAAATAAAAATATTGACTTCAACCCTAAAAAAATCGAGTTATTGATAAAATCATGTTTTTTCATTGTTCATGAAAGATTTATTTACTTTTTTCAAAATCTAATCTAGCGATGTCAACTTTTGAAGTGTTAAGAAGTTAATGACTCATCGCAAGTAAATTAAAATTACGGTAGAGTAGTAATTGACAAAATAATAATAATAATAATAATAATAAACTATGACAGCTGTTATTAAAAATTTAATTTTTATTAAATACAAACTTTTGGCACAATCGCATCAGTCTTAACTTTTACTTAAATTCTTTTAAAAAAATATTCTTCAAATTATTTTGTTTTCAAATTTTGCAAAAAGTTGGTAATCAGAGACCTTTCTATACTAACTTATACCCAGTTAAAATTAAATGAGCAAAATTTCATTAATAAATAAAATAGTTTTCTCAAATATAAGCAGTATTGAAATATTTTATGGACATATATATTTTTTGGTTTTGTAAAAAATGAATATGTGAAAAACAAATGAAAATACAAAAGATTAGGGATAAACAAAACAAGTGCAACTTTAGCTGGATTAAAAACTGAAAATAAAATAGATGAAAAGAGAAAAACGATAAGTCAATAAATTGTATTAATAACTGAAAATTATGTATATGAAAAGATAAAAACAAATTTAAATCGATATGTAACATAAATTAAAGCCGATGATAATAACAAAACTCTTATAACAGAAAATAATGTAGATGATTAGCAGATATAATATAGAAAATAAAGTTAAAAGTATTCAATAAGAATTAATAAACGAAAATAAAGTACATGAAAATTAAAAAAAACAATAAGTAAAAAATTATATAGATATATAGGCCTAACAGAAAACAAAGTAGATGAAAAGATTTAAAACGTAAAAATTTAGCTGCATTAATAACTAAAAATAAAAGGAATAAAGACATAAAAACAATAAGTCAAAATTTACTTAGGTGTAACAAAATATAAAGCAGATGAAGAGATTAAAGTCTTGTGTAACAGAAAATAAAGTAGGTGAAAAGGAAAATGGTTTAATAACTGAAAATAAAATAGATCAAAAGATAAAACAATAAGTCAAAATTTAGCTGGATTAATAACTGAAAATAAAGTAGATAAAAAAATTCAAAATGGGTTAAAAAATCTGAATAAAAAGTTAATTCAAAGTGCCACGTACACAAAAAATTATCGTAAGTTAGATATATTATCATCATGAATGGATTAACATATTTCGAATTTTCTACTTGAGTAGTTTGTAACACATCGTCTGTTCAACAATTATAAGAAAATGTTTTACAAACACATCTTACTGTTAAATAAACCGATGAACATAACAGTTTGTTCTGAATCGTTAAGATTAATATTTATTTGTTTTCCCGCCATTGTTGTATTGATGATCCAATTCTGCGGTTGAATGAATTCAACTACCAAACACAATGCTCATTCACCACAATAATTCAAAGCAATGGAAACACTTGGAATTCTCAGAGACAAATTTATCAGAAAGTTATTTGTTCTAAGGTGAATTATGGTGCTATTATTATTTTTTTGTGTAACCGCGTTAGGGGTACCCCAAATGAATATTTCAGCAAAGATACATTTTTTATTAGGTACGATATAAAAAATTCAATTGCCTCATTATTAATATAATGTATTTATAATACAGGGTGATTCAAAATTCCAAGTCAATATTTTAGGAGTCGAATCAAGAGCTAAAAATAAGAGAAACGTTTATATAAACATAGATTCGGAAATGCTTCGTTTACGCATGTCGGTAATGTATTTATTTATTTTATTTTTTTATTTTATTTATTTATTATTTTTTTTAATGAAAAAATAAAGATATTAAGTGAACATTTTATATACCCTTTATTTATGTAACTTTTTACCAGTTACTAGAAAACCAAGACTTTATTTTATACATTTTTAAAATGGCGGAGTTTTTAAATGTTTAATGTGGAATATCTCGAAAACCATTAATATTATAAAATATTTGCAAGACAAAATATGTTTTCTTTTAACGAAAAATAAATGTCGTTTTATTTTTTCTGTAGGGCAAATGATAACCAATTTATCAACATAAAACAATAAAATATTGAAATTAGTAATAATATACAAGGGCATTTTTGAATCGTTCTCTATATTATTTTGTAACCTGTTTATACGCTTTTTTAAATATTAAATAGTTTTTTAATTCTATTTAATTTTTTTTTGCAACAACAAATAAAAGACACTTTCAATGGACTTTCACATAAATTTTCCGGTAAAATTGATTTATCTGCAAATATTATGATTATGATTATTTTTGATGTAACCGATTAATCTTAAAATAGTGTATTGTAATACAATATTATCCTCAGCAATCATATGATTTTCCCAATTTTAAAGTAGTTTTGCCCATTTTCCAGGCACCACCAAGTATCTCAAATACAATTTTTGAGAAATTCTCGTGCAATTTTTTGATGAAACACTTAGATCGTTGATTCAAAATAAAATTTCATTTAGTAATAAATTATTAGTATTTCTATTTAATATATTTTTTTTTAATCCAATACTTTATCTGTGTAGAAAATTTTAATTTGTATCAGTAGTATAATTTTGTTTTTAAAATCCCCCCCCCCCCAATCAAGAAACTAATAATGTATTACTATAAAAATGTAATCGTTATTTAACTTGTTTTTACTTTGCACAATATTTACTGTTGTTCAGGTTGTAACTGATAATGTTTGAAAAATAAGCGAAACACCTTTCATTATAAATGTCACCATTACGTATTGATTACCAAATACAATACCACTGCTTTCAGTACGAAATACGTTATAAATAAATATTGAACTGGATTTGTGAGATAATATTAGATAGAATAAAACTCGAACACTACATCTCACAAAAATTACGTTTACGAAATACGTTATTTGGGAATTTAATATAATTTATTAATTTATTTACACACCGAACACTTGTGTAATAATTAAATTAATTATGCAACAACATAATTCCACCGTAGAAGAATTAAATTTAAAATGTTTAATATTATAAGCTTTACACATTTGAGTTACCTAATCCTTTACAAATTTAAATTTGTAATCGTTAAAACCCCAAGATTTATAACGATATTAAATCTCTTTAAACCTTTGAAATTAATTAAACCTAACAAAACTCAAGGTATAAACTAAGAACAACAATTAAGAAGTATACTTAAGACAGAACTTGTTACTAATTGAAGGAATTAAATTGTATATTACTCATTTTTTATTGCTTTCAACGTCTGTCTATGAAATAAGTCAATTGCATTTGAATATTGTAATTGATTTTATGATTAAAAGTAAATTATTGGTTTTTTTTATGTTTCTACAAGAATGTACATTGAACGCTTACTGACTCGTTTCGTATGAACTCTATTTTCAAAATCTATTTAAGTATTGCTTCGTCCCTCATAGGAGTCGTCTTAAATAACTCAAGAAACTTCCCCCTTCTCTACTTGCCGGCTCCGCCCTCTTTTTTTACCTTTAGACTCCACCCTATATAGCAACACGGTCTAACAATCACAGAAGAGGGAGAAATCTACATGTAGAAAAGTAAAGACGACTCCTTTAAGGGACAAAGCAGTAAGTAAATAGATTTTAAAAATAGAGTTCATCCGAAAACCATCAGCAGAAGTTAAGATACAGTACTAAGAGTATCAGATAAATATAATCAAATTAAATATAGAAATCAAATGTAATTTCATTCTTTCTGTTTACAAATCAATTATACATAATTTTTAACAAATAAAATACTATTGTTGACCTATAATAGAGGTCCTTAAAAATAAAAGTTTTTGTATTAAAGTCATTTCGCAATTATCCGCAGTAGCTTCAGACTTTCACAATTTAATTTGTTGCAATAAGTTAAAGCGTAAACAAATTCTAAATATTATTAACTTTTCAACCCTTATTTAAAGCAAACAGTTCTTTTATTTTAGATTATTGTTTGATTATTATGATTGAAATAATATATTTCAAATTTTATTAGACAATATTAATCGTGTAATTTTTGAAATATTGTCTAAGAATATTGTTTTTACTTTTTCTTTTTATAATATGTAGAAAGTAATAAAACAACTGTAAGCTTACTGAGTGTTGTGTTAACAACTTTATATTATCTGTTACGCTTTTCAAAATTTCATCTAAACGGTATATACATAACACATAAGGGGATACAACATCCAATGAGCCTTGTGGTTTATAACAATATCAAAGAAGTAATTGCCAAACCACAAATAAAGCACTAACACAATTAACGTTAGACAATTTAATAAATCCTTATGTACGTTTCGGTAACATAGCTACCATCCTTCGAGGGGTATAAATTAATACTTTAGAAGGTATTTCTACTCGAAATTATATTATAGTAGTTGGATTGAGCGACACGAAGCCCATCCCACTTTCTAGGTAGGCGGGAAATCGGTTCTGACTACAGTGGGAGGAGCGTACTTACGCTTGACCCTTTATAAGTCTCACTGTCACATTTAGTTTAGTTTTGGTTTACATCCCTCTGAGGGTGGTTGCTATTTTACCGAAATGTACATAACGGTTTATTAATCTGTCTAACGTTATAGTTTTGGCGTTCTATTTGTGGTTTGAGGAATACTTACTATAGGCCTAAGTGAATTTAGTGTTTAGATATTTTAAACTCATTATATTTATTGGAAATAAAATAATTTGTTGATTATTTCCTCTTAACCATCTTCACATTTTAGATTAGTTCCAATAATATAATATGCGTTTATTTAGTTTTTAAACTAACGTTATTAAATTTGCAATGAGAGAGAGAGAGAGAGAGAGAGAGAGAGAGAGAGAGAGAGAGAGAGAGAGAGAGAGAGAGAGAGAGAGAGAGAGAGAGAGAGAGAGAGAGAGAGAGAGAGAGAGAGAGAGAGAGAGAGAGAGAGAGAGAGAGAGAGAGAGAGAGAGAGGGGGAGGGGGAGGGGGAGGGAGAGGGAGAGAGAGATTATTCACATTTCAGATTATGTTTGTCCCAACAACTCCGTAAAGTATAATTGTGTTGCAATATAAGTTTAGAGGAATATCCTTTTAGTTAATTAAAGTTATTATTAAATTCTAAATATAACTATGAAAATTAAACTTAAATGCACTAATGTTATCCATCCAAACGTGAACCAATTAATCGTATTTTTTCTACAATTTCTTTTCATTTCAGAGTTTAAAGTTATTGACAATTCCCAAAATTGAAAAACTATCTAAAATTCATATCTTAGGCTATAGGTGTTTGCAATTAATTGTACTTTGAAATTACTATTTGAATATCGGGGGGTTTATCATTAGTCACAGTTTTATTCTGAATTGCTCACAAGTCCAGTTAGTTATTGATTAGTTATCTACAGGCTTGTTTTACAGGGTTCATTTATTTTGCAACAATTATGTTAAATTTTTAACCAGTTCAGTTTTATAGTTTGTACAGTTAAATACACTATATATATCGACTCAGTAAAAAAATATTGTTTTATTTTATTATAAAGTCATTTGTGTTTGATTTTTGATTTTCTTAGTTATGAACCTTACTTGTATATTTGAAATAAAACAATCTATTTACATTTAACCAGTATTCCTTCCTCTTAAGAAGTAAAAATATTGAATATATATTTAATTATAAAAATAATGATGCATATTCTAATCACGCAGTTAAAACAGTTTTTTTAATACGTGGTTTTTCCATCTAACTGTTATGTTTATAAGCGGTTAATTTTAGCAGTATTCATAAAGTAAAATGTTATTTATGTCCACTCACGTTTGATTGATCCCAATCAATAACCTTGGTAAGGTTGGGTGTTGTTTGTAGCAATGAATAAGGAATTATAACATATTTTCTCAAAGAATGGATAAGTTTGTAAATTGCTCTTTTGTACTTGTAAACAAGTAAAAGCAGAATACAATGTTCCGCAGGTAATCACAGATACGTTCTTTGAAATTTGTATAAAACTATAGAAAGTTTAAACAGTGATTTGTTATTATAATTGTTTATCAAAATTTATTATCCTTACAGTTATTTCACTTTTAGTTTACTGCATCTGAACTTAATAGTTTTTTAAACGGGATTTTTTTAACGTAAGAAATAAATTATAATATATCACACTGTGAATTGAAGTAGCAAATAACGGTTAATAAAGAATGTGTTGTCATTTTGGTGTCTATACATTTATCTCACAACGCTTGTTTGTTCCAGTACTTAACGTTATGAAACTTGTTATTCGTGCACGTACATAATCCATTACATTTAAGTATGAGTGACTAAGTGCAATACACTTTACCTCTGTACTTTATGAGACAATTAGTAAATTATCTGTTTGCTCTATTGTTGTTGGAAATCTTCAAGAACCATGTTTTCTAATGTTAATTAATACCATGTTCACAATACAATTAGAATTTAACAAAATTATTTATATTCAAAATACATTATAATTTATTTTATTTCAGATAAATTTTGTATTTCAATTTCTTTTTTTTTTTAATATCTCGAATCTATAAGATTACAATTTTTTGAAGTTTCATAATTTGATTTTTTTTTTTAATATTTTAAGGTCATTTAAAAAAATACACATTTAAAAATTTTGAATATATTATAATTTCTTTTATATTAAACAATTTGAGTTCTAAATATTTTTATGAATATTGAATATCACTATTTTCTAAAAGTGGAGCTCCCATCGGGTGGTTAATTTACATTTTCTTCGTATACTATCTGAAAACGGATAACCTAACCTAACCTTACCTACCCTAAACCTAACCTTACCTAACCTTACCTAACCTAACCTAACCTAACCTAACCTAACTTACCTCATCTTAGCTAACCTAACCTATGACCCTCACGGGCCACAATAGTGAGATAAGCGTGACTATAAAATTTCTCTGGTCGGTGGATTGGACATCACGGCGCCCTGCGTTAACGTCCACTGTCATCTGACATCATAACTTGTGATTTTTTCCTTTAGGGTTTTGTTAAAGACCAAGTTTACAAGTCTAAAGTATCCAATCTTCAAGAACTAAGATTAAGGATTCAGACTCTTTATTTGGATCACTGAATTGCCTGCCTTTTTTGGGCAACAATGGCAACTTTGTTGAGGTTTGCTAAACACAAATTATATGAAATAAAACCTAAGGATATATATGTCACTTCTAATTAAATAAATTTTCTGTATGCGTCTTATTAAAATATTCTCACTTCTTAAAAGATTTTTATTGTTTTTTATGGGGGAGTAGCACCCTATTGTTTTTTTATTACTCGGAATTTAATATTTTTACAATTTCGTCGAGTTTAAAGTTTTAAAAATTTAGTTTCAAAAGTTTGATATTACGTTTTATGCATTCATTTGAAATTTTGTGACAAATTTAATTGTGTTCCTTTGGTCTTGTGAATGATTATAAAAAAAAAAAAAAGTTTATTTAAAGCTTGTGTACAGTTTGTTTAATTACATTGTTTGTAAATCGAGTCTCAATAAGTCCAGGCTTGCTTCTCTGTTTTACCTTTAACTCAAATCAATTGTGTAATTCGAGTATTCATTAAACTACTTTAAACTTTTTTTATTATAAACCCCTCAGACTGGCGACACGACAAAGGTTTCAAGTTAGTTTCATCACTTTCATTGTATATTAATTATTTTTGTGTGAGTCTGGATATCACCTGTGTGGAGCTTTTGAAAGTTAGTCAAATTGAATACCACCGATTCAATTTGATGAAACTATCCGTTGGGATAAATTAGATTTGTATGAGTTTAGAATTTTTTTAAAATACGTGATTCATTGTCATAGAACATTAACTATATTAAAAACCAACATTCCCGGAAGACTTTAATGAAAGGGTTTGGATATTCTTTGGACATACAGACAGGCAAATGTAATATAGCTTACAAACCATTTATCTAATAGTTTTGAAATATTTTTTATTATCACTTAATACAAGTGCATCCTCAGAATCCATAAAACCTAGTGCTTTCGTATCTGCACAAACAACACAGCAATTACAATTTATTTTATTAACACGAAGTTAGAACTTCTAGGCATCTCTTATTTATTTATTAAATCGATCAACATAACATTACGTTTTGCTACGTTAAATTCATATTTTATTTGAGTTCCCGACATTGTATTGATGATCCAATTTTGTGGTTGAATAGGTTCAACTATCAAACAGAAGCACGATCTTTTAAAGTTGGGAAATCACTAAGGATAAATTTAACGTGAATTATAAAGCATTAGATTGTGTAGTACAACAATAAATTTAGTTTACTCAAACAAAATATTTTATATGAAAAATAAAATGTCGTGTAAATATAATTATCTAGATTTCGTTCAGTAAGTGTGCGCGGATATTCGACTGTATTTGTAAAAATTTACATATTAAAAAAAAAATATGCGTCTTAAATTTTCTTAGATTATTTATATTATTTCAAAATCATCTAAATGTTGCCTCAATTGAAGCTTCGTACGTAAACTATCAGCCAAACCAGTTTAGAAATAAGTCCACAATAGCTTTCGTTAATAGAAACTGAGTTAAAAATCGGAGATAAATATTCTCTTACTTTAAACAAGTCTGAAATTTTGCCACTTAAACCCCAAATGGAAATAATGACACGAACAAGGACTAAAGTGTTGTAAGTGGGGGCAGAAAGTTGTTTACCATGATAAACAGTTAAGACAACTTACTCTTGAGCCCACCTCTTTAACAATCAGTTGCTTGTTGTCCTTTGTGTAGTGTTACTTGTGTTTGGTGGTTATATCTGATCATGTTTGACTATTCAGGCATAGTTTTAGGTTTTTCTTAGGTTGTAGATTTATTTTTAGTTCAAACATGGCTCTAGGCTAGGCTATATTAGTGTTTTAATTTTTTTATGTTTAGGTTTAATATTTGATAACGAGCGTTGATTTATAACGACGCGTCGCATATTGGTATTAGTATTAGTATATATATATGGGTGTCCCATAAGTAAAGTGCCAAACTCTGGGGAAAGGTTATATGGGTCAAAATAAAGAGAAAATCAGGAATAATTTTTTTTCCAAAAACGCTTCGTTTACCAGATATCCGCCATTTTGTATTTTTTACAAAATAATTGTTATTTTCAAATTTTTTCAACCGATCTTTATAAAACTCGGTAAGTATGTTTAAATAAAAGAGACCTACTGTAGAAAAAAATTCAACTTGGTCCAATTTAAAATTTCAAAATGGCGGCCATTTTAAAGTTTTAATCTAAAATGGTGGGAACACGGTAAAAAATACTAAATTTTACTAAGAACATTTTTTTAAATAAAATTTCCAATCTGTCAACACCAAAAACATGAGAATCTAACAAAACATAACCGAGATACATTGAAACCATTTATTGAGTGACAACACATAATGGGATTAAAAAATGATTTTTACTGCCTCTTAACACACATTTCAATGTATCTCGGTTATGTTTTGTTCGATTCTCATGTATATATGAGATATATCCGATTAAAATGCATGAAAAACATCTAAATATATTATACAGAGGTCATTTAATTCACTTAATGTAGTTTTACAACAAAATAATTCAAGTGCACACAAATTTAAAAACTTTTCTTCGCTGATTTAAATCTCTAACATTCTAAAAATTTAAACATAAATCAATATTTTCTCACTTGAAACCTTTAGTCTGAAATTAATTAAGCTTAACAATGAACAATGATGAAGACGTACAATTTAGACGTATGTAATTTGAAACGACTAATGTATTAATATGATGTAATAATAATCCTTTGATTGTTCATAACGTCTATCATACTGGAGATTTTAATACTTAATTACGTTTGAGAAGCAAAGAAAAAAATTATTGTTCTAAACTTTAATGTAATAGCAGATATTTCTTGTTGAAACTCCATATTCAAGGATAAAATAAAGCAAAAGCTTAAAGTTTCAAATATTTAATAGTATACTATATAATATAATAGTATATAATAATATACTAATAAATATTTGAAACTTTAAGCTTTTGCTTTATTTTATCCTTGAATTATTGTTCTAATTGTTGTAATAGTTACAAATTAAAAACAAAGACTAAAATTTAAAAATATCATCAACAGGACATTTTTCTACTAAAGATAACCTATGATAGTTCGGTTCGGAATTGACATGTTTCATTTACCTTAGCTTAATTATTAAATTTTCTTTGAAGATTAAAAAAAAAAAATTATTCAAAGTTTAAAACAGATATTTTTTTACGTTTTGACTGAAAAGATTTATGGGAATATGTTTTTACACTATTAATACTATTATAAATCTAAGAATGTTGGCCTATATACCATTGACAAACTTAATAAACCTTTAGGCAGAGCGTCAGTTAGCAACATGTGTAAGAGTGCAGGGAACAAAAGTATGTAGCAGAAAAATATGCCGCTCAGATGATAACCTCTTGAACTGTCAAACACTTGTTAACTAGAGATGCAGCACTCAGAACACTGCCCAATCGACGGACACTACCATTCAAATTATCACAAAAATTGTTTATTTTAATCTTTCAATTACAGTATAATCAGTCAAAGAATAGTTGTGTATATTTTCCTATGATTATAAATTAAATATATTTTAATAGTAAAATAAAAATAGAAATGAATTTTAATTTGTAAATATTACTAGAAATGTACTTTAATTTCAGCTAATTAAATTATCACATTCCCTGATATGATAGACGTCAATATTACCATTAGTAACAGAACATATAAATCCATTAATTAGTAACAATTAATGCCAAGTTGTGACGTAATTGCACCTCTTAATCGTTGGCCTTTGTGTTGTGCTGAGTTTAATTAATTTCAGAGGAAAGGCTTCTAACGAGAAAATATTGTTTACGCTTGAAATTAGAAACGAAATTTCGCATTTTTTTTACTGTTTTTATTATATTTTTTTCCATCGGCGGCTTGTGATGATCTTACGGCAAAACAATCCTGGTTTGCCTCGGGTACTCTACCCCTTCGGCTTTGTTCCGCTGCAGATTGCCTATCTCACTGATCGCAGGCGGCAAAGTCTAAATTTTATAAATATGAGTAACCTATTATTTCTGTAAACAATCATTTATAAAATATTATCTAGGCTAAATAGAAAGTTTATTTTATACATTTTAATAAATTTGTTTACTATTATTATATTAATCACCGTCTTAAATATAATATAGCAGGTAATAAAACTCATGCTTTTGAAAGTTATATTTAATCATCGTCAAATATTTTCTCTTAATATCCTATTTGTAAAACCTAACTTATTTCTACTAAAACAATTTTACCAACTACTTTTTATAAAATTGTGTATAGGCAAGTTATGTCGCCATTCAATTTAACTTACATGTAAATTGTTTTAAAAGTACTCAATTTGGCGTTACGTAAAGGAGATTACAAGTTAGTATGGCTTTACGTTACACTTGGCAAGATGAACTCGAACTGTGTGTTGATAAAATTAAGAACTGCGACAAGTTTACAACAAATCTAATTAAGTTCATTGTTCAAAGAGGAAAGTTGTGAATAGGTATAAAAGGGCAAAGCTTGATATAAAATAAGGTAAAAATGTAATATTTACCTTTTTTAAATTCCGTCAACGTGGCTTAACTTTCACATCTCTTTGACGCGTTTCAAAACATATGCTTCATCATCACATTTTCCATCAGATATTATTCCCTCTTTATTGTTCAGATTAATGCAATGAACACAATACATCTGTGTGGTGCGCAAGAAGATCGAAAGCCAACTCGGTGTCAGAACCTAATACGTAGGTTATTGGAGAAGTCATTACCTTGAATATTTATGACTGTATTGAAAAGTATATTTGTAGGAAAATGTAGCCTAATTGCTCGTTCAATGTTAGGTGTTGATTGATTGTGAAGTCTTTACATGTATCATTTCTTCAACAGCATTTACATATCTCCTTTCCCTAACATAAAGAAGTTTTAGGTTCATTTTAAGATCCATGTACTCTTATCAAATAAATGCAGTGAATAATTTCATTTGTTTGTTTCGGCAGTTGTTTTTTTAACCTTTGTGTAAAACATGGTTGAGGTATATAAAATTTGTCACATTTCGTAGACACCGGTCGTATGGTTTAATGTTCTATCAGATTTCTGTCGGAGAATTTTCTGAATATTTGTGTGGAATGCTGTTACAGTACTATATTATATTTCTTGAATGTTTTGGAGATGATTTTCGGTAAGATGTTACCGTACTCAGACATTATCAATATTCTTTTCTCTTTGTTTTCCATAGGTTATAAAGGAATTTGTCAATAACAGAACTCTTAAAACCATTTGTTAATGCGATGTAATTTTCTTTAATTAAATTATATTATAAATTAACGTTTTCAACTGTTAATGAAAATATTAACCTAAACTTTTACGAGTAAATTTGAACAATTTTTATACGTTTTTTTAAGTAACGTAAAGCAATTTCTCAACAATCTGAAGTACCGTTAAGATTTACTGATATAGCGACACAAATTTATAAAAGTTGGTAAAAGAACTCGAGAAAGATGTATAAAGAAAGGGTCTGTAAATAAGAGGAAAACAAAATACTTTAAAGTTTCTGCATAAGAGTGAAGGGAGTGTTGATATTGAAATAGACCACTTTAAATTTCAAGGAATCTTATACTTCAACAATGTTTGAATTAACCTTAACAGGGAAAATAAGAAGTCGAAGAGAACGATTATAAGTCTGAGTGCCCACTATGCCATACTATGCCCACCTAAAACTCTTAAGGTCCACACTATTTATAAAGAATAAAACCTTAACATCTTCCGGTGGCTTTATGCAGCGGAAAAAGTGATATTAATACACTTAGAGTGTTTGAAAGAAGAATATTTAAGGAAAGATCCTGTGAAGGAGAGAGATGTGCGAATAATTTGCCGCAATAGGAGGAAGAGGACTTGATCTAGTGCGTTTTATGAAGTCGCTATGGGTGAGATAGTTCGGTCACTTCACTGGAATGGAGGATGAGAGAATGTTGAAAGGTGACTATAGAATGTTGAGGGTATTGTGTGAATGATGAGGATCAGGAAATGGAGACGAGCTGTGTTGGATAGAAGAGTCTTAAAGCCAATAGATTATAATTATAGAAAAGTTTTAATTTAAAGATGCGTTACTTTTTCAAAAATTAAACTCTGGCATACATTTCCAACCTCGTAGTTACGTTCTGTGAAAATACAAATGACAGTTTTTTTAAACAGTTCAACATTCAAACAATAAAACTGAATTGGTTAAAAGAAAACATTATAAATCTGTTGAAAAATAAATTAAACTTTATAAAAACAACCCTTGATTCAACAGATTAGTAAATAAAAAATATAAATGGACTCGTAATGAATTCAAAATAAAACTAATATATGGATAGTAATAATTGCATGCATCCATAAACTAGATGTTAGGTTAGATAAATTTATAACATATTTGTATATATTTCAACTTTTATTTTAACGAAATGAAAGGAGAGGCAAATTCATGTAATTGGCTTACTTTATGCAATGTGTAATCAAGAGTTTGTAGATGACATGACCGTGTTCTAGTTTCATTTCTAAAGTATGAAGAGTTTAATAACAATTGTTTCTAACTAAAAGCATTTTACTCTAATGGATATTACAAAAACATAATTACAGCTTATATTACGGCAAACATAATCTGAAATGTAGGGTGTTTAACAACACGATGGTTTTATTTGCAACGAAATATACATTTTATTAATGGCATTTTGTAAACTAATTAAACGTTCTGTTATTGGAAAGAGTTAATCTTCGTGGAATTATTATTATTATGATAAAGTTAACAAAGTGAAGATATTTAACAGAAGAATAACAACGCCACTGTTATATCTCCATAGATTTGTTATTATTATGACAAACATAACTTGAAGTGAAGATGTATAACAGAAGAATAACAATGGTGCTGTTTTATCTTCATGGAATTGTTAATATTATGACAAACATAACTTTAAATGAAGATGTTTAACAGAAAAATAATAATTCCGATGGTTTATCTTCATGGAAATGTTATTGTTGTCAAACATAACATAAGTAAAGATGAACAGAAGAATAACAATGCTGTTGTTTTATCTTCATGGAATTGTTATTATTATAACAAATGTAACTTTAAGTGAATATGTTTAACAGAAGAATAACAACGCCACTGTTATATCTCCATGGCTTTGTTATTATTATGACGAACATAACTTTAAACGAAGATGTTTAACAAAAGAATAACAATGGTGCTGTTTTATCTTCATGGAATTGTTAATATTTTGACAAACATAGCTTTAAATGAAGATGTTCAACAGAAGAATAATAATTCTGATGGTTTGTCTTCATAGAAATGTTATTGTTGTCAAATCTTTTTAAATGTTATTGTTGTCTGTCATCTTTAAGTAAAGATGAACAGAAGAATAACATTGCTGTTGTTTTATCTTCATGGAATTGTTATTATTATGACAAATGAAACTTTAAGTGAATATGTTTAACAGATGAATAACAACGCTGCTGGTTTATCTTCTTGGAATTGTTATTATTATGACAAATGTAACTTTAAGTGAATATGTTTAACAGATGAATAACAACGCTGCTGGTTTATCTTAATGGAATTGTTATTATTATAACAAGTATAACTTAAAGTGTATATGTTTAACAGATGAATAACAACGTTGCTGGTTTATCTTCATGGAATTGTTATTATTATAACAAGTGTAACTTTAAGTGAGTTTAACAGATGAATAACAACGTTGCTGGTTTATCTTCATGGAATTGTTATTATTATGACAAACGTAACTTTATGTGAAGATGTTTAACAGAAGAATATCAATGCCGCAGTTTTATCTTCAGTTTATAGCCTATCTAGGACAATCATATAATGGACAGGATTATGGCCAGCACATAAAAGAATATAAGTTTTAATATAGTTGCCAGGAGAATGTATCTTTTTCTCGATATTTACAGAAATATCAATTTTACACTACTACTTTTTATTTTTATATATTTATTCGAGTTGTAATAGAGATGAAAAACTTATTTCTAAATAAACGCCTTATAGAAAAATTAATTAAAGAACATATAATAAAGACTCCTAACCATTGAATACTTTAAAGCGTCGTAGTCGTAAAAGAACAAAATTTGGTCAAGAGAAACCTGTTAGGAAAGTTGAAAGAGATGAATCTAATTAGACTGATTGGAAAAAGTGTAGATCTAACTAGGTGTCCTCGGGATTGCTAAAATTAGCCTCTGAGGACACTACCGCTTTAATCTGACATAGTTTCATATCAACTTAACGTCAAACTAATAACAAGTACATTGTTAAATCTGTAACTGTTAAAATTGGTCGACTAAAAATTACTTTTTTTTAAAAAACTAAAACATTTCGGTCATCGTAACCTTATAAAAAGAGGAAGTAAAGAACATAAAATAAAGACCCCTAGTCCTCGAATACTCTAATACCGTCGTCAGAGTCGGAAAAAACAAGAGTTGGTGAAAAGAAATTTTTCGTTGTTTCCAAAAGCTTCCTCGCATTTCACGTCAGCCTGAGTGAAGGTATTCGGAGGTGGTAGTGTTCTGGTCAGAAGCTCTGTAGAGGTGGTCTTCAGGAGGAGAAGTGAATAATTTCTTAATTTTCGCACCGTACTTTACAAATTTCAGCTTATTGTCCTTCAAAAACAATGACCTAGTCTTTGTACTCGTACTGTGGTTGTGCGACACAATCAGAGCCGAGCTGGGCGGTTATTGGTACGTAGCTTGTTGACGTAGCGTCATAGCGTCGTACTCCCGCTTTTTTTTCGCGTCTCCGTCACCTAACGTGAAGGTATTCGGCCAATCAGAAGCAAGCTAATTAATACGGTGGTTTCTAAGTTGGATTGACCCAAAGCAAAGCCGTTTAAAACCGGGGACGTGATGTGGCGGGCTAGTGTGTGTGTTGGCAGTGTTTACTATGTTCTGTGGGGAAACTAGTAAGTGACGTCATCAACTTAAGACTACATAACAAAGTAGTGTAGAGATTTCCAAGGATTACATTAAGATCTTCTTTAAAATAACGAAAACAAGGATTCCCCAAACCACTAAAACTGGAAACAAAACTACGACTAATAAATCCATTTCTGTTTATAATGCAAATAGTATAATAAACAAAACTGTATTTAATAGTCTCCTGTTTTAGTCTTAGCGTTAGTCTGTTAGACTTAGACTGTTTTAGTCTTAGTTTTCCTCGTAGTGAAAATCGCTACAGTGTTCCTTGCGAATTTTATCTTCTTAAGAGACAATGCAAAAAGGAATTTATACTAGTTTCTAAACGTAACAACGATTTAGTTCGCAAATAGTTCTGCAATAGTTCTGTAAAAAAGAGATTTCTCGCAACCAATTTGTGTAATCAATCTAAAATTATATTGTGATTAACTCGATATTTCTCACTATTGCATCTCTATTTGATTTATACATTATCTGAATATCCTAGGCTGGATGTCAACTGGTATTATTTTATTTTAATGTTCATTGTTTGGTGTCCAAGTCACTTTGTATAATATAATGAGTAATAAATTATTTATATTACCTTTATAGTTCCGTCATGTGACTTTGCCTTTGTCTTAATTACAAAGACGCGTTTTGGAGTCGTAGCTCCATCTTCAGTTATTTCACCCCGTAGAAACCCCGTAACTAACGACCTCTACGGGGTGAAATAACTGAAGATGGAGCTACGATTCCGAAACGCGTCTTTGTATTTAAGACAAATGCAAAGTCACATGACGGAACTATAAAGGTAATATAAATAATTTATTACTCATTATATTATTTTATTGTAGATAAAGAGCTGCACCATTGTTATTCTTCTGTTAAACAATTTAATAATTAAGGTTTGTTTATAATAACAATCCAATAATTATGATTTATAATGTCCAATAATAGAACATGTTTTTAGTCAATTTGTAAACTGTTATTATAAAATGTATGTCGCAAATAAAACCACCGTGTTGTTAAACCCTACATTTCAATTTATGTTTATCGTAATTATGTTTTTGTAATATCCATTTGAGTAAAATACATTTAGTTAGAAACAATTATTAAACTTTAGAAATAAAACTAAAACACGGTCGTGTCATCTACAAAGTTTTGATTAAACATTGAATAAAGTAAGCCAATTACGTGAGAGTCTCTAGAACTTGTTTCATTTCGTTAGAATAAAAGTTGAAAAATATATTGGCTTATATAAATATATCATGAATTTATCTAAAATTTAACATCTAGTTTATGTATGCTTGTAATTATTATTAGTTTTATTTTGAATTGTTGAAGAGTCCAGTTATTTTTTTTATTTAGTAATTCAACGGTTGTTTTTATACAGTTTTCATTTAATTTGCAACAGATTTTTAATCTTTACTTGTTAACCAATTCAGTTTTATTGTTTTGATATTGAACTGTTTAATAATTTTTTTAACTGTTGTTTCTCTTTTCATTTGTTTAGATTAAAAGTTCATGACAAATCTAAATATCATTAACTTATATCAAACGTGTCAACTAATTTGTGAATGCTTGTAATTTAGATTGTATTTATCAATTAGTTATAGTTCTATTATTACTCACAAGTCTAGTGATTTATTTAAATGAATAGTTTTCAACCAATTCAGTTTTATTGTTTGTACAAATAAATAACTCTGTTTTTTCGTCGAACCTAACTTCGTGATTTGAAAAAAAAAAAAAAAACATTGATATATAGAGTTGCCTATATTCAGATTAAAACAAGTATATTATAGTACTTACCCAGCTCAATCATATATTGTAATAGAAGCGGATCTTCTAAATGTAATTGCTCAAAAGTTGCTCTCTTGGTTCTTGTAGGAAATGTTAAATTTTATTTTTAGATCAAGGTGCCTCCCCTCCCCCCATATCACTATTTTCTTAACGTCAGCATCTAGATGTGTTTTATTAAAGAGTCCCTACTTGCTTAACTATTCTGACCTCGACATTCTACATACGTGAAGATAATTTCCACTCGCCAGGATCTCGTAATTATACGAATATCATATTTTTTTGGAAATTAAGGATACGAACTTACATTTTTTATGTAGAGACGTGGGGTTGGTATTATTAAATTCTATACATTTGTATGTAGTTTGGTGTTTTTTAATTGAATAAGGTGAAATATTGACGAAAAACAGTTTAAAATTGTCGCCATTTTTATATTTTCAGTTTAATTTGTCTGAATTTCAAGAGTAAATGAGCACACTACCATTGTGCCACAATTCATGTAACTAGCTTTATTTTTGTGATCGCTATCTTGTTTACGCTAGACGGACAATGACGGACAGACGATGTATCGAAAATCTCTTTTTTTTCTGACGTCACAGAGATAACAGAGGTTGACAATTACAAAACTTACCTGATACTGTGTAATTAATTCAGTATAGACTTAAAATCTATCTTCGAGATTAGAAAACATTGGTAAGTATAGTTGACGTCATTCAATTTTTAAAAAAAAGGAATGAACCTTTTATTTAAACCTATACTTATAAATTTGTCGCTAAATCCTAACCGATTTAAATGAAACTTAATACAATCCACTGGTTGTTTATTGGGAAATTGTTTTGAGTATATTAAAAGTAAGCACGAATGCCGTGCAAAACATAATTGTATATTTTCGTGAACAGTGAAAACCTTTATATCAAACTTTTTCTAATTCGATACTAAAGGAGGAAATAAATTATAGGAAAGTAAATCTTCTATTTTGTAGTTTTCTCACTTTGGATTTAATCAGATTTAGCGAAAACTTGGCACATGAACTTATTTACAACAAATGTTGAACTCTATGCGAGTAAAAGATAAGTTCTCTCTTGCATGAAAATATATTGAGTACTTTTTTAATGAAATTTGGTAGTTCGATAAACTTAAATGACAACTAAAATTTACCATAAGGCGAGAAAAATGTTCAAAACTAGTTAGTAACAAAAACATTTAGTAATATTTCAAGTGAAAAATATACGACCATCACTGGCAATTGAACCCATAACTTTTGGCTTTACGTGCCAATGTTCTGAGGTATCATTGGTCGTTTCTCAACATAGGACGTACACCTCTCACTTAACTTTGCAATTTTCTAGTTATCAAATTAATTACCTCGTTCGAAACGTCATTGAAATTATTATTTTTACTCAACTTGCAGTTCTTACGTTTGTATTTATTGATTTTAACGCTTATACGTTTTTACCAGATAATATTGTTGATTAGATAAACGTTAAAATCAGAATATTTAATGTAAAAAAAATATGTAAAAATATTACACTCGAACATATAGTATAGTTTTCTAAGTTGAAATTCGGGAAATTATATCGTATTTTCTTGTTATGAAACTGAACCTTTGAACTGGAGAAATAACATTCCTTTAAAATAAATTTTATTGCTATCTTTCTTTGTTTTCTACTTTTAAAGGACTACTTAATTAATTACAGTTAAATTAGAAGACAAAATTGCAATATTTCTATGTTGGTTTACCCTATTTAAAAATATGTAAAACGTACTTTCATTGTTTTATTTTATCATAATGTATGGTAAAAATGTTGAATATAACAATAATATACATTATATATATATATATATATATATATATATATATATATATATATAATAATATAATAAAATATTGCCTACATATAACAGACAGTGTTTTTTTTAACTCTGCCACCATTGGCATCTCTTAAATTACAGAAAACTTTAAAATGGAGCACCTTACGTAGTCTGTTCTCTGTAATAAAATGTTATATTTGATTTTTATTTAAATGTTACCACTATTTTATATGGCGGCCAACTTAAAAATTTATCACGGAAATCCTTATTTTTTATGTTGGATTTTAAATTTTAAATGATATTTGAAGAATTTTTTATTCTTGTATATTGTTCAATGTTTCCGAGCTATTTTAATAATTCACTTGTTAAGATAATAAATATTAATAGTCTAAATATCAATGAAATACAATATTGACTATTTATGTGTATTATAAAACCGTAAATTCATATAACAATACATGTATAACCAACTAAAATTAAAAGAAAAGTATTAAGAATTTGGTTCTTATTATTAAAGGGAACTTTCGGTGCAACTAGTAAGAATATTAAAATACCCAAGAATAAAAAGTCTTAAAATCTCGTTTAAAATTTAAAATTCAACACAAAATGGAGTTTCCATTCATAGACAACTACCACGAAATTTTTACTTTATTTTTTTGTTTATAACTCTGCTATCCTTTGACCTAAACAAAAATTTTAAAACTGTTTTGTTTGTCATTAAAAAAGAAAATCTTTTATCTTATGAAGTTAATAGTTTTCGAGATATTCAGTATATTTTAAACGGCCGCCATTTTGAAAATATATAAAATAAATTCTTTATTTTCGGTACACTTATAAAACGTAACATGCAAAACATGTATACAAAATCTGAATTCAATATCTTTTCTTTTTCCAAAGATTTTGTTTTTTTAACAAAATTGTGGATATCTGGAAAACTATTCTTTTTGGGAAAATATTTTACTCTTAATTTTTTTTCTTTATCCTGAACAACAGAATCATTTTCTAAAGTTTGGCTATTTATGGGACACCCTGTATATTTCATTTTAATATAATTATTAGTCTTCATACGATTATTGTATTTATATTAAATTTATATGCGCTTTTTTTCTCTCCCTCTAAAGAAGTTATCTTATTTTGTGTAATAATTCTCTAAATTAATGTTAGAAAATAACGATTAATCTGTGGCTAATAAATTCCATGAAAAACTGTTCCATCGCTTTGACGTCTTTATACGTCACGTTACAATTTATCTTATGATGCTAGACTTTAACGCTGTTAAACTTGTGTTTCCTTCGCATTTGTATAACATAAGGCTTCCATTGTGTGTAAAATTTTGCCTACTTTAATAAGAAATTTTTGTTTCAATACATGTAAGGAAATAAATTAATGAACGTAAAATTCTTCCAAATATGGCAGAGTAAACTTCATACACTGGGTAGGTAAAATGTTTAATAAATAACGAAAAGTCCTGTAAGAAATTATCGTATCGTAATTTTAAATATATTTATTTTACATATAATTATAAATCCTTTTCATTGAGAACAAAAAAAAAAATTTTAAACAAATCTAAATGTTTTTCTAAACAAATATCCTTCATACAAATATTTCCAGAAACAAATGAAACACTTCAGCGAATGGGCTAAAATATGTCCTTCAGACTTTATTTGTTGTTATTTATCCCGGATACGTTGCCAACGTTGTGTTATTAAATACAATTTCCGGGATATTGTAAACACTTAATCATAATAAAAATTTAATTAAATGATGTCAAATATTAAAAGCCTTTTCATCACGAAAATCATCGCAAATTGTGTAAAAAAAGCCAGGTTTAAAACAGGCTTTCCTCGCTGGAAATCTTTCCTCTGAAATTAATTTAAAGTAGCAAAGCTCAAGTTGTAAACAAAGAAGAACAGTTAAGACATAATTTGAAATTGTAACTAAGGAATTAAATGATGTATTACTAATGTTTTGATTGCCGGAGGACGTAATAACTCAATTTTGTGTGAAAGAGTAAATTTAAATTTGTTCTTGATGCTTAAAAAATTACGCTTAATTTAAATATTTCTGATTACTAATTTATCTACATTATTTATAATGAAGTATTGTTTGTGGCTGAGGAATTTGGTAGCTTTAATTAAGCTTCCAGAAGTCACTGATAAGAAAGTAACCAGGGGAGGCTCCTTCACATATCTACAGATTTGAGCGAAGCGAGTGGAAATAATTATATATAGGCCCGCTATAGCGTAGTCTATCCATAAATTACGAAGTTGACTGTTTTAAACAAACTTTACTGGATAAGACACCTTGTTCTACCGAAACAGCTTGACTATCTCATGTCCTCTAAATATATTTACTTTATAGTAGAATAATCTGAATTATTATATCGGGTTTGTTTTCGTGTTATGGCATTCACGTGATCTCGAGAAGGACAAATAATGTCTCATGACGAAAAGTAGGGCCTATATATTTACATGGGTGATGTTAATAGGTGTATAGGCTCGACCACCCAATTCAATTAGATTTGTGAGCAATTACTTTTAATAATTAAATGTTAGTACTTCGTTTTATTGACACATTAGCTATCTGGAGTAGTGTTTGGTTTGGTGGGGTATAAGTGAATTAAAACCTATTTACGAAATGGGCAAACACGTTTTCCTACGTAATACTTGTCATAGATTGGCATAACCCTATCCCGGCATTAAATTAATTAATTACCAAGCAACCTTTTCCGGTTTCTACACATACAATAAAATAATATATAGAACTTTACAAAAGTATACCTCACTGTTAAGATTTACATAATGTATTTAATCTTATTTTTGATGTTATTTTATTATCTGTAGTATAGTTACAGATGGCCTCCATTTTGCAATATGACGATCAATTTCATTTTTCTTAAATCGCCACAACGTAAATTAAAATAATTTAATTAAATACACAACTAACCAAACAGTCTCTCAGTAGAACAGTCTACAGTATGCTGTAGGGAATTATATTTTACCCCAAATTGATGGTAAAAAATTAATTAAAAGTACCCTTTAAAAATTGAGTAAAAAATAAATTTTCAATCTTCGTAGATTCTAAACGGTTGGGTTTATCAAAAAACGACCCAAGGCTAAAAATATCTTTACATTACACGTTACAAAAAACATCATAATATTAAGTTGGTTTTCATATCGTAAAATGGAAGGGACTTTTCAAAATTTAGATAACATATTCTTAAATCCCACAAAAAAGTAGGGAATTTTCCCCATTTAAGATTTTAAAATCTTTTATTGTTTTAGAGATTGAGTAAAACTACCCTGCTTGTAGAGTTTACCATTAACAAGAGATTAATTATTGTTATTCATTTTCTGTTCGCTAAATAAAAATCTGATAAGTATTCAAAACAGAATAAATAATTTAGTTAGATATGGTGAACTAGCTTTGCTTTTATTGGCTTCCCTCACGTGTAATAGTCAAAGTTCAATTTATTTTGGCGACCACAATTTAATATTTTACTTTTTGAAAGTCAAGTGTCTGAAAGTGCTTAGAAACCACTTTATTTGTCATCAGAAAGGGAGCAGATTTTGTAGAGAATTATGATTAATTATTGAGTGATTTTGGCATATATGGGTTTATGGTAATTTGATCCTTTTTGTCATTAAAGAGAGATGGAGGAGTAGTAACACTCCTTAGATCTCGTCTTTTGCATTAAACGGTTAAAAAATATGTTGAGGGACAGTTTTTTGAAAAATAAAACTTTTAAGTTACACCATTTGATTAGTTATTGTATACCCCTCTTTATTTTCTTTTTATTTATGCTTATATTTTACATGCTATTATCTTTTTATTTTATATGGTCCTTTATTTAACATAAATAATATTTTGTATATAAAAGTTTACATAAAAGCTAAGCTAATTTTACAATTTAATATTTTCAACGTTAGAAGACTACAAAATTGTAGTACGTCCTAAAAAAATTTACTTTCTTACAAATTAAAGAATAACTTCGATTAATTCAGATTTGTCTGAAGGAATGTTAAAAATGTATGTACTTTGTTTTTGTTATAAAATGAGTAATATTTTAAATTTGAATGTGCAGACCTCAGCAGACTCTCTCATGACCACGTTTCAACGTCCATTTCCCCTAAACAAACCACAAGCTTACGCGGAAGGGGTTGTTACGTATAACCAACCCCATTAGCTTTTGTAAAAACGATATTACGGTCGTATATTATAGCCAGTCTACACATAATCCTTTAGATGCAGTTGTAAGAGAGCATAGTTGTGCCGAAATACTCCTGTTAGAGTGTTTTTGTATTTTACACTGTTGGTTTACGTTTAGAAAAGATAAATTTTAATTTTCAAACGTATGTGATATCTACTTGTCAGAAATTAATTTTGTTTGGGAATCAGAATAGTATTTTTTCTCCTTTAAATAAAAACCATTTTCTGCTGTATAAAATCTTATCTACTTTCAAATATATACTATTTTGATTTTATACAAAATGGCTGACAGACTGTAAACAAAACGTCTTCTGAATTATGTTTATATAAACATATTTTTAGCTCCAGGTAGAGATATATTGCCGTGCAATTTTGAATACTGTATACAACAGAATTTAATTAAAAACTGTCAAAAATGTAAAGCTTACAAAATTTCGTCACAAATCTTTACAAATTGAATTTAACGATTGGATAAACAGCCAGGCTTAAAACAGGATTTTCTCGTTGGAAACCTTTCCTCTAAAATTAATTAAACTTAGCAAAACTCAAAGTAAAAACAAAGAACAATAATTAAGAAGTAGAATTACGTCACATTTTGAAATTACTTGTTATTAATTAAAGGAATTAAATGATGTGTTACTAATGTTCCGATTGTTCTTAACATCTGTCACCATTGGAGATGTAATATTTTAATTGATAAAGAAAATGATTTCTTATTTTAAATTTCTGTCATAGTTACAAAAAAAAACAGCGTATATTATCATCCTGGTAGAATTGTGATCCAAAGATCAGCGAACTGACAGGCCATTCACATAATTAGTGTTTATTGACATGTACTATAAACAAGATTTGAATATTATCTATATAATCGTTCGATATTTTTTAAAGTATTTGATATTTGTAATATGTTTTAATAGTTATGACTTGATGATGTCATAAGTTATGACAAAACTGTAGCTTCTTTAGTAAGTATTGACTTGATTTAACGTACAAAAATAAATATATTTAGAATTGTTTGTTTGAATTTTGGAAACCTCCACTGCATAGATTGATGTTTTGAGCCCAGAGTGACGTGAAAGATCCAAATCTCATCACTAATGACGATGTGGCTTTTTAAAGGTCATCTTCCTCATTTCTGTATCGAATGAGATAAGTGAACCGAGGTATTGTAATTGTCCTTCTAGACACCTTCACATTTCAGTTTATGATTGTCATCACAGTAACAACTCTGTGTTTTGATAAAGTCAAGAAATAGAACATGTTTTAGTTAATTTTAAACTGTTGTTATTAAGCTGTCGTTATTAAACTGTCGTAGTTACACTGTCGTTATTAAACCTTCGTTATTAAACTGTCGTTGTTAAACTGTCGTTGTTAAACCGTCGTTATTAAACTGTCGTTGTTAAACTGTCCTAAACTGTCGTTTATAAGCTTGTCGTTACTAAGCTCTCGTTATTAAACTGTTGTTATTAAGCTGTCGTTATTAAACTGTCGTAGGTACACTGTCGTTATTAAACCTTCGTTACTAAACTGCCGTTATTAAATTGTCGTATTAAACTGTCGTTGTTAAACTGTCCTAAACTGTCGTTTATAAGCTTGTCGTTACTAAGCTCTCGTTATTAAACTGTTGTTATTAAGCTGTCGTTATTAAACTGTCATTGTTAAACTTTGTTAAACTGTCGTTGTTAAACTGTCGTTATTAAACTGTCGTTGTTAAACTGTCCTAAACTGTCATTTATATGCTTGTCGTTATTAAGCTCTGGTTGTTAAACTGTTGTTATTAAGCTGTCGTTATTTAACTGTCATTGTTAAACTTTGTTAAACTGTGGTTGTTAAACTGTCGTTATTAAACTGTCGTTGTTAAACTGTCCTAAACTGTCGTTTATATGCTTGTCGTTATTAAGCTCTCGTTGTTAAACTGTTGTTATTAAGCTGTCGTTATTTAACTGTCATTGTTAAAATTTGTTAAACTGTCGTTGTTAAACTGTCGTTATTAAACTGTCGTTGTTAAACTGTCCTAAACTGTCATTTATAAGCTTGTCGTTACTAAGCTCTCGTTATTAAACTGTTGTTATTAAGCTGACGTTATTAAACTGTCATTGTTAAACTTTATTAAATTGTCGTTTTAAGCTGTCGTAATAAAACTGTCGTTGTTAAACTATCGTTGGTAATAAATCACTATTTTCTTCTTAAGCTGTTAAACATTTTCACATTTTAGGTTATGTTTGTCGTAATTGCAACAATTTAATACATTTGTATTTTTTCAATATCCATTAGAGGAGTGTGCTTTTAGTTAGAAACTTCATTACTAAAGTCTAAGGTACAAATAAAACTTTAGTGCATGACTATAAAGTGTGTTTTAAAAGGAACAAATTACAAGTGTTTAGTGTTGGTTCTTTTAATTTTCTTAAAATAAAAGTTGTAAAGACATTGGTAATGTGTTTAAAGGAGAAAAGTTTATTTGTTCTGTTGAAGTTTTATGACAACACACTTCGTACATGCTGATGAGATCTAGTTGAAAGCTCAACAGGTAAACTGAAGGAGGCATTTAAACAGTTGAAAGATAAATATACAGACGTGGGAGTCTCAGTAATATCAAGTATATAATCCACCACTAGGGATGAGAAAAGTTTCGTAATGTCTGAGTTACAAGCAGCTACATTTTGAACAAAATGGCATAGTTTTGGTATTTGGGAGGTGTGCTGAAAGAAAGAAATGATAGAAAAGACGAAATAAATGGAAGACTAACGGCAGGTAATGGATACTTGTTTTTTTTTACTACGCTCTAATGTAATATTAAGCATCACAAAAGTAAATATTTATAAAACAATATTAAGACCTATTTTACTTAAGAATATGGGATGAAATTATGTATTTAGTAGTGAAAAATATTTCGGATCTTCTAGGAGCGAACGGAGTAAAGACTTTAATAATTGTCCATATCATCACTTCTTAGGGCTGCTGTTGTCCTTTGTCTCATCTCCAAGAGGTTTGAGGGCAGAGGAGGAACGAATAGACTACTTTATATCCACAAATTGAAATCAAAAGGTGTAGTCAGATAGGGGCTTCAAGGACGCCAACGCAAAAATGACATGTTTTCATCAGCTGCGCGACCAATCCAGCGTTGCGGAAGATTTTCATCCGGGTAATCTCTCACATGACTTAGCCAGAATGGCGGCGTCCCATCTTGAATCCAAAAATTATCAACTTGTGGGCTGCGGTATTTGAATTTCCAAACTCACCATGTCGTAGATTTTATCTGCAGGCGTTGCTGGCCTACCTACACTTGTACTTTTTACACAAACGCCCTATATTCTTGAACTTCTTGTACCAGTTGTAGATTGATTTCCTACTTGGAGGATCTTTATGATAACGAGTCCTAAAATGACACTAATAGATAAGGTTTCTTCAAACACAGCACACAAAAAGATTTCTAAGTTGGAGTATTGGTTATTTTGTTGGTAAACAAATAGGATCAGCACTGTTAACTGCAATCAGCTGTTGGAATTAAAACTTAGTCATTTGCGACCCATTGATACCAAATATGATGACATCACGTTTTGTAGATATATGGAAGTTTATACTTCTCTTTGTGTAATCCTTTAAATCTTATTTTACATTTTTACAGAAGTAAAGGCTAAAGAATGTTTCATTTTTTGTACGTAATTCCATTTATTATTGGTAATATAACAACCATTTTGAAAAAAACATATTATCGTAAAACAGTCATTAAAACGCTTGTGTCTAGCCTATTTTTATGTAAAGTTGGTTTAAACTATTTGTCTTTCATTAAATCATCGACTCTATTTATTTCATTTTGATTTAATTTCATGTCCTCCTTTGATCCATTATTTCTTGATTTAGACTGAATGCATTTTCACATAATACTAATTATAGTAGTGTTATTTGAATAAAGGAAAAACAAGTGATATTAAATATTATAGACCCATATATACTTATATTAATTAACATGTTAACTTTAAACCTAACAACAGCCGGTAAAAGTCCAGTTCATATTCCGTTGTGATATAGAAATTTAATGAAATCGTGTTTTACTTACCTTAAAATTAAACAATTGCATCATCCTTTACCTTCCAAGACCCTTACTAAGTATCAAAATCCATTATTTCTGTCAAAAATAACCAATTTACAAGTTTGCATTCAATGTTCAGAATACATAATTAGTCTATGTTTCATAAGTTATGCATAGCTAATAGAATAGCGTGTTGTTAGATGTATGCGCATTAACTGTCTTCTAACAGGTAAATATTACTATGCTGTATGCTTTCAGAATCATGTGAACTAGATCTCATTAAATATGTATAATATATATTGACCTAGCCAGACCTAGTAAAGGAACTAAAGGTCTGGTAAGGCAACTATACTTATAATATTATAATATATAGATCTTCCCAGACCTGTAGTTCCTTTACTAGTTTTGGTTAGTTAATCAAATATATACATATACATACATATATATATATATATATATATATATAATTTTTATCTTCATGAAATAAAACGGTATATTACCAACCTTGTTTTACATATTATTAGAATTTATCTAAATTCTAAATGAAAATTGTAAATGTTTTCTTCAGTATATTTTTATAACTAAAAAAAAGGAGGAAAGGTGTTCTTTTTTTAATAAGAGCTTATATCTTTAAAAAATGTGTGCAAACTAGAACCTGGATTATCTGTTTGCTATGGAAGGTATAATATATGTAGCCAAGGCCTAATGATATTTGTAATTTAATATGAGCACATACTAACGTGTTTCATTTTCCTCGGCTTGTATTAAATTTTCACACTTAGTATTTGTTATTTTGTTACGTTCTGCCTTAAATTGTTCTGCCTTGTAACGAAAGATAGACAGGGTATTCCAAAAATATGTATCCTAACTTTCGGAAATAAAGAATAAATGTATGACTTAAAAATAAATAAAGAAAAAAATTGGTATAAACGTATATCCGAAAACGGTATACATCGGTCGGCCATTTTGTGTTTTTCGAAAAATAATAATAACATTATTATTATGGATTTCCATATAAGATTCTTGTATTATAGAAAATGATGCACAGTATCAAAATAAAGAAAAAGGTTCTCCGGGTTTTGTTATTCGTCTGTAGGCCATTTTGTATTTTTCCGGCAAATAATAATAACTTTTAAAAGTTATGAAGATTTCGTGATTAAATTTGGTATAAACATTTTTCATGCCACGTTTTACAAGTGTACCAACAATCAAAACTTTGTGTTAAAGCTCTTTTAAAATATTTTATCTTCAGTATCTCTAAAACCTTCAACTTTACAAAAACTGTAAACAGCCGCCATTTTAAAAATGTATAAAATTACGTTCTGATTCTTGGTATACTGATAAAATGTTTCATGATAAATGTGTATACCAAATTTAATCACGATATCTTTTTAATTTGTAAAGTTATTATTATTTGCCGGAAAAAAATACAAAATGGCGTACAGACAAATAACAAAACCCGGAGAACCTTTTTTCTTTATTTTGATACTCTGCATCATTTTCCAACGTTGCACGTATTTTTGAAACATCCTGTATAATAAGTTACAAATCCGACTCCGTTACAAATATCTTGAATTTTTTATAGACGCAATCTTCATAAATCCAGGAAAAGAGTTTAAGATAGAACTATATTCCTATAACTTTATAGTGAGAAGCCCTAACGATTCTATGATTTTGAAGATCTTAGGATTCTATGATTTTCGAAGATATTATGATCATATGATTTTCAAAAAACTAATGATTCTATGATTTTCGAAGTTTTTGTGACGTTATGATTTTCTAAAAAATTACATTTTTTTACATCTTATGATCCTATGATTTCGAAGATCTTATGAGCCTATGATTTTCAAAGATCTTATAATCTTAAGAATTTAATCGATATTATGATTCGATCATACGATTTTCGAAGATCTTATGATCCTATGATTTTCGAAGATCTTACTTAGATCCTATGAATTTTGAAGAGCTTATAATCCTCTGATTTTTGAAGATCTTATGATCCTATGATTGTTTAAAAAGGTATGATTCTATGATTTTTGAAGATCTTATGATCCTATAATTGTCTAAAAACGTATGATTATATGATTTTTGAAGATCTTATGATCCTATGATGGTCTAAAAACGTATAATTCTATGATTTTTGAAGATCTTATAATCCTATGATTTTCATAGATCTTAGGATCCTATAAATTTGGTCTATCTTATGATCCTATTATGTTTGAAAATCTTATCATCCTATGATTTACGGAGATCGTATGTTCTTATGAAATTAGAAGATCCTATGAATTTTGGAGGTCTTAGGATTTTATGAATTTCGAGAGCTTATGATCCTATGAATTTCTAAGAGTATTTATGATTTATGAAATTCGAAGAGCTTATGATCCTCTCATTTTCAAATATCATAATTTATAATACTATGAATTTTTAAGAGCTTATAATCCTATGATTTTCGAAGATCTTAGGATCCTACGAATTTCGAAGATTTTATGATCCATTGAATTTCTAAGAGCTTATGATCCCATCGTATGATTTTCGAAGATATGATCCGATCCGATACTATGTTTTGAAGAGCTTATGATTCTATGATTTTCTAATATCTTTTAATTCTAGATTTTTTTTATTATTAGCCTATTATCTTATAAATAACACTGTTTATGGATCGTTATTTTATTGACTCTAATATTACGCCGTAGTAGACACATTCACAACAAATGTTTATGCTTATATGCGTGTGTTTCTGTAGTTGAGACTACTTGCACACCCTAAAAATATATTTTCATTTACAAAATAATTTCAGGTAAATAAAAACGTGTAAATTGTTTTGGCACTTCAATTGTTGGATAATTCTATTTGCACGGTGCAGTGGCTCTAATGCAAAGAAGTGGAATATAGCGTACCCAGTCATTCAGCTTTAAACCACTTTAGGAAGTGAGTGAATAACTTCGCTATGCAAGAACCCCTTACTGATATTATAATTTATTCAAGCTGAGGAAATAGCTATGCTTTGATAATGATATTCAGGCCTTGGGCTTATACCTAAAGGGCCTACTTGGGCCTGCTACGCATTACTGTAATTTTTTTCCTTTTGGAAATGATTAAATGGTTTTAATTCACTGCTTACCCTGTAAAGGGGGAGTTTGGTAATCGTCAACTATTTCGACCCCTGTTTTTTGACTTTCACGGTTTCATGACCTTGGGAAACGGAAAACGTGGTTTACGATATGACGTCATTTGTCGTTGCTCTCTGTAAATAAGCACATGGAATGGTGTATAGTGTGTTCGTATGAACTCTATTAAAATTCAGAAATATTGAATTAAAATTATCGAAATAGAAACCATTTTAAACAGTTGCTCATATCTTGTGTACTATTCAACCACACTACCACACTAATTTATACACAATTTTACAGATTTCATTTTTAATGTAATGGTACAAATCCTATATTTCTTCGATGACAAATTGCGAAGTTATTGTCACAAATGTAATTTGGAACTTTGATTGTCCAAGAAAATGTTTATACGATACGAGCGTAGTGAGTGAATGCTCCAAAACATATGTACAGCTTCGTGACCTGTCTGGGTAGAGATGCTGAGACGAGCGAAGCGAGTAGAGACTTTAATCATCTACGTGACCCATCAAGAAAATATTGAGAAAACGTACGTTATAATTTCCATGTCAAAAGTATAACAATTTTAGCGTCTCTTCTAGATGCGAAATGTGCACTAGTTTTGTTTTTAGGATATGATTGTCTTGTAAAGATTTGTTTATGTTAAATTCATAGTAGTTGTAAAAAATTCATGCAAAGCTCCAAATATAATTTAAATTATTTAATAAAAGTACTGCATAATTAATCGCTGGCAATGTAAGTGCTGTGGTGTAAGTTAAGTTGCATAGTTTAAAATACAAGGCGCAACATTTTACAAGGCGGATCAGCCATGTTATGGTTGATTTTATTAAAATATTATTTGAGTGTTAAAATTTCAGTTTTATATGTGTAGAAATAAAATTAACAAACAATATTTATTAATTACTATTTCTCCAAAAACTTCAAATTTGACGGAAAATGAATCATATATGAATGTTAAATATATTGAAGTAAGTAAAATTAAATAAAACAGAATTTTTCAATTTTTTTTTATTAAATGTACTTTAAATTATATTTTTTTAACCCCCCAAAGGAGATTTAGGTTTATTTTTAATGCATAAAAAGATGAATAATGCATGATATTTTTTTAGTCCTAAAATATCTATTTATTAAAAATAAAAAGCGAAATTTTTAAAACGAAATTTGTTTAGTACTTATTATTTTATGGTGTTTTAGGGGTAGTTTTACCCCACAAAAGGGTGAAAATAATTTGCGATTTTTTTTAACACTAATTTTAAATATAAAAATGAAACAAATACATATCCAAATACGTTTTTTCGTATGTAGTTAAATTTAGATGGTTTTTTAACCCCTCAAGGAGTAATTCAGAAGTATTTTTTATTTCTTAATTAATGAAAATATTAGTTTTAGTTGTAAATGACTGTTTATTACTTTAACCTACTGGAAAAAGTAACAAAATAATTTGTATCGTGTATTTTTTCTTTTTTTTGTACCGAGGGTATGGTTTTAACCCCGATGAGTAAATTTTGGCTTAATTTCACATTATCTTACTAAAAATAAAAATTATTATGAGAATAAGGTCATTTCATAAAGTTAATTACCATTTTAAATTAGATATTGCAAAAAAACCTTAAATGGGATGTTTTTGCACTTTTAGGGGAGACGCCACAACTTCGAAGTTTCGCCCAAAAAACGTATAATGAAAAGAGTCCATTCGTGGTATGGCTTGAACAATGTCACCCCGCATTTTGATAGACTAATGTGAAAAAAAATGAAATAATCCACTTGCCTAAAATTTAATTTCGTTTTCACAAACCAATCAATAGGTTTGTAAAATTAAAACAGCTTACAATTACAGTATTTTACACTCAACATGTAATAATGATTACATGTCAATGAGGAATCTAGCTACAACCTGAAATGCAAAATTAATAATACAACAATAATAAATGCAAAGTTACATTTTCACCACCTCTGACTTAAGATACAACTTGGTTCTCAGAAGTCGATGTTCTTCAGAAATGCATAAATTAAATACATAATCCTAATACATAAATCATAAATACATAACATTATAAATATATAATTTGCTTTCTGTTATTACGCAACATGGAAAATGTGATTTTAATGCTCTCTTCTGAAAGCAGTTATAATAGTTATTTAATGTCAACCCATAGAGAATAATAATGCCTTAATATATTCCCTTATAACTTTTGTTGAAATTTTGTCTTTTTCTTTTATTTTATCGATTCAGACCTGTATGCACTGCGTTACACAATTAAATTGTTTTGTGTTTTTTAAAGACTTTCTTTTTCACCTTATAAATATATAAGATCGTAAAATAATGACAGATAGTCTTCGAATTACTGTTATCTTTTTTTGTAATTCGATTTTCTCGGACCCCAATATTCTCTCATCCGCTAATATTACTGTTCTATTTTTCTCGATTTCTTCATTCGTAGACTATTTGCCTTTGTTATCTTCTTTTTCTACCAGTATTTATAATTCTGTAATTCCTGTTTTTTTCCTTCAAATCTTTAGGCACTTCTCTAATCATGGTATCGTTTTATTTTCTTGGTACAGTAGGAGTTTCTTAGCTGTTCATTCTCGGTCTGTTCTCATTAGATGTCCATAGAAAGTCAGCCTCCTCTTCGATATTCTATTTTTTTTTTTTTCAAATTTTTCGCAGAGTTCCTAATTTTTCTGATTTGATATGTGAACTTCATACTTGTGTAAGATGTCTTTCTTTCTTTTAGATTAGCCCTGTTCTTAATATTGTTTCTGCTGCGACACACATTCCAGTTAGTACTACAATATTATAGCCTCCTGTAGTGTCAATATTAAGCCTGGTATGATAGTGCTTCTCTTCTATATGTTTTTTAACACAATCTGAACTCCATTGACAGTTTTTCATTATTGCTTTGTGCGATGATTTATCATAATTATTTACTTCGTTCTAGTCTTCTCACCCCTTATTTAGTCTATAAAATGATGTTTTCGTTTTTTTTTCTATTTTCAAAGGATATTTACAATTTTCTTCTACTTTTTTCTAATATTTTTTTCTATTTTAAATAATATTTCTGTTGTACTACAGTACTGTGGTGTCTTCATTTTGCCTTGTATGATAGTGTTTTTCTTCTGTATATTTTTTTGACACAATCATATATTTTTTGAACGCTTTTTCATTTTCTGGTCTTCTTTTCCATTGGCAGTTTTTCATTATTGCTTTGTGTGATGATTTCCATAATTATTTAATTCGTTCTAGATTTCTGACCCCGTATTTAGTCTACAAAATGATATTTTCGATTTTTTATCCAAATTCATACATTCTATTTTGAAAGGATATTTGCATTTTTTTTTTCTTTATTTTTTTCTAATACTTTTCTATTTTAAATTATATTTATGTTGTATTACAGTACAGCGGTATCTACATTTTGCCTGGTATGAAAGTGTTTCTCTTTTGTTGGTGTTTTGACACAGTCAGAAGGCTGTTTTAATTGTTTAGCCTTTTCTTCTATTGCCAGTTTTTCATTGTTGTTTTGTGTGATGTTTTTGATAATTATTAAATTTTTTCTAGTCTTCTCACCCAGTATTTAGTCTTTAAAATATTATTTTCACTTTTTTATCCTATTTGATACATTCTGTTTTTCAAACGATATTTACAATACTGTTTTATCGTTTTTTCTAGTAGTTTTTATATTTTAAATTACATTCCGATTTTACTACTGTACTGTGGTGTCTACATTTTGCTTGGTATGATAGCGTTTACTTTTGTATATTTTTGTCACAGTTTAAACGCTGTTTTAATTTTTATAGCACTTTCTTCTATTGCTAGTTTTTCATTGTTGTTTGTTATGATTGTTTCTCATAATTATTTAATTTTTTCAACTCTTCTGATCCCATTTTTAGAATTAAAATGTTATGTTAATTTTTTGTTTTATCAAAGTTCATACATTCTTGTTTTTAAATGATATTAACAGTCCTGTTTTTTCCTCTATTTCTTGTAGTTTTTCTATTGTTAGGATCAGCTGTTCTGACGTTCTTCGCGTATCATGTACGCTAGCCAATTTATGTGATATATTTTTTTTCTTATTGTGGTTACATTCCTACCATTCAATTATTTTGAACAATTGATATGATTAGGTCAAATAGGGATTGTTTTGTCTACAAATTTCAGTTAAGTAGATATTCTTAAGTAAAAAAACCTTCTTATTAAATCGGTTTTGCAGTTACATTATAACATTCATATTCTAAAGCTTTGAATTCCAGATTCAATTTGTGATGTTTATATTAAATTGTTCTAATTAAATATTGCTGATTGGGTTAGTCTGGTTATGATAATAAAACAAATTATTCGATTAGTTTTATTTTGGAATTAATTAACACTCGAAGCCATTGTCAAAGGTTTTGTATTGTGTTAAAATTTCTCTCAAAATTCATTGAAAGAAATAAACCAATTAAAATACCGTACCCTAATTTTATCCTGAAAGGGAATACTAATGAATATCATTTTCATAACAAAGCCCGCCACTGTAAAGTCTAAATAGGATTTGGGTTTTATTTGATTGTGCGAACAATAAGCTTTGGGCTGTTTTAAATAACGGACAAAAGCGTACGGTGAACAAAAATAGATTGTGTGACAGTAAAAATAAAAAATGGGATAAAAATATAATTTTATGCTGACAAACTATTTGAACGTGTATTTAATAAATTATTTTTATTTCAGGTCCTATCTTAAAACTGTTGAATTTTTCTGTTAATTTCAGTCGCGATGACTACACACCAGGTATAATACACCTGTTTTAAGGCATGACTTAGAAGTGAAATTAAACAGTCTTCTAACCATTAAAATAGAGTTGAATGCCTTGTATTCTGTAGGAAATTATATCTTTACCCTAAATTTAAGATTTCAAAAAATCTGTTTATTTAGCTGCAAGACATTCATGTATAGGCTAAGTCAATTAACAACTCACAATAAAATTAACATCAATTGAATACAGAGACAAAACAATTAATACCTGCAGCTAAGAATTGCAAATTTTTAACTTAGAGGGGTGGGAGTAAGCAGTAAAATTTAAAATGATAATTACTCAGAAACCGGACTAATTATTAAAATGACACTACAATTCAATCTACAAACATAGACAATGACTTAAAAAAGAAAATAACTACAAGTTTTAAATAATTTTAAAACACAATATAAATATTTTAAAATAAACAAATGGGATTCAGTTGAAAGGAGATCGCGTCCTTTGGCAATGCCGGCATACAGCGAACAAACTCCTACAGATCATACAAGGAAGTAGTCAATAGTAATTGTCTAAGGATGTTTTTAAAAGGTAAGAAATCCTGAAGGCAAAATGCTCTGTGGGAACTTTTTTATCAGTTTATCACCAAATTTGGGAAGGAAGTTTGCTATGTAAATTCAATCTGTGCTGCTAGATAATTACTAGATTAAATTGTAGAATAATTGTATTTATCTATATTTTGCATTTGATCACATATAAATTTGAAGTAGAGTATCATCTCATATATATAGAGAGTGTTCAAAAAATGTGGAATATGTAAAATAATCTTTAAAACGGCCAAACATAAAAAGTTCGTTTTTTATCAGATAACATTTACAAAATATATATTTAAGATTGTATATTTAAATTTTTGAAATTTCGGATCCACCATCTTAAAATTAGGTTTAATGTTTTTAAATAGAAGTAGGGTCATGTAACACATGTTTTTACATTTTTTTTTTAAATTCTGGGTTGAATGGTAGAATCCGTTTTTTTTTTTATATCACATTTCCTTGAGAAGCTAATACAACTACAGAACTTTTAAAATCTTAATTTAAAGGTGGAAAAATGAGTTGGGACACGTACATGCTGTAGATTTGAACTTGTGATTTTCAAAGATGCTCAAATTGTTGTGCTAAAGCTATTTGACACAGTACTAAACAGTTACAAAATTCACCAACTACAGTAGAAATTGACTAATCAGAGCGTTAATTACTGTTCTATTTTGTAGTTTATTTAAATTTTCTGGTTAAAACACTTTTTTTTTTTAATATTCAAATAAGAAGTAATCAAGAGGAACAAAATCAGGAAAAACTATGGCATGTACGTGTATAAAAATAAAACCAACTCATTTGTCCAGGTTTGAAATGTTCTGTAAATTAGTTGACAACTTTTTAAACAAATGAGATATAAAAAAAACTAATTCTATCATTAAAAAACAATGTAAAAACTTGTGTCACATGACCCTATTTAAAGAATTAAACCTAAGTTCAACATGGCAGATTCACAATATCTGCCAAAATATAAAAATATCAAAACTGGAAGTAAATTTTGTCATATAAACATATTCCAAAAACGAACTTTTTATGTTCAATCGTTTAGAAGATTTTATATTTATTCCATATAATCTTAGAAGAGTAAAAACTCAAAAATCCACAAATGCAATCCTACAGCTTTTTTAAGTCCTGCTATATTATAGCATTCTTTGCACTACAATAACTCTCTACATATACGAAATTGAAGAATCTCCCCAAAATAAACTTTAAAAAATATAATCGATAATAAATGTCCTATCTTTTGCTGTTGTTTTATCAAAAAATCCCAAGAATAAAAAAAATTTAAATAGCTTGTTATATCCAAGACCATCTATTTTAAACATTAAATTTATCCGCCATATTGGAAAATGGCTGCTACTTTTCAAAATTTGCGTAACATATGTTTAATAATAAGGAAGGCTCCTAATTTAAAGTTTTCTGTATCTATTAGGTTCATCACCTCTTTTATAGATTTAAAATCAGCAATTACTTGTATAAACCACTAAACTTCTTAAGAACTAAAAATTAAGAAATATTTATTCACATTTACATACCCATTGAACTCTACGTTTTGGTCTAAATGCAATTTTATTGGAATTCCAATGAATCAGTGATTAAAAATTAAGATTTCACCCATGCGTACCAAGTCTGATCACACTGTCTTACCTAATTTCTAAGTTAACTTATAATATTTTTTTGTGAACAACCAAATGGTGGACATTTACGTTTTTGTTACATTTAACGGTTTTAGAGATATTAAATATATCAAACGGCTGCCATTTTTACAATTTATAAGATAAAATTTTGATTCTGTATACACTGGTAAAATGTAGAATAAAAAATGTATACTCTAAATTTTGACTTGAAATATTAAAAAATTTTGAAAGTTATTTTTTGTATAAGATATATGTTTATAAAAACACTTTTGCATTATTTTGTTCCCAGGAATACAGTTGTAAGTTTGTAGGTTTTCTTCTGAGATTTCCTGTATAAGTAAACGTATATAATTAATTAATTAAATATAAAAGCATCTCTTGAATAGAATATTATAAATGTAGCATTCCTGTAACAGCTCTAATTTCCATTTCGCTCTGTCTTTGCTATAATGTTGAAAACGTCTAGCAACATGAAATATGCAAACTGTAGTTCTACTCTGTGCATTTTGATCTCAAGGTTAGCTTAATATTTAATTAATTAAATTCACTGTTGGAGTTTTCAATTGTTTGCCACTAGCATTAAACAAGAATACATTTACAATTTTATCGTTTCATGTTCTTTATTTAAAATAAGTCTCATTAAAATTTCATCACTATGATGACAACTATTGGATTTGAAATTTGTAATATGTATAATGTACGCTGTTAATTTTCTTGTCCCTCAGACAATTTATGTATTTTACATGAAAATATGTTTCAAATGTTCATAATCTTCATAATAGTTATTACTCTGAATGGATTAACACAAACAAAAAAACTATTCCCTTAAAACCTTGATGTACGTTTCGATAATAAAGCTGTCATCATCAGATGGTTCTACTACTAAACTAGAACTAACATAGAGTTAATGATGACTTCCCACTCCTCCTACTACACTATTTTCTTATTTAGGATTAATTATAAACGTTTATTTAAAAATAAATGAAATATTGGTTAAAACATTTTAAAACTTTCTTTTATTTAATATTAATTTTTTAACTAAAACAATTTATTTCCTACTTTAAATTCTATAATTTTTGGGTTATGAAAGTTAGGTTAGGTTGTGATATTTTTAAAAAAATAGAATATTAAAATATTTTAAATCCAATTGAAGACTTACTTAATTGAAGATAAGTTTTAACATCATTTAAAAGAATGATGACCTCAATGGACAAGAATCTATTTCAAGACTGAAAGAAGCAAGATTTCAGCACGTTGCAATGACCCTGTTTATAATAAACAAATAAATGTCTTCTTTTAAACTTCGTTCGCGATAAATGTCGCCCCTGTCTAACTGTAGTTGTAAAACTTCCTTTCATTCACAGCTCGGTGTTAATAAAAAGTTACTTAATGAAAACTGTTAAAGTAATACGGTGATTTTTTTTAGAAAAAAGATACAAAGTGACAAAAAGAACGTAATTAGATTGAGTTTAAGCGCTCACTTGTCTGTTTATTTTATTATTTTAAAATGAAAAAATGAGTGATATATAGTTAAAACTGTATTAATAGATTTATCGATAGGTTCGTAATTATTTGTACTAAATGAAATTTAGTGATAAGAAAGTATATCAAGCAAATATTCTTTAATAACTTTCGAAAGGTCAGACTGATAAAACCTCTTCTTTCCTTATGGCTAATGGTAGGTTATATAAAAAGCAGTAAAAATGTACTATTAATGTATTTGCAAAAATATTTTCTCTGTGGATAGATGGAACGTTTACGAACCTATATTTATATGAAATATTTTCTTTGTTTTTACCTGAGGAATGAGCTTCTAAAGTTTCTCCAAATCTTCGTGACGCACCCTGTATATGTCTTTTTATTTTACTGTATTTTAAAAATTACAAATACTGTTACTTACTACATGAATCTACGTAATGTTGCGTGCCGAATTCACTATTAGATGTCATTAGTAAAATTAAACATGCGATAGGTTCGTTTTGTCGATATATTACATCCAATGGACACAACGTAATCAAAGCAGCTTTGCCAACGTGTTTTGTATAACACGATAAATCATTGTAACTGTAGGCTTTGCTTCTTTGTTACGTTGAATCTATGCTCTATAGAACTCGAATCAGATGTTGTTACCTGTACAAACATTAGTTTGGTATCATAAACAATCTGGTTAGATTAACATTTTTAATATTCAGGACATTTTTACTGAGATTTTTCTATGTGTTAATTATCTGAAAAAATCCATTTTACTGTAGATTTAACGCAGTAATTTGTGTTTTTCAATCAGAATAACTTTTTAAATTGTTGTTGCTTATGTAACTGAAATCAATTACTATTTCGAGAATTTTTCTTTTCAATGTTACTTTCTTTTCTGGTTTTTTTGAGTTAAAACTTCTTTTGGTGCGTTTTTTTCTGAGGGGTGGACGTAAGTGAACCGTCACGCTCGGTTCAGTTACGTTGAATCGGGTTTACTCGGTTCTACTCGACATCAAGCGCGCTCGGGTCGGTGACGCATTGAATCGTGTATACTCGGCTCTAGTCTTCTTCAGCCACGTTTTGTCCGACGAGAAGTGCATCGTTCCAATGTTATTGTATATGATCAATTTAATATTTAAAGTGTTTACAATTTGTGCTGAATTTTACAAATAGTGAAAAATGTATTTTACATTAAGGTAACTTCTCGCAAAAATATGAAGGACTTTGACATCAATTAGTATAAGTTAATAATGATATTAATAATTTTTTGCAGAAATAAATAATACATACAATAGTTTACTACTTATAAGTAGTTAAATAATATATTATATTAAATGTTGAGCTGGTGACTTATGAGAAAAATTATACAGTATAACAAACACAGAACACAATTCTCACAAAAAATACGCCTAAGTATCAGACGCGTTTCAACAACAAAGTCGTCCTCTTCGGTGATACACGAGCTACACCAATCAAACTATAACACTTATACAAACAATTTTGCTACTGTCAAAATTTTGAGAGATATCGTAACCTTTCAATTCTCGGTTAATCAGACCGCTACAAAACGAGTAATGACGTTACTTCCAATGACGTATGAGGCAGATGAGACATCGATTATTCAATGTATACCATAAATCGATTGCAAATCAAACACATGAAGAAATGAAAGTAGAATATTATTTGCTAGTGGCAGGCATACGGAAAGAAAGGGTAACACATGTGTTGAAAGTCATTATTTTATTAAAATGAGATATACTGTAGCGAGACAGATGTGCGAGGGACGGTCCTTATATTCTCTGAAATTAAAAAAAAAATTTATTAAAAGTGAGCAAGTCTTATAAAGAAATTTTCATTACTAACTCGTAATCGTTCAAATATTTTGAGTGAGCTTTACGTTTCATGGCGGCCTCAGAAATCCAGAAAAAATTTTTTCGACGCCGTCCGACATCTTTGTCGTTGTCCTCAATACTTAAGTACGATAGTGAAAACAAAAATTAAAATAAGACGGTAAAATTTTATATAGGGGACTATATTGTGCTCATATAAAACCCTACTGAAATTCAAAAAAAAAAAATCCAATTAAAAATCATAAAATAGCGGCCATTTAAAAATTCGTATCTCGCGTGTGAATCTCACAGTAAATTTGATAAACATTTCCAGATTTCAATTCTGCATGTAATGGTACCAACCTTGCCCGTTTTCACCTATCTACGATGTCAAATAGCAAAGGTACTTTTAAAAAAAAATAAATTCCTAACCTGATATTCGAATCATCGACACAAGAGTAGGCTCTTCCACGTGTATACAGCGTCAAGGCCATCCAAAGTAGAGATACCGACACGAGCGAAGCAAGTAAAGACTTTTAAATATACACAACTGCGAGTATCATTTGGAGCTCGCCGATGTCAAGAAAGTAGTAGTATACAAAATCATGAGGTTCAGAAACCGTATAACAACTGTTTTAAACAAACTTACCTTACTGGTTAAGACCCATTGATCTGTGTCTTCTGCCTAGCAGCCAGTAGTCTAAGTTAACAACAGTTTGGCAGGTCGAACGGCTTTTCGCTGAGCGGCAGATTCTGCTGAAAGATATTTCGAGATCCCATGATAGTTTTGGTTAGGTTAGGAATTGACATGTTTTCGTCACCTTACTTTAGTTTCTAAAATTTACTCTGAAGATTTAAAAAAATAACATTAATTCAAAGTTTAAAACAGATATTGTTTACGCTTTAAAAAATTAATTATTGGAACGTGTTTTAATACCACCATAAATCTAAGACTGTTGACCTATGTACCATTGAAAAACGTAATAAACCTTTAGGCAAAGTGGAAGAACATTTATAAGAGCGAAAGAACGTAACAGAAAAATGTGGCGCCCAGCGGATAACACTCAAACTCTTTTGACCCTAGTCAACTGAAGATGCGGCTTTCAGACCACCTTGATCTACCATTACAGTTTAATATTTACTAAAAGGTCTAAGAAATCAATTTTTGAGCATTGAAATTAGAGGATCAACTTGTATTACAGTTTATGATGGGGCTGGGTAAGTACTACGAGGGCATCCATCAACTAGTTTAAAGATGTTAAATTTCTATTACATCTTAATCATTTCTACAGGATTTAAAATATATAAAGGATACAATAACTAAAAAAGTAAAACAATGGAGGAGACTTCAGGGGTTTGGTTTTAGACACTGTACTGTTCAAGAAACACGTACCTACGTTGTAAAATTTAACAGCAATTAAGTACGTGTTAAATTTAACAATTCAGTAAAGTCGGTTAACTGACATAAAATTCCTATTAAAAAGCTTTTTATTAAATGACTGGCTTGAATTATTTACGGAAGTAATATAAAAGGTAAATTATTGACGTGACTCCAGGAACACCGCCACTTGTGAATAGAAAAACTTTAAATATACCATACACTAAGTTTTATTGTTTCACATCACTGATTAGACGGAAAATTTAATTAAAGTATATTGTATTAGTAAAATATTATAAATGATATCAACTAGATATTGTGTTTTTGACATTGAATATGATTAAATTTCAATAAATAGAATATTAATTATTTGTAAACACTTGCATTTTCCAATTTAATGGTTGTAAGATACTGTGAACTATGTTAATAATTTAAAATATAATATGATCCTTATGTTTCATGGACTTACGGAACCGTAAATTGATTTTGTACATCCCGTTTGTTCGTCATCGTTGTCTTTTGTAGGCAACCACGATACCGACCACAAAAACAAAGATAGAAACATCCAGATGACTTCAGAACTGTATTAAAATACAGAAAATTTGTATTAAAATTATCAAAATGGCTGCCTTATTACCTAGTTTTCCTTCATACCTCGCGTGTTATTCAATTTATAACACAATAAATTAGATACAAATTTGGAGATTTCAATTCTGCATATAATGGTAGCAACCAAACCTCTCTACAATGACAAATGGAGACTTCTTGTCAAAAATGTAGTTTCCAAACCTGGTTTCTCAAAAATGATATAATCTTATAGTCACAGTAAAAATGATATATAGAACATTTTATAGATTGTTTTTTAATCAATAGCATTTATTATGAATGTAAAAACATCGACTTTTTAATTGTTTGAGAATTTTAAGGGCTCACTTGTTTTTTAGGGGTCGTGCGACATATCGTTTTACACAATTTGTTTAACAAAACTGTGGTTGTATTAAAACTGAAAAAAGACTTACACTATTCGAAATATCATTAGGTTTAAAGATTTAGGAGTCGACTTTGAAAGTTGCAATGAGAAAGCGGTCTTGCGACATATCCATGCGTATAAGGCTGCCTTCCTGTGACTCGAAAGAGAACTCGAACGAGAAGGAATATAACTTTAAGTACTGGTGAGCCCGACTTTAAAAAAAACTCAAAATCTTTACTAAAACTAACAACACATTAATTCATAAAACATTATTGCATAACAATTGTTGCAAAACTTTATATAACGTCAAATATAAGATTGGAAATGAAACAAACCTAACCTAACCAAAACTAACCTAACCTAACCTAACCAAAACTAACCTAACCTAAACCTAACCTAACCTAACCTAACCTAAACCTAACTATTAATATCTTCATCGGTTGTTTAGTTGATAACAAAATTGGAACTGTTAATAAGATAAAAAACAATTAAGAAAAACATTTTGTTTTTGTTGATTAAAGAGAAAAACCTCTCTGTTATCATCGCTATATAACCCCCCCCCAATACACTAATAGCTTCAGGGTTGGAAGAGAACAACAGTTGGTCAAGAGAGACCTGATAGGAAAGAATAAATAGAGACTAACTCAAAACTACATATTCCAACCCTGAGGGTTGGTGGGGAGAAATAGAATTTTTAGGTATTTTAAAGAGAGGTTTCTCATTTTAAAATCTAAAACTAGACATGTTGTATATCATTTTAAACTTTCTGTTTTCTTTTGACGCAACCTTTTTTGTTATTTTTCACCCTCTAAAACCTTTTATATTCTATCATGCACAACACTATATTAGTAAAACTACTAAAATTAATTAATACATATAAATATAGCATTACTGTAAGAGCGTTAATTTCTATGTAGTTCTACCTTTCCTATAACACGATGTTGAAAACATCTAGTTATACAAAACGTACAAAGCATCTTTCCACTTTATTATACCCGAACTCAAGGTCATATTAATATTTCATTAATTAAATTCCATGTAATATTCAAGTACTTGTCAGTACTATTAATGAGTACATTACAATTTTGTCATTTCACGTTGAATATTTAATCCTACACATGAAAGCTTCAATAAAAGTGTTTTCTATTATCGTCTGACAATAGAAATGATGGTACTTCAACCGAGACATAACCTGACAAACAATTCAAATGTTTTAAGTGCGCCGGGGATAATGTGTCGAAGTGAATTTTCGGGACTTTAACGATGCGACTGTCCGTTTTGTGAAGTTAAAAAAATTTTAAAAATAAACTTTAAAAAAAAATTGTGTTCTTTTTATCAGTAAATATTTGAAACAGTAGTTTAAAATTTCATTCAATTTGATAAATAATATAGCCGATGTGTGTCATCATAGTACACACCCATCATTCAAACAGATCATCTAAATGTATTGCTCAAAAGTTGGTATCTTGGATGTTGTAGAAAATGTTAAATTGTATTGTTAGATGAAGTATCTCGGTTCTGACGGGCCTCGGAGCTGCAAGTAAAGAAGCCTCCACTTGCTACGCTCGTATCGATGACTCGGCCTTGCCGGATTTCGTAACTGTAAAAATGTCAAATTTTCTTGAAAAGTCTGGATTCGAAATTACATTTTTGACAGTAACTTTGTCATTTGTCATCGCAGAGAGTCCGTAAATTGAAATCTGCAAATATATAATTTAGTTATAAAGATTTTAATTATTTGATTTTTCCGCTTATACGTTTTTACTAGCAAGTATTGAATATACAATAATATTTCAAGTGCAAAAAAATCGAACCCAGGACCTTTGGCTTTACGCGCCAATGCTCTACCAACTGAGCTATCCTAGTCGCTTCCCAGTACAGGGCGTAGACTTCTCACTTGAATTTCCGTTTTTGCTGCAATTTTTGAGTTTTAGTTATAAATTGAATAACACACGAGATAAGAAGAAAAAGACTTCTTTAAAATTGTCGCCATTTTGACATTTTCAATTAGATTTCTCTGAATTTCAATATTGTTCTTTGTGAGCGCACTACAGTCTCCTGTACCAAATTTCGTGTTTCAATGGTTTTTTTTACCTTTATCATGCTTACATCTCGTCGACAACGACGCTTGTCAATGAACAAAGGTTAAAATTTTGGACAATTACAAAATTAATGCTTAAATCAATTAAAAATAATACTATAATTCTGTTATGATTTTACTGGATCCAATATATTCTTAATTAAATTATTTATTTACTCTGTATTTTAATATTACAAAATGACGTGCATCACACTCTCTCCATACAAAATAAAACCCACGCACTGTCCATAATGCCGAATTCACAGCACAGTTCGATTTCAAAACTCAAATGAAGCACGCAATTGATACGTTATCAGATACGTCCACAAATAAAACACATTTCCATCAAAGCCCTGCAGACGTGGATTTGTATCCAACAAGATAACAATCTGTAAATCATTATAACTGAAGGTTTTGCTTAGAACGTTGTTTGTTGGTCGTGGCTTAACTTGTTACCAATACAAACATTAGCGTCTCCTACAGAACCATCGTGATCCCGTTTCCCATTCTCATCCACAATTTTCATAAATTACTAATATCATTAAGGATTTTTTAATTATAAAGATCTTGATATAGCCTATACAGCTCGTTTCCCAGGACTGCCAACTGCAAATGTTGTAAGTCACTGCACTGTTTTCCAGGATCTTGGCTTGCGCAAATCTAGTATTGGCTAAGTGATTCTTGACTCCCCTCCTGGCTTGTGTGGTGATTTAATCAGTCATTCTACACTTGCCTGTCTTAATACGGCGCACCTTAGATGGGTGACAGGGCCCAGAGGAGTCGAGGGCAAAGAGCGTGGAGACAAGCTGGCCAGAGAGGATACATGGAGTCAGAACCTGCGTGTGGTATTAATAGATTAACTGATTTTAGTGCCACTACAAAATGATCCAGAGAAGAACGCTGTGGATAGACACTAGTCAAAATATTTGTTTCAGCTTCAAGTTCTTGACCCACCGAATGTCTGGTGAACTTAGACCAAAAAGACGTCTTAAGTTAGTAATTTCACTTATTGCAAGATTCCACTTCAGAAAAATCCTGCTTAAATTGGGGATTATTAAGGAAGCAATCTATGCACATAGTCTGATAAGACTGCAAAACACATCCTTCTTGGTTGTGAGATAATGGAGGCTAAGAGAAGACACCTTATTGGAGGCTCTCAATCAGGGGAGGCTGTTTATCCTAAAACTGCTGAGCCTCGTTCAAGGCTCAAGGCCAAGCCTGTTCTGTAAGGATTACTGAAGAGCACAACAAAGTTGAAGTGCAGGAGTCAATCTAATCTATGAAGTGTTTTTATGAAGTCTACCTGCGAAGTGCTATCTATTCCAACTTTAATTTTTATTACACGTGGCGTAGATTTAATTAGTTACCAAACCGTTTCTCCATTATGGATTGTGTTTGATGCTATCCTCAGCTATAACTTTGGTTTTGATTTTTGTTTTCCTCTTCTTTGTTTTTTTAACGTCTAAGCTAATTAGACTAATGAAGGCGGTGGAGTTGTCGCCACACAGAAAAACGCAACATCATCACCAATACTTGAACCTGCGTCTTCTGACAGTTCATTAGTTAGAACTGCGACAAGATGTGCGTACACTTTATATTTTGTAAACACGTTCTCCAATCAAGAACAGTCTTAAGCTGTCTAAGTTATTCTAAAGCTTACTCAAACTGTGGAGTGAAATTTTGGATATTTTAAATTTAAATACTTTCATTTACAATTCTCTAATAATATTCCTTCTCATATTATTAAGGATAATTGTCAAATGATTTAAAAAAAAAAAAAAAAAAAAAAAAAAAAAAAAAAAACCGAAATATATTTTGTATATGTTTCTGAATTGTCCTGTAAATTAATTTTAAGAAATTCCGTCTTACAATAATAAAATCACAATTTAAAATTGTTTTTAAAACAAAGAAATAATTTAAACCAGTGAATTTAAACCGAACCTAACGTAAACATTACAATGCTAAGAATTGGCATTATAGAGATTCTTCCAGACTTAATACTTAGTTTATCGGTGTATAAAAGTAAGAAAGATATTTCTTTTTATTTCAAAATAAAGAAAATAATAAATGGTATTAGACATTTGTGTTAAAACAACATAAATAGAACTGAAATATAAGAAGCTTTATGTAAGATTAAATATTCAACAGGATATAATGAATATGTTTATCATTTAATGCAGCAATATTACCACGGGTAAGCAAATGTAAACTTCAACAGTGAATTTAATTAGTGAAATATTAAACTGACCTCAAGTTCTGGTAACAATGAATAGAGTGGAACAATGATTTACATATTGCATTGTAACGAGATATCTTCAATATTATACTAGAAATAAGCGGAAATCACCAGTCTTATAGGAATGCTGTAACATTGTGTTCAGAGGATGCTATTAAATTTAATTTATTTATTACTGTACCATTACTTATAAAGGGCGCTACATGAAAAAATACACGTATTATTGGATACAAAGGTTGTTTAGATTTGGTTAGATTTAAGAGCGGTTTAAAATGACAAACAACTTGGCTCCGCTTTTATACATTTGAATCTTGCTCGCTATACCCCACCGAGGAGTTCTGATATTCTCCCAATTTACAATTAAACCTGTCTACTTTCCCAATTAACTCCACTAACGACGTAAAACTCCACTCAACTCCTCCGCATTATTTTAATTGAAATACAGCCTGAAATGCTCGACAAGTGTACACCTGAAGCTTTACCATCTCAGCTAACCACATCTATTGTAATTCAAATGAGAATTATTGAAATTGTAGCCTATTTTGTTTTTAAACAATCTTAAAATAGCCTTTGAAATCTACCGACAAATATTAATCATTGATTTAAATTTTAATGCTGATTGAATAGCTTTGATCGCATTATGGATGTTTAGAAGAAATAAAGTAACATCAAGTAACTGTAAAACAAAATCTGTCGCTTTAATATTAACAATTTAACAACCGATTCTGTATTTAATTCATCAATTAGATCTATTTACAGTTGATTTATTCGTTTTACTATATCCAACCCCCGCTGTGGCGTTTCTGCCATTTAGCTCCACGGTGGTGAAGGCGAGCGCTGAACAGATCAATAGATGATCCGCAACTTGTCGGTCAACAACAAAGTGAAATTGTTTACTTGTTACACTTTCCAATTTAACTAAGTGAGCATGGAATATCATATCCCGTGAATAGTTTAAAGGTAGACATGACTTTGCACAAGAATCCTCTTTGGTAGAGGTCATTCGTCTTGGAGTTGTTCCCATTGTCTTCCAGCTGTGCTATCTGGTATTTATCATCTCTACATTAACTGTTTCGTAGAGGTTAGCGTTAAAGGTAGGCTTGATTCAAATTAGCAGATTCACAGCGCTAGTTTCAATGTATTCCAACGAGGTTTGGTTCCATTGAGAGTCTTTTTCCTTGATTAAATATCCACACCAGCTCTTTGGGCAGATTGAAAAAATCCTGCTCTTTGTTGGAGATAGTTTACGAGGAACACAGAGTTGTATTGGTAGACATTGTAACAACTTCGCCATTAAAATTACTGCAAAGCTCGTCTACTGCTACCGCGACCTCGACGATGTTACACAGAAACTTGGTCCCAGTGTGTTCCTAATCTGGTTGGATGATCCTTCGATTTAAATTCCACCACAGGAGTTTCCGTGATACAATGTCTGCAGTTCGGTCTGCTATGTTCTGAGTTATATGTGGTACTTTTGGTTATCTTTAGACAAAGTAGGTAGAGTCTGATTTCTGAAAGAGTTCAGTTGACGTCGATGAAGATTTACGAAGACTCTCGAGTTCTTTTATAAAAATAGAATAATGTATCAGTTCCAGTTAAGTAACAGTTACTTAATTATCGACCAACTGTAAACCACCTACCGCGCCCTTGAAGATGTTCCGAAGCCTGTTTCCAGTGTGTTCCTAATCTGAGTGGATGGTCCTTCTGTTTAGATTTCACTCCAGTGGTTTTCAAGGTATAATGGATTAGTGGACTCCTGGTGGGCTGCTATAGTCTTAGGTAACACTTTTGGTTATCTTTTCACTTAACGTCGATGAAGAGTTACAGGGACTTTCGAGCTCGTTTATGAAAATAGAATAATGTATCAGTTCCAGTTACGTAACAGTTACTTAATCACCGACTTACGTATAATTTGCAACAATGCAATCAGATTATCATAAATTAAAAGTTACATTTTTATTTTATTGTTTTCATTTAATCAATTGTGTACCGTCACAATTCTACTGTCGTGAAAGTGTATTTAACAAGCACTTTTGTCTTTATTCAAAACAGTTTAACCTTATTGTTCGCATAATCAAATAAAACCCAAAACCTATTTAGCCTTAACAGAGGCTGATTTCCTTATCAGAATGATATTACTATTCTCTTTCAGCAGGAAAAAATTAGGTTGCGTTATTGTTTTATTTCTTTCATAAAGATTGAACCGTTATACAAAATTTACAGCAATGACTGTTAATTAAACTTAAAACTATTTGAGTAACTAGTTTTACTAATTATGTCCTTGGTGAAGTGAAATTTTAGAGCAAATTGCTATATTAAATCTGAAACAATTATAAATAATTTACATTTTCAATTGGGAATCTAATTAAGAGCTTGATTGTTGCAATGCAACCTGCTAAACCGATCATTTTTCTTTTCTTAAAGCCGACGTTTCGTAATCTGTTTATATTTACCATTTATACACTGCACAAACTTACTCGTTCACACGCATCCACCCAAATATTATAGACACAAAACTATTCATCAAACTAAATATTCAATTCGGTAGTTGTTGATGATGATCCATTGACATCGTTTTGATGTACCGATATAATTTTCTATTCTTACATTGACCTAGAAACAAATTTTTAGTCATTACATTTAAAGGATAGGATAAAATAAAAATAAAATTTTTAACACCCATAGGCAACTCCCGTTGTCTGAATCATTATATTCAGTGGATTTGATCTCCTTCCGTGATTTACCAGAGGTTATAAATCATCACATTTTGTGTTTTCTGTTATATTATAGTATTTAAATTGTTGTTACTTTATGTCATATTATTTACTATATATTTTAGGTTAAAAGTTATTTATTAAAACTGCTAAATAAAAATCACCTGTTATGTCTGACTGCTTTTCATCATTTGCACTCTAAAATCTGTCTTATTTTAAATGTAAAAATTAATATATATTAATTACATTACTGTATATATATACAGTGTGTCTGTAAAGTCCATCACCCTCCCACATCTTAACTTTTTGTATGAACTTAAATAGAGCCAAACCCTTTTAGGACTGTTACTGGGTCACCTGAAATTTCTTTTATGATAGTTTGGAATTGTACGCTTCCCCAAAACTGGGGTAATTTTGGGGGTACTCAAAATTTTCAAATAGGAACCAATGTTGAGGCATAAAACAGCATAAAAAGATAAAATTAATATCCCTCACGAAATATTTTTTGAATGACCCCAACCAAAATGGCGTCACAAAATGTATTTGAAACTTTTTAATTATAAAATATTTAAATAAGTTTTTAACATATTCCCTAGAATCTGAGATAATTCAAAGTTGAACTGAATTTTTTTCCCTCAAAAATGTGCCATAAGCACATTCAAAGGGCCGTATTAAGAGACATATCAAATTTAATTAATTTTTTGATGCACTTGAAATTTCCTAAAGTTATATTACAAACTACTAGTATACTAGTAAATAAGTTATGTCTAACACATAATATAGGAAGTGACTACACTTGTAGTGTAGAGAATATCCTTATTCAAGCTTAAAGACATAAAATGGTAGTGTTTTGCATTCTGATATCTGCGGAAAGTAGTTTCCGACTGTCTTTAGTTGAAAACAGGTGTTAAAGGACTGACCTTGAAGTTGAATAGGAACCTTGCAGTTTTGCCAACTCGTTTCCCCGTTGATGGAGCTTGCCACCGTCATTTTTCTGTAGTTATGTTTATTTAAGGCGCTCGGGAAAATAGATAGGCTACTGCATTTTATTTTGCATCAGAGTTGCAATGAACATAATTTAACTAACAAAAAGAGATAACCGTAGATGCTTTCTTTTCTTGAAACCAATCGTCAGATATTTCTCAACGAAATCAATATTTTCCGACTAAATAAATAAATTTAATAGAAATTATTCTCTTTAAATTCCAAGAAACTTCATTTGAAAAGTAATCTTTATATTTGTACTGGGTTATTACTATTAATAAAGGAAAAATAATTATTACAGATAATGCAAAAAAAAATTAAATAAATATGTCATTAACCAGTTAGACTTAAACAAGTTTAAAATTATTAAAACAAAAAAATATTGTTTGACTCGTAAAAAAACTTCTCAAACATAATAAAACTACTTATTACGCAACTATATTAGTATCGCGTTAGCCTTACTCGGGGTTAGCCTCCTTCAGGGAGCTGTTCGAATTGACAACCACGCGCTACTCTTGCTCTCCTGTTTGGTGTTACCCAACGACCTTGATACGTGACGCATGATATAGATTGGGAGGAAAAAGCGCGAGAATTTAAATTTATATATACTAATCATAATATATTCCATCTTTTATGTAGAATTTATTACAAATAATCGTCTATTTGAGAATATCTTGATATTTAATGGAGTAGCGATGACAACCCAACTTGTAAATTTCTTGAATTCGAAATACAGTATTTACATATTAGAGATTTATAAATTATAGAGTTTTCTAATTTAAAATGCACAATTATTTATCTTTCTTCTTCTCAGAATGAACCAGTATAAAATTAAATTATATTTAAAAAATCACAATACTGTATTTAGTTATGTATTAAATTTAATTAAATTTTAAAAATTACAATAATGTATTTCATTATGTATTGTATAAATATAACTTTCTGAGAAGTTGTATCTAGCAGTGCTGAGAATTAAACTTTGCATTCATAGAACTTGATGCATTATTAATGTTGTATTATAAATTGTAGCTTGTTTTATCATACACATTCTCTAGTTTTCTAGGAATTATTATTATTTTATGCTAATTGACGTTAAAGACTAACGTTGCAAGCTTCTTTGATGTGATCCTATTCTTTGAAGATGAAATAAATATATTAATTCGTTGAAAATGTTTTTGTTAATGAATCGTTAATAAATCAAATATAATTTTTTGTTCATAATTGTATTAATTGTTCTACTTTAAAAATCAAAAACATATAATGAAGGGTTTGTGCTTCAAATCGTATTTTTTAAAGTCCTGTTTAATTTTTGTCGTTGTAGTGGTGATTTTTCATTCAGAGTTGCAGCTAATACAAGTGATAGGTTTAATTTAAGTGTTGAAAGCAGAGCTGTTTGTTATTGCATGGTTCATTTTTTTGCACAGATTTTCTGTAGATTTAACAAATCCAATTTGCCTGTGTGCATTTAAAGAATAAATATTAAAAAATCTGAGGGAAATGTTTAACAGTATTGTATAAGTGTTGTAAAACATGATTTATTGTTATGATTGTGTTAACTTAATTAAAAAAAAAAATTTTCGTAATGTTATTTTTTTAATTATAGAAATCCTTAATTTTAAGTTTATATTAAAAATCTGTATATACAGGTCTAGTGGAAAGTTTGGAATATATTTTTTTACGGCTCCTAGATGACATAGAAAGCTGGAAAAAGCCGCGTCCGATAGCTCTGGTCTAGAACTATCTACAGGAGGTTCCAAAAGTAAAATTTAAATATACAGTGTTTTAAAAAAAATTTAAATGTGTTTTTTCTGAGAATTTTTAAATACAAGCATAGTAATATTTTTCCATATTCATTTTCCACTCCACAAGACGGAAATTATTGTTGATAAAAAATTCGACTTGAAAATGTCAAAATGGCGGCCATTTCTAACAGTTTTTGTTCATATCTTTATAACACCCTAAATTAAATACAAATTTGCAGAGTTTAATTCTGCATGTAATGGTACTTCACCTCTCTACGGTGACAAATAACGAAGTTATTGTCAATAATGTATTTTAGAATCCTGGGCTCCAAGATATTGTTATAGTTACGAGATTAGGTAAGCCCGAGTCACCGACACGAGCGAAGCGAGTGGAGATTTTTGAAATATATAAACATCTACAAGAGCCTTAAGGTCTAGAAAGTAATGAAAGAATTACAAGTTTGAGAAAATTTGCGTAACAACTGACTTAAACAAACATCCTACTGGGTAAGAATCCTTGATCTACCAATACAATTTTTAAATTTCTTGTAAGGTCAAAGAAAACAACTTTAGAGTATTAAATTTAGAAGACCAGCTTGTGTTAGATTGTATGATGAGGCTTTACCACGATGGGGGCCCATCAACTTGTTTTCTCTCGTGACAATGGCTACAATAGAACCAGAACAATATATTTCTATTAGTTAAATTGTTCTTCTATACTTTGAGGATAACCTAAAACATTGCAAGGTTTAGGTTAGGTTAGGTTAGGTTAGGTTAGGTTAGGTTAGGTTAGTTTTAAAGCTTTCCAAATCACAAGTGTCAGCCGAAGTTTCTGGAGTACCGCCAGTAATTTCCCATTGAATTAAGACCAGTTGATCTTTTTAATATGAATTAAAAGTCGGTTCACCGACTTCCTGAAGAATTAAATTTAACTAAGTGATCTTTGGAAGTGTTTGTATGAATTTAATAGTTTTGGCTTATAAATCGACGGGGAGATTATTTAAATTAATAATTTGTAGAGCTATTCATGTTGATAGGTTACTCTAAAGATGCAAGGAGTCACCTGTCATAAACAGATATACTGCCTTACTCTTCACTAACACGGAACCACGTTACGCGATCTCTGTATTTCGTAATTTTACTATTTATATACAGGGTGATTCAAAATTCCACGGAAAATTTAGTGAGTTGATTTTAGAGCTAAAAAGAAGAAGAAAGGTTTATGTAATTATAAATCTGGAAACTTCGTTTTTGTATTTTTTTATAAAAAAGCATTATATGTTTGAAAGTAGATAAGATATGGGTATTTGTGTGTTATACTGACACAAAAAGAACTACTCAGACGCGGAGGAATATAGCTTTTAGCACTGATAACCCCCCTTTTTTTAATCTTTCATAATATTACTAAAACTAACAACACGTTAATTCTTAAAATATTTACTAGTGTTTTACATAATGTTAAGTATAACCATTAATGTAAACCATTTTTACTAAACATTTATAATTCATTTATTTCTTTACATTATTACTCACATTAATCAAAATTACTAACAAATTCGACGTTGCAATTATTAAACCATTTCATTGTGTGACGAATAATATTATTTCATTGTGTGACATTATACAAGTTCGTTTTTCAAAACAGTTAGTTGGATTTTTTAAAGATTCTAAGTAAAAGAAAATACGTTAATTTTGTTTTTCTAATGAGAATAAATAGTTTATTCTTTAATGCGTTTTTAGTTCTTTCTAAATACAAATTTAAGTCTTACAGTCTAAATATCTCTAATTTGTAAAAATTCTTTACTGTATGCAGAAATAGTTGGAATTTATTAACACATGAGCTGTTATTTCTATTCTATTTATTTGTTGTCATAGCAACGAGTTTTTTCATTGTTGATTAATTTCAAACACTGGAATCTAAGTAGGTGGTAAACTTGTAGTAGTTTACAATAATTATTAATTAATTGATTTTTTATTCCATCGTGACTTTACTTTTATAAACACTCATTGCATTGTATCAGTGTTATTATGAATGTGAACGGAGTTTATCAGCCTGGTTAAGAAAGTTTCGTAGCAGCAAAATTTGGAGGAGCGTGCAGTGTAGTCGCGTATAAAAAGTTTGTTTGTAAATTTGAAACTACCAATGGTTGGCTTGAGTGAAAGTAGACGGGGTTAGTTGGAAACAAATTGTACAAAAAACACAAATTTTTATTAATTGCATTTTTTTGGTGGTGTCAAGTGTAATGTAAAATAGAGGACTTAATAAAACACTGAAGCTAAAGTTTAAAATTTGTAATAACATAAATATGCTACAATTGTTCTAGTGTCACTTGCAACTCATTATAAAATTGCTTCAACTTGTAAAGTACGGATCAAAATGTGATAAATTGCGAAACTATAAAAAAATATTTAAATTTTGCTTTTTAATATTGAACGTATCTCTTATAGTTTTTTGATAAATTTTATAGTTTTACTTACCCAATAAAAGGTAAGTTGTGGTAACCGCAAAAAATTACAACCTCTATTTTTTTTTATTGATCTTTACATTTCATCGCTTTAAGAAACTGGAAAAGATATATCCAAAATCACTTCCGTTTGTAGTATTTACAGAAGATAGAGCTGTTTGGTGTGCGATCTCCCGGCGTCGTGTTATAGGAGCCTTTATGTTTTGACAAATCTTCAGATGGTGTGGTTTATAATGGTGTAGTGGGAAATTTAGTGTTTGAAATTTTCGTCAATATATATTTGTCTTTGTTATTAATTGCCAAGTTAAAATGATGGGCTCCCTTTAACTCATTTTATAGACACTACAAATAAATAAAGTACATAGTGTCCTGTACCAATCGGTTACATTCTATGTATGTTAAGAATTTTTTTTAAATACAGCAAACAATAGGCCTTCACGCTATAGTTGACCACTACAAGACAGTTAATATCATTATGTGCGTAACACAGCTATTCTTGTCAAAGTATTGTTATAATTACAGAAAATAAATAAAATATTATTTATTGTCTTTATATCCATGTTCCTATCTTAGCGTTTTACAGTTTTAATAAAAAAAGTAAAGCATTGTTAGTAAGACACACTGGTTGTATTTAGTTAAAATTTGTTTATTGTAGTTGCTGTAACACTAATGAGGGCAAGATTGTTGTTGAAACGCGTTTGATAATTATACTTTATTTCTTAAAGAATTTGTGTCATATTTATTATTCTTAAAAGAAATATTGATTTCTGAAACGTGAAAAAATTATCGAAACCTAAAAACAAGTGACCACAGTTAAAAAGTGATGAACGGCGATTCTCATTTTGAAAATATTACAAATAATGAGAACTGGATAACAGATGACATCCAGAATGGTCTAATTAATAAAAAATAAGACGTATTTATGCACAGAATCTCTTAATAATGATGTGTAAGAATAGTAATATGAAATAAATTTCACTTAGAGTCTATTGAAACAGGAGAAATTATTACTCCTAAACATGACTTATGTAAGACCGGATAAAGATGCCAAAATAGTTTTAGAAAGAAAAACTATGAAACCCATTCATGGTTCCTTATGACTTAAATAGTAGTTGAGAATGCTGAGATTACATAAAAATGAAAGAATACGAGTAAATTTTTACGCAGAATGGCTGAGATGCCTTTTTTAAACGAACACTGAAGAATACTATTGAATGTCACGAAAGAAACGTGCACAAAACCAGAAAAAGAGGGCAGCCAAAAAAAAACATTTAGAAGAGTGTGAAGTATATAACGAACCCCAAAGCATACTAACTATATCCATTTAAAGTAACTTTCTTCATTTAGTTTTGATTTGGATACTTCGTTTCACCTTTCCCTATCAAATCTCTCTTGACCCACTCTTGTTCTCTCCCGATAAGTTTTTTATTTCATGTTTTCTTGCTTTTTTCTGTTTTCTTTGTTATTGTTTAAAAATTGAAACACATTTCAGTCATCATCATCTTCTAAAAAAAGGAAGAAAATAAGATATAAAAGACTTTTTACCCCTAGATTAATCTACAAGCGTCATTGTCGGAAACAAGTGTTAACTAGAGAAAATATGAAATACACCCCTCCCCCTCCGGGACACAGTGGCTGTATCCCATAGCTTGTACTTATTTATTTTACTTTAAGTTTTCAATAAATCCTCTTTTGGTTTCGAATAAAATACACTCTATGTGATGCAGCCACGATGTGTGGGGGGTGTATTTCATATGTATATACATTTTATATATTTTTAATGTATTAATTAAAATGTTTTTATAAAGAAATTCAACACCAGTACAACACAATACATTTATTATACACAAATAAAATATAAACAACATTTTTTTTTTTCAATTACAGCTAGTTAGACATAAACATATTTTTATAAATGTATGAACATACAGATTCCTTACAGAAACGAACTTAACTGCATCTTCACTTACAAAATCATTTAAACTTTTTTTTAATATTTACCAAGTCTGTCGCGGTACGCAGGACTTTGTTTCTACCGAGCAGCTCGGGACCCAATGAAAAGACACTGGATACCGCCACCCAGGATTCATTCCACTACTGTAAAAAAAAACAAATTTAATTAGTTCATTCTAAAATTTTAATTTTTTTCTTTAAAAGTAAGTAACAGTAAACTAATTAAATTTGATAATTGAAAAATAAAATTATTAGAAATGATTGATCAAATTTGTTAGGGGAGCAAAATGGGGGAAATTACAGTGGCTTATAAATAAGCCGATAGGGGAGTAGCGAACGAATCAAGCGAGGATGTTGGGTTCAATATGGAGGACTGCGTCACCTGAAACAAAACAAAAATAACAAATTAGTTCCATTGTTTATCCTCTACTAAATATTTGTTTTTAAATGTTGGAGGTATAAGTGAAGATGCAGTTTATCAAATATAATAGGACCTAAATTATTGTCGAAATAAATTTTAAAGTTTAGAAACTGCATCTATACTTATAAAATCATTTAAACTTTAAATATATATTTACCAAGTCTGTCGCGGTACGCAGGACTTTGTTTCTACCGAGCAGCTCGGGACCTAATGAAAAGACACTGGATACCGCTACTCAGGATTCATTCTTCTACTGAAACAACAAATTTAATTAATATTTCTAAAATTTTAATTTCTATCTAATTTAATTGATTTATCGTTAGTTACTAAATTAGATAAATTAAAAAGAAAATTTTAGAGATGACTGATTAAATTTTGTTTGTGTCAAATCTCAATAAATTTATCTCATTAATAAGATTTTTTCTTTCCTAAATACGACGAAAATCTAAAGGGAACAATAGTGGAAGAATCACCCGACGATGAAGCCCTAATCTGGAGGACTGCGTCACCTGCAACAAACAAAAAATAACAAAATAGTTTCATTGTTTATCGTATACTAAATATACTTAATATATACTAAATATACATGTAAGTGAAGATGCAGTTTATCAAATATAATCGGAACTAAATTTGTCATAGTGTCGACATAAATTTTAAAGTTTAGAAATGTTTGAATGATTTGACAGTTAAATTTGTTCTCGTTCTAACAATATTACGTGTTCTACACGTACACACACACAATATTACACACGCACACACACACACACACACACACATACTATACATCAAACCCCATTTTAATCTCTTGAAGCTCTCCGTCGATATTCCTGTTCTTCTATTTAAAAGTACTCAAGGGTTCATTTATAGAGTACGTTCTTGACAATACTTAAAGGATACAGCTGGAACTAAGGCTTTTTATCACGTCGCGTCGTCTTGGATTAGATCTCTCTCATATCTATAATCAGACTTCTCTTGACCAACTTTTTTTCTTTTTCGACCGTACGGTACAAGAATTCCAGGTTAAGGATTTTTATTTGATGTTCTGTTTCGATAACTGAAAAGTTGTTTGTCCTTAAACAACAAAAGAAAGAAATGCTTCAAGTCCTCTTGATTCTAGACGTCCAGTAAACTTTGGTTGTGTTTATAACTTTGCTTCAAGCACTGGACATTAATTATATGTTTCAATATTTGTTAGTTTTGATTATCTCATGAACTGTTAGTGTGTTAATGTAATACTGTGTTTTGGAATTGATTTTTTTGCTTGTGTGTTTAATGAGTATTGGATAATAATGATTGTTTCTATGGTTTTTCTTTTCAATCCAAAAGTATTGTTGTACAATTGATTGTTTTATTTCATTTTATCTGTTTATTAAAAATTAAACTGAGCATAAACTTTCTCACGTACTTGTGGATAAAATGAAATGTCAACACTTTTACCGTTATAAGGTTATACTTTATAAGATCTCACAAAAATTACTTAGTTATAGTTTAGTTATTGTAGCTCTTGTATCACTGAGGATGGCAACTTTGTCGTTGAAATGTGTTTGATTAGGTAAACGAAATTTTTGTGAGATCTTGTGTTCGAATTTTATTGTATCTAATATTATCTCATAAGTCAAGCTCAATATTTATGTAGGGGCTACCTACATGACGCGTCTAATGTTTAATTTCACTTCTTGATCGGTTGGTGGCAGCCAACAAGTTTAAGTCTATCGATTTTTTTTAAAGTCAAACTTTCTCGATCGCCATTGCCTTATAGTAACAAAGAAGCGGTCAATATAAAATCAAACCCAGCCCACAAATAACAGCGTCGGGGAAAGATAAAAGAAAGGGATCTAACCCAGGCCTAAATGAAAAATATTAAAGATCGAGTTAGGGTCCACAGGATTGTTAAGATCGTAGGTACATACTAAAATGAGCCCTTGGGGGCTGAAATATAATTCTTATAAATAACAATTTTTGCGCTTCAACTATTTATAGACACGACTTTTCCAAATATGAAAATTAATCTATAATTTTTAACGATTCATAATTCAAAAAAAGTATACAAATAGTAGGCTGTACAAAATACCTGTGAGAGGTTATGAAAGTTATTTTTCCCGCGAAAGTAACTTCATTTGGAGGCTGTTGCTTTAGTAAACCATCTGTTAAAACTACAAGTTCCTCGCGAGAGTTCATATACCAAAATATTTTCACAAACAAGCAATTATTGGACATTGCAATTCAAATGTAAATTAACCACCTTAGGTTTTATTTGCCGATTTTGTTGTGCTTTTCACTGATATTGAATGATTGTTTTTGTTAATTTTTTTTTGACGAGATAGAGTTCGCCTGTGTAGTCTGTATCAACAAAATATTTTGTTGATTTGTTAAAAAAATTACAGGAACGGTTTTGATCATAAAATAATATTGTTTTAATTGTTTTAACTAATTGGAATTACGAGTAAATTTAAGGAATTATTGACGGTTTTGTTTATTCGTTCGCAGTTTGGTGAAATTCGGTTAAGATTATGTTTTATCGTAGATTGATAAACTTGAAACTTTAAGTGAAATATCGCAGTTACGTCTTATAGTGGCAGGATAAAAGGATCCTTACATCAGGAACTTATTACAACGGGTGCTCATGCATCGTCTCCGCTCAACTCATTTAATCTCTACAATCTTACAGCGTAGATGTTTTGCGGAATCTATCTTTGTTTCATATAATTCCTGCGCGCACTGTAAAATTTTTAGAGTGCATAAAAGTTGTTCCTAATTAAATACATTTATTATCTGTGGTTTTGGGTTTGTATGATTTTTATTGTGTTCTATTTATTGATTTATGTATTTTGTTATATTATTGTAACGTCTTTCTCGCTGTGTTTAAATCCAGTTTATTATATTTGTTCTGTTTTTTTAGTTTATTTTGCAGGACTTTGTATTATTTTCACTATATAATATGTACTTTTGCGTTTTGGGTATTTCAAATTGTCTCGTGTAGCTCATTAGGAGCAATATATGAAAATAAAATGTATTATTTGTAGAACAATTTTTTGTCACTATTGGGTGATCTCTATGATATGTAATACATTCCAGAAACAAATTAATGGTTAGTCTGTAAGACTAGTTTAATGTAATACAAAAAAAAATAAATAAAATTTAAAAAAATATATTAATAAAAAAATGTGTAGAAAGAAAGAAGAATATCAATTTATGAAAAGAAAAAAATTAACTATGAAATCTATCATAAAATGTTTATAATCAAAGAGGTTATATATAATATAATAAAATACCGTAAATAAAAATATTTTTAATCTAGGATACCGTAAGCAGAATAGTTACAAAATAGGATTAATTACAAGTAAGGAACATAGGCTTAAGAGAAACTAATTTTTATTTTGTTCGAAATAAAAGAAATATTCGGGGAAACATAATTCTTTTTTTTAAATTTTATTTATAAATACAAAAAGAACTATCTTATTATAACCTAAACCAACTTTAAATAACTACAACTTTGCATTTTGTTTATCTTATTATCAACAGAGATTATAACACGAGTACAACATAAACTCTGATATTGAGTACGGGCGTAGCAATCCCGAGTGACCCTTGCTGGTTATACACCTTTTTATTAGATCTCTCCTGACCCACTTTTGTTCTTTGACGAACTAACCTGACACTATTAGAGTATTTGTAAGCTAGGCGTCTTCATTTTACTTGTTTAACATGTACATCTTTACATGTTCTTTTACTTTTTAAGGGAATTATATCCGAGATGGTTTTCCCCTTTAAACAAAACTATTTATATTATTTAACAGTACAATAATCCAATGACAATAATAGGTACAGTAACAGTAAAAAACTATAAAAAATTGGAATTTTGTTGTCTATAAATTAATAATGTTAAATACAAATCTACAGGATTATTATAAAGCAATCATTACTTATAGTATTTCAAAGATAAGCTGGTACTAATTGGGTAATAAATACACAAAATGTACAGTTTTAAAGACATTCAGTTGTTTTTTTAAAGGAAGGATTGAATCGTTTAAATAAAATTTGTTTAACGACAACTCCATGATAATTTTGTCGCTAATGACCGTTTTATTTTCATGGGTGGATAAAAAAAATCTATTAATTTTATTGAACCACGTTTTATGGAGTTTGTTAATTTTATACAAGCGTAAATTAAATTGTTAGCGTCTAGAGGGAGAAATTCGCCTTAATTTTGTTTCATTCCGTTTTAGTTACTTAATGTTATCGTTGTTTATTTTGTTTTACGTTATATTATTTAAGTAACGCCATCATTCGTACACATTTAAGTCTTCCAACTTGCTACTGAAGTTAGGTTAGATATAAATAAAAGAAAAACGCTGTTTCAATACACAATTTATGTTTTTATTGCTTCTTAGACAACGTTACAAATCTGATGTTTCTGATTAATAACTGACCTGAAAAGAAAGATTGTTTTTTTTTAGCAGCCAATATAGTACAGTAAAACTTTTCTCTTGTACAGTTTTGTGGTTTCATCTTCAGAATACGCTTGTATAAGAGAAAATGAAGTTACCAGAAGTGGGTCGTTAGATGGCAGCACTAGAGCTTCTAATTTCTGAGCTTCAATGCATATCATGGAGATGAGCAATATATTAGTGTGTAAAATCAATTATGTAAAAAAAACACAGTATGACTTTCATACTATTAATGAGGTAAAAGAAGACTTTAAATAGGGAAAATTAGATTGTCCAACTAAATTTTTATAAGTTGTTTTAAAATGCTTTCTCATTACTAACTCGATTAGTCGTAAGTTTTCCGACCAGTCGCTTTTTAAAGGAAGGGGGAGGTAATCGGATATATAGTGATTGTCTCTAAAATTATTAAATGAAAATATGCAATTTTTAAACATCATAAAATTCAAGTATCACTTTGGAGAACTCCCAACTCAATTTTTTCCCCTTTTTACAATAGCTTATATACAGGATGTCCCATAAGTAAGCTTTCAAACTTCAGAAAATGATTCTGTGAGTCAGAATAAAAAAAAATTAAGAAAAGAATTTTTTTCCGTAAACGCTTAGTTCTGCAGATATCATTTTTTTCTCTTTTTTTAACAAAAAAAAAAAACTTTGAAAATAGAAAACAATGTATTCGGATTTAGTATACGCATTTTGTATGTTACGTTTTATAAGTGTACCGAAAATAAAAACTTTATTTTGTATTTTTTCAAAATGGCGGCCGTTAAAAATATTTAATATTGAATATCACGAAAACCATTAACTTTACCAAAAATTCACAAGAGACAAACAAGTTTCCTTTTTTAATGACAAATAAAACTTTATTGTAATTTTTTCTGTAGGTGAAAGGATACCCAAGTTATTGACAACCTCCTCCTACACTAGCGCATTCTGAACATGAAACCACAAAACTACAACTGTTTAACCCACATAATGAGCTTCACGTTGCCGTTTCTTATGGGACTTTTTATTAAATATGAAGTCAACGATTTTAACTTGACTGAAAAAAACAGAAGTTCAAAAATGTCACATCTTCAATAGAAATTTATTATCCACTAACCTAACCTAACCTATTCATTTATGTAAACTAACCTAACCTAACCTTTTGATTTATGTAAAACAAAACCATAATATTATGCTCACAAAAATGAAATTTATTTTATCATGATTTCCAAAGCGTTTTAACAAAATCTGTATTCTTCGCTTAGCTATACAAAGATGAACGCCTGAATGCAATCACCCAGTCAATGTTTCCAGACACGATTTTAAAACGAAGAAATACTTTGGTCGTTTGAAGAAACGAGGGCCACTTTTATTCTTGGCTCAAGTCCTAATTTCCCGTTGCATAGAGGCAATTTGTCACTACACTAGTATTGCAGTGATGTTTAATTAAGAAATCAGGCAGATATTAAATTACATTTAAAAGAGAAACGTTCTTCTTCGACAAACTTTGAAATTTCACAGAATTAATTAAATTTTTTTAAGTTTGTTTTTCGACAAATCGTATTCCTTTGATCATCTTTAATTTTATCCAATTACAACCACAAAATGTCACTAATGTGGACAATCTTTTCTTGTTTAAAATCAGAAACACCTCTCGGTCATCATCGCATTATAAAATGAACATAAAATTCTGATAAGACAAAAATATGGAATAAAACGCGCAAAGATACAGTGGTACCAAAATAAATAAAATAGAAAGAAATTTACAGTTTTATAAAAATAGTTTAAATTAATCAATTTTTCGTCTGTTGAGATATTTAACCTTCAATCATTTCATGAATATTATCGGAGGTATTAATTATTAAAAAAAGTTGTTATATCTACTACCCCTAGTTACATAGTTCTAAATACTCTCAATAATCTTGTAACACTTAAAGAGTTAAATGTAAATTATTAAAACTACATTAATGTACAATTGCAGTATTCCAAGGCTGTAAACGACACCATTAGTATATCCTTGTTTTGTGAAATAATTGTTTCCGTTCAAATAAACAACATAATTTGTCAGCTAAAGGAACATTACAAACCTTTATAAATAGTTATAAAGGATATAGATCAGTATATTCGAATGTTTCTTTTAGTTTATTTAAATTTTACATTATTATCTCTTTTCATCTTTTTCTGTTTGTCGTATTCTCTCTCTCTCTCTCTCCCTTCTCTCTCTCTCTCTCTCTCTCTCTCTCTCTCTCTCTCTCTCTCTCTCTCTCTCTCTCTCTCTCTCTCTCTCTCTCTCTCTCTCTCTCTCTCTCTCTCTCTCTCTCTCTCTCTCTCTCTCTCTCTCTCTCTCTCTCTCTCTCTCTCTCTCTCTCTCTCTCTCTCTCCTCTCTCTCTCTTTTCTTTTTTCTATTTCTCTCACATTATTGATATCTACACTCCACACTTGAGAAGTCAATATAGATTGATATATTAATGTCTGTCTCTTTGTCTCACCTCTCCCTCTCTTTCTCCTTTCTCTGACTCTATCTTCTTCTCGATTTCTCCTCTTTCTGTGTTCTCTCATTTCTTTATCTCTCTCGTCCTCTCTATTCTTTCCTTCTCCTTTCTCTATTCCTCTCTCTATTCTCTTTCTCTTTATCCTCTACCTCTACCCTCTTTCTCTCTACCTCACCTTCTATCCTCTTTCACTCTATTCTCGCCCTTTATCCTCTCCTTCCTTTCTCTCCCTCTTCCCCTCCTCTCTTTTCTTTCCTCTCTTTCTTTGCCACTGATGTATAGAAGATGTGTATAAATTTTTACTTGTAGTTATTTTAGCAAAAATACCGATTACATTTATGTATTTAAAATAAACTGTAAAACAATATAATATTACATGTGTACTAGAAAAAAATACAATAATATATTTGAATTAATGCAATTGTAGGAATTAAATTAATGATCAATTTGATAGCGTTGAAATAAAAACACCGTCAGTAAATTGGATTAGTAACATTTGCATTTCCAAGACTTCCTGAATCATTATAAAACAGAGGTTATATCTGCATGCATTTAAATGTTAATCGCAATTTAATGTTTTCATATTTCATTAAAGTGACAGTTAAAACTATAAAATCAAAGTAATATTATAATTCAATTCTAATTATGTTTTAAATCTAAATAAAATAGAGATGACATTTTTATTCACTCAAATTATTTGATCAGTATTTTATTTAGAAAAATATTTTAATTGTTTATATAATTAAATTGCTTTGAATTCCACAGGTAAAAATATTTATCTCAGTTTTTTGTAATTTTTTATAAATTTAACGGTTTTCGAGATATTTGACTTATTTAAACGTCCGCCATTTTGACGTATTGTATATGACATCCGCCATAAATACAAAACAACGTCTGCGTTTTTGGTACACTGATAAAAGGTCACTTAAAAAATATACATACCAAATTTGGACTTGATATCTAATTTATTACCAAAAACAAAATGTATTTTGTACAAAACACAAAATGGCAGACAGACAGACAACTAAACTTGTTTTAAACAAATGAATGCTCGTTCTGTGTTTACTTCAAACTCACAAACGTCTGACATGAGTTACGAAACACCCTGTATGTATTATTTTATATTTATTTACTATTTAAATTACTTAATCATTTATAATTTTAATTGTACGTTTATTTAATTAGTTGATTAGGTAATTTGAATTTCATCTTCAATTAATAAATGAATGTGAGTATAAATACATATAATTCTAAACAAGTTGAATACCATTTAGGTACTTACCCAGCTTCTTTATACAATGTAATACAATCTCTAAATGTAATGCACAAAAGTTAGTTTCTTTGGTCTTGCAAGAAAACGTTAAATTGTATTGGTAGATCAAGGAATCTTATTCAGTAGGGTAAGTTTCTGTAAAACAGTTGTAAACAGGTTTTTGTACATCGTAATTGTGTATATCACTACTTTCTTGACGTCTGCTAGGCTTTAATGGGCCTCGTAATTGTGTATCTATTAAAAATGTTTCCACTCGCTTCGCTCGTGTCAGTGCCTATCAGACATTCGTGGGACGTTAAATGTTCGACATTACACAACTTTCATCAATAATTTAACAGCTAACTGTTTACAATTTGGTAAATTTTAAGGTTATGTACAAAATTACTGAACTTCAATCCAATGTTTTTTGTATTTAAAAAAAAAATGTAGAAATCCTTTCATAATTAATTTATCATAAGAGCTATAAACGGAGATATTTCTTCAAATAACTAAACAAGTTATCATAGTACTTACCCAGCCCCATTATACACTGTAATACAAGTAGAACCTAAAAACTTTATGCTCAATAGTTGGTTTCAAGGACCTTGAAGGACACGTTCAACTGTATCGGTAGATCAAAAGATCTTATCCAGAAGGGTAAGTTTGTTTAAAACAGCTGTTTCTGAAGAGTGTTTATCGCTGACGTCCGCTAGTCTACTGAGTCTCGTAGATTTTTATTTATTAAGTTTCGACTCGCGTCTTTGTCTCAGCTATGACAAATTTAGTAACAACGAACTCCTGGGAGCTCAAAATTATTTTAAAACAATAACTTCGCTATTTGTCATCGTAGAGAGGTGGGGTTAGTACTTACATGCAGAATTGAAATCTTCAAAGGTTTATCTAATATAAGTGTATTATAATTTGAATATCACACGAAATATGAATAAAAACGGTCGCCATTTTGATAATTTCAATTAAATTGTTGTGATTTTGAGTAGGGTTATACGTGAGCACACTATAGTCTTCTACGCAAAATTTCATCTTCCTATCTTTATTTTTGGAGCCGCTATCGTGTTGTACGAAGACAGATGGACGGATTGTCAAAAATCACTGAAACGTGAAGATCAGTCAAAAAAAGATTTTTGAAATTGTTTCCAATTACTTTGCTTACCCTCTTCGTATACTGGGTAAATAAAACTCTTTTTTTCATCTCAATTGGCTTTAAAACGGATTAACGTTTTTCCTCATCACAAAATTTCTACACATATTACCAGACATAAATAACAATAGGGACTAAATTTATATTGTAATTATACTGTAGTTGTATTGTAATTAAAACTTATATCCTTCCTCCTCCTAATTAAAACTACACAAATACATAACTATATTTAACAATCTCTCAACGATGTATTAAGTCCTTAAGATTTTTAACTCTTCCTTTGTTTTACGTAGTTGTTATTCTTAGTTAAATTAACTCCAATTTGTTGCAAAGTTCTCTTTGTTTAACATAACAGACTTTGAATAAGAATCTACATTGATTGTTTGATATTAGCTTGTTGTACTTAAGTAATTTTAGCTTTTGTTTCCTTATTCTTCATTTCAGTTTGTTTTGAAGTCTGTTCTTCTGCCTGTCAATTTGTAGTTAGTTTTTCTTTTAGGAGTGGTAAAACGATTTTAATGAAATACAGTAATGATGGTGAGTTTCTAATATGTATTCATTAAACACATTTGAGAGTAACTTTTTTGATTGTAAGTTTTGGAATAATCTTTGCATATAATTTTATCCTCCATTTTTTTTCCGATCCATAATTTCATTAACAGCACACTGTAACTGTTCTGTCGCTACTTCAACAGACTTATCCGTACCAAAATACCTGTCAGTTGGAAATATTGCTGTAACTGTCTCTTCTCTTGTAGATATTTTATCCTATTTGGGGGGGGGAGTAGAGAGATTTAAGGATTTTAGATGTTACATAAATGCGTGAAGTGATATGATAAAGATATAAGTAATTATTGTGTCTTGACATGATTATTACATGAGCATGTGTAAATTGAGGTTTGAATAAAAATGGCAATGTAGAACTAAAGGCTTGGTAAATGCAAAGGGGTGGTTGCGTATGTATGTTTTATCTGTCAAACAAGGGAGAGCTGTTTTTAAGACGTAGCTAGTCTTTGGTTATTTTGTTTTATAAGTCTATTGGACAAATAGTTTTACATTGTAAATTTTTTAAAAAGAGGTTAGGTTAGGTAAGGTTATGGTTAGGTTAGGTTCTGGTTTAATAGATGCCAGGTCTTTGGTTATTTTATTTTATAAGTCTATTGAACAAATAGTTTTTCAGTTTTGTTTATGACATTGTATATTTTTTTTAAGTGTTAGGTTAGGTTATGGTTTAAGAAAAACGAAATCTTTTGTTATTTTATTTTATATGTCAATAGAACAAATAGTTTTGTATTTTTGTTTATTGCATTATAAATTTTAAAAGCATTGTGGTTAGGTTATGGTTTAAGACATACGAAGTCTTTTGTAATTTTATTTTATATGTGTATTGAACAAATAGTTTTGCATTTTTGTTTATTGCATTATAAATTTTAAAAGAAGTTCGTTAGGTTAGGTTAGGTTATGGTTGAAGACATGCCAAGTCTTTCGTTATTTAATTTTATAAGTCTAATGAGCAATTAATTTTGCATATTTGTTTATTGCATTATAAATTTATAAGAAGGTGGTTGGGTTAGGTTAGGTTTGGTTAATTAGGTTATGGTTATTTTACGTAAGCTTGTGATTAAAGACATGAAAAGTTTTTGTTTATTTTATTTTACAAGTCTATTGAACAAAGAGTTTTGAGTTTTTGTTTATTGCATTGTAATTTTTAAAATTGGGGGATTGTTCAGAAAAGATTGTGTATTATTTATTTATGGAAAAATCTACTTTTTATTTCAACTGTTGTGTTATTTTGAAAGAGGCATATGCTCTTAAAATCTACCAATTCCAAAATTTATTTCGTTTTATTTAAATGATGGAAATCTCAAAACAGTCTTTGCCTCAAAGGATCGCTATTATTTATATTTATTTGCTGTAAATTTTGTTCATGTTGTTAAGTTCTTTAGTTTTGTTACTAGTTTTTTTAAAATAAGATTATAAATAGAAATTTTCTTATATGTCAAATAAAATTAAAAAATGGAATGAGTGTTTAAGAGGTGAAAAACTGGTCCCAAGATACGTCTTTGAGGACACGTGCTTCTTGTATTGAAGGATATTCATCCTCAACTCTCACACTAAAATATAATGATCATCATTGGAAAACGGACACTGTTTATTAAAAAGAAACTGCTAAAATTGTAGTCAAAATAAATAAATTTAAAAAATATGTATGTAATATTGTATGCATGTCCTATCGATCTACAAAAAAGAAGAAGAAGAAGAAGAAGAATTGCTACAAAAAATAAAATAAAAAATTACAAATATAGTAGCTCTGTTTCTGTCCGATTTTATATAATGATCATGTGAGATGTACTACATCGATTTCATTAGTATCCTCATTTGCTTATTTAACTAACAATAGGATATACAACGTTTTTGACCGATATTTAATCAATAAAACCAACCTATCAGATGGTTATGTGGTGTAATTAAAAAAACGATACAGACTTAAAAACCCTGAAGCTGGCTATACGGCTTTACAGTCGAATAGTTTAGGATTAGGTCATTGAATTCCAGTCTCCATTGTTTTAGAATTCTCATCCAGGGTTCGTTACCGATCTTAGTTTCCTAATCAACCTCACAATACTGGGTCAACACCGCAACTTTTTAGTTACCACGTGGATTGAACCCGCAACCATTACACCGTCCGGAAGCTCTTGAGTTTGTTTTTGTTTTGTTGTTTGAAGATCTCTGTCATGATCGCATTTTAAAAATAGGAATAACAGATAAAATGAAGCGTCAAGCTCGGTAGATAACAAGAATTGGTCAAGAGAGACCTGATTGTGAAATAAGTTGTAGATCCAGCTAGTTCCCTCGGGATTGCCAAACCCGTATTCACTAAAGCGTCCCTGAGTGTTTTTTACACGTGTTAATTCCAATATTTTGGAAGATCACTGGCTGAAATTTTGGCAGATTTCGATGTAAAATCTTACCGACTGACTCAAAAATCCATGTTCGAACTTGAAATCGGGTTTTCAGGAATTAAGTGATTCTGCCACTACAAATCCTTTTTTACAATACAAATATTTCACAGTTTACGTAATGATTCAATTCTCTTTTAAAAATCTGATTATATTGAATTTAAAAAAAAATAATTATATTTTTTATAATAGTTTAATTTTAATTAATTTGGACATTTATTAAATTAATTACACAAGCAATAACATAAGCTACGTAATTAGCAAACTGGGTTTCTCTAATTAACGTAGCAACAATAGCGTTATAGAAATATATCCAATTTGTTATTAGTTTCGTTTATTTTTAACCTAACCCAATTATTATCAGATACCTAATTATGTTTGATTTTATTTCAATAGAACAGATATATCTGACAGATGTCATTTATCTATTTTATGACGACTAACTATAATAAATATAAATGTTTTTTTACCTCTCTGAAATGCATATTTTACATAACCAGTATATAAAGTTATAAAATTAATTCTGCCTGCGTTTTGGACTGATTTTTACTTTTAATGACTCCAGAAAACTGAAAAGTAGCGTTCGTCTGTTGTCCTTGGCGTAGTTTTAGCTGATACAAAAATAAAGATAGTAACATGAAATTTTGTATTTGTATCTGGTTACATATAATGCTATTGAAATTAGGAATGTCAAAATGGCGGCCATTTTCAACAGTTTTTTTTAAATATCTCGTGTGTTATTCAACTCATAACACACTAAATTAAATACAAATTTGGAGATTTCAATGCTGTATGTAACGGTACCAACCCCCCACCTCTCTACGATTATAAATATGGAATTTCGAGTTTGACAACAAAAAAAGATATTTCTATAGTTCGAATCCTGCAAGATTAACTCAGGTTCGAGACATTGACACTAGCGAAGCGAGTGGAGACTTTTTAATATATAAACATCTGCGAGACCAGTTGAGACCTAACCACGTCAATAAAATGATACACACAATTATGAGGTTCAGGAAACTTGTGTAAACAAACTTTTTGTATGGCCGACAAATGGAAAACGTATATGACCACTTAAAGTTTGACACGACATTTTCTGAATACCCTATATATAATCGTGCATAATTTATCTATAAGCAAGTATAACCTTACTTCCTTATTTATTTATTTTCTTATTCTATATCCATTCTACAGCATGTTAAATAAGTCCAGGGACGGCTTAATATTTTTTAAACCATTACAGATAGAGCTTGAAAGCATTGCACATGGACACCAAAATTTATTTTAGTACGTATTCAGTGGATTGCTACCTTTCTAGGGGGGTGGCTCACAAGGGCTAAGTAGGAAATCTTAATGAGAGCATAGGTCGAGTTGTACATCGAATTAAAGGATTTTATGAGTAGAACAAATGCCTTAAACCAGATCCTAAAAGGTTCACCCCAGAGTGGGTTTAAAGATCATATTAGCTACAACGTCAGGTATGTTGAAAACAGCTTGATAATCTTTACGAGATTGAGGTTATGAAATGAAAATTTTGCAAATCAATATCTGGCTTTAAAAAAATTTTAGACTGCTCACTGGTTCTTTACCTCCAATGGGGGGACGCCCCTCAAGGTCAAAAGGAAATCTTAAATGTAAGCATAGGTTGATATGTAAATCAAATTAAAAGTGCAATGCCGCAAATCCGAACTCAAATGGACAACCGAAGCGGAAATGGCAGCTGTTCAAAGATGACATAAATTTACAATTATTAGGTTAAAGTAATGAAGTCCATGGCAGGTTGATTATTCATTCACAAGCAAAACTAGAGTAATTGATGATTGTTGCGTCTAAAGCAAGTATTCTTCCTGTTTGCGGGGATACCCACTATCAGTGACAAACAACTTTCCCCTTTAGGCTTATCATTAATCCTTGTTTGATTTAATGTGAACTTTAAACCCACGCTATTTTAGCTAGAGTGAACTTTTTGAGATCGGGTTTGCGGCATTGTGGTCTACTCATAAAGGCCTTTAATTCGATGTACAACTCGACCTATGTTCTCATTTAAGATTTCCTACTAACTCCTTGTGGGCTGTCCCCTTGGAAACGTAGCGGTCCAATAAATACGTACTAAAATAGGTTTTGGTGTGGCCATTAACAATGTGAAAAACTCTATCTGTAATGGTTAAAAAAATATTAAGCTGTCCCGGAACTTATTTAACTCGCGATATACCTACCAATGCCGATAAGAAGTCGTATTAAACACTGTAAAACCGTCTCATGTCTTGTAAACCATGAAATCCGCAAAATTCATTTCTATAGTTTTTTGGTTATCTGGTTAAAAAACTCATTTATCTGACTAATTTTCAATTAACCCTTTCCAGCCATACTTATTCCGCATTATAAAAAAAAAAAAAATATCCTTACACTTGGGCAATCAACTGTAAGGAAGGTTTCAAGCCAAATGAAGGTTATCCCGTGTTGCCAACATAACACCAACAAACTATCGTATCAATCCATGATACAATTTCATATCATTGGGATGTATAGGGGTCTGATAAACTTATATTACTTAAGCCTATATATGAAAAATGAAAGATATTCGATTTAAAAATGTGGCGTTGAAATTCCGAATAAGATCACTACGCGGGCGGAATCTGGGTAATTAAGGATATACACACAAAACCCGATTTCCACGCTAGTAATAATGAAACATTTATTTTAAAATTTATAAACTCAAAAAAGTTAATATAAAATTTAATACTTAAATAATTTATATTGTTCTTAAATAATTCTTTTTTCTTGAATAAAATCGCTTAGCTTTTACACTTTTATAACGGTATACTAATTATTTGTGTGTTTTTGTGCAGAGCAATAGAAGCCAACCAGCAATTGGATTGAAGCAGACCCCGAAGTCAAGGGTGAGTGAATGTATTTCATTCTAAAGAATTAATTCATTTGTACTTGCCCTTTTTGACAATATAATTTAATTTATAGAATTAATGCGCCAATCATTAAATCATTGAATTGCAATAATCAACTAAATGAAACGTTACAAATTATTTTTTATATCTGAATAATTAACTTAAATATCACGCTATATCACTGTTATATTTCATATTATTTAAAAAAACAAAAGAAAACAGTGTTTTATTTAGGAAATAAATGATATCTATTAGTACCTGTGAAGATTAGGGTAATTAACAAAAATTTTAAAAAAATCTATTTTACATTAACTTACTGATTATGTGGCTACATCAGGGAATATATAAAACTCTGTTAGGATTTATTTTGTGTACACAATACACTTTGATGCAGATACAAACTAAACACACAAAAATCAGGTTTATAAGAAAATAAAGTATCGTAGATACAAACACTTACTTTAAAATAAAACTAACTACAGTAAAATAAAAATAAAACAATAATATAACTAGTTCACCTTTTTCAATATATATATATAGAAATAAAATACGTAATATTTACCTAGACAGTTTATCAGTAGTCTTTGTTGTATAGTATTTTTTTTTAATATTTAACCTCTCTCTTCTCCTGTTAAAACCTTACTGGACTTTGTAGAGATAAAACCGTTTTATGATAGTATATTTAATTATTTCAAAAGTGGAAATGAATATTACGTAAAGGGTTAAAGTACAGTTCATTTTTTGAGTTGAAATAACAATGTCTGATCATTAATAAACAATAATTATTGCAGAAATACTTTTAACAGATTTTATTTATATACAGAGTGTCCAAAAAGTATCAGAACTTCGTTTTATTTTTTGAACCATTGCAGATTAAGCAATAAAACTTGGCACATACTTTAACCTATAGTTTAAAATCTACTTTTTGAAGCAACTATCTTTTCATCACCTAATGGAAACGGCCCGCAGGGATTCAGAAGAAAATCTTAAATGAGAGCATAGGTCAAGTTTTACATCATGTCTCTGTTAGGAGATTACAATGCCGCAAATCCGACCTCAAATGGTTCACCTTATACAAAATGGCTGCGGTTACAATGTTGGGCTTGTTGAAATTGGCTTAATTTTCTTTCTTGGTATGAGTTACATAAGTAAAACTCCGACAATGTAGACTGGATGTGAGGGACAATTTTTTAATTTGATGTTTTTATTTGGTCTAGACTTAGATTAAAAACTTTCTCCGTCCTTCTCGTATATCGTTATCACTGGAGGTGAAAAAGTCACTCACTATTTAAAAAAAATCTTATTTATATCCAGTGTGGATTGTCGGGGTTTTATTTATGTAACTCATACGAAGAAAGAAAAAAAGCCATTTTCAACAACCCAAACTTTATAACTTTAAAAGTTGGCGCACATCGTACAATGCTGCGATACAGCTGTAATCTACAAAGATACTCTGAAATAGTACGACTAAATCAAAGTTAAACGTCAATTTTTTTATTCTAGAAAAAATTTTCCTAGTCGTCTTTCAAACTTTATTATTTAAATAATTTTATTGAGAATTAGTTATTTCTATATTAGTACTTACATCAAGCAGTCTATTTTGAATATTTCCTTTGTCACAGATGTTTCGGTACAATCATAACATCATCAGACAACAAAACACTTAGAACATATAAACACTAATACACAATGCACAAAAACATAATACGAATTGGTACTATCGAATTACCGTACACGTCAAATTAAAAATAATGTTTATGTGGCCACATCCTACTCTTGCTGTAGTTAATTCGTATTTTTTGCATTGTTTATTAGTGTTTTGTTCTCTGATGATGGTTTGATAGTACCGAAACAGCTCTAACAAAGGAAATATCCAAAGTAGACTGCTTGACTTAAGTACTAATATAGAAATAATTACCAAAGCAGTCACAATGCATGATGGAAATTATAAATAAATTAAAAAATTTTAATGAGAGTTATTTTAATTTTATTCATTTCAGGATAATAATTTGACTGAATTAACGGGTGATAAATTAAAAACAAATTATTTTTGCTTCACAACAAACGATCTGTGTCTTATAAAGTTTGTATCTGTGTTGATTCTTATTACTAAATATAATTTTACTCGATACTTTCAATCTTATATCTCTACTATAATCAAGCAAATAGTTACATAAAATCCTTTCTGCCTTGTACAGGAATGGACATCGGGTAGCTAATGTCACATCCATCACTTGTTCCTACAAGGATCTATCAATTTTCCTGTCAACTTGTTATTAGATTACAGGTATTCAGACTTGACCGTTAGGAGAGAATAACGACCGCGGCTCGTGTTTGTAATGCGAAATACTTTTTGCGAAAGAAAATCTAGGTCAATTTAGTTTGATATTGGCACGTCCATGTCGAGTGGTTGCAGGATGATCGTTAAACTAAAACTTGGTGAGTTTATGAGCTTTGGCCGGAAAGAATTGTTACCAATCAACGAGGAAACGATAAATCTGAAAATAACGGAAGTTCAATTTATAACTTTCCAATATTTCGGAACTGTTTTAGTTTATCAAAAGTTTTCTCTGACAAAGTGTTCTGTTATTTATAACTTAAATTTATTTTCTGAAAAACAGTAATTGACAATTGATCTTAAATTTTGTATTCAACGTTTTACCTACAAAATCGATGTGACCACCATATGTTTTCTAATTACCCATGTACGACTTTAAGAATCTATCTGAGTTTAATAATAATCTGTCAATAATTACAAATTTCTAGAATTTCAGGTTATTTTTATTTTAGAAGGATTTGCTTCACAGTACGTAAATCTGATCAATTTGCTTTTCACAATTTTTAATATTTTTATATTTCATAAATTTCTTTTTAATTTTAAGTTTCTATAACCCTAAACTATTAAAATTATTTTAATCATTCCGTAAACCTCCTTCGTTTAATAATAAAATTAATTTTCGACACATCATCCTTTGTGGACCTAGCCCTGCCAAATGACTCTTCACAGTGTCAAATACATGGACTTTTCGTAGTGTAATGCTAACTTTCCTAACTACGATTTTACACTCATTTTAGCTGGCCACGTTTACTATTCATAGTTGGGTGAACACCGTATTTTTTTTAGGATCAACCTGGAACCGAAACTTTTGCACACAAAACACGAGCTCAAGCTATAGGAGCACGGGATCGTCCGTTTTGTAAAAATAACATAACCTAACTTAACCTAACCTAACCTAACCAAATCTATTAATCTAACCTAAACTAATCTATACTGATTCTAATCTAATCTAATCTAACGTAACCTAACCATTGGAGCACGGGATCGTCCGTTTTGTGAAAATAACCTAACCTAATCTCACTTAACCTAACCTAACCTAACCTAACCTTATCTAACCTAACCTAACCTAACCAAACCTTACCTTACCTAACCTAACCTAAACTAAACTAACCTAACCTAACCTAACCTAATCTAATCTAATCACTGGAGCAAAAGGAAGAAGAGCGTCAGGTTCGAAAACTAATAAACGTTGGACAAGAGAGGAAGATAAAAGAGGTGGATCTAACCCAAGACGAAATAATGTTTAGATTCAGCTATGATCCTTCGAAATTACCTATCTCGTACTCAATACAAATGAGCCCCAAAGGGTAATAAATTATCTAAATGAATTCAAAACGGAAATTCAATGCCACTATTTACACATCATACCTATTTACTATGATTTGATACAAATTATTTCCAGAATTTTTTGATTGTTTCTTTAATATTTTTCACTGTGATATAATTTTATGTTTTATAAGCAAAAGTTAACTTAGATATTATGAAAATGTCGTAGTAAATAACTAAATAAAAATGTCAAACGTGTGCAAAAACCACACTACTTAAGGTAGCCATATAAGGGCAGTTATTTTTATAAAATCGAAGTCTTTTAAGCGGCCTAGCGTCAACATATTAATTTCTTTGTCAAATAAATATACATATTTGTAATCAGAATAACTTCTAGTTTTTATTTGATACCCCACGTAATATTTTCAAAAATAAAAATTTTCAACTCGAATTCTGTCTTTAACTACCCCAAAGTTTTCTTTTTACCACCATATTTTTCTTACATGTGAGACAATACAAAGAATATAAATTAAAAAATTGAAATATATATATAGGATTTATCACCTTGTCTGTGTAGACGGGTTGCTACTTAAAGATAGACAGACGGACAGACACTTGCGTGACATTATAAATATTCTTGGATTACCTACAAACCCTACAAGATTAGATTTTCCATTTCCTCCAAGTTATGAATTCATAGAAATTGAAACTCATGGAAAACTGTCTATTATTTTCGTCCTATATTCTAAAACACAAGAGAATACAAAACATTCTGATTGTAATTTTCCTTGACGTCATCTTTCTCAATTCAATGCCCTAGTTCCCTTTCATCATTCAATCACACTTTGGTTTCTTAATATTTTGTAAAAATTACAATATTTCTAGTAATATTCGGCATACTTAGTTCATTAAATAAAAACCAATTTTAAATTATTACTAATTATGTTATCAATACCTCAATCAGTTTATCAAATATTTTTATTTAAATAAAAATACAGACTTAAAATACTAGGTTATCTTTTCTCTGCTACTAAAAATCGTTTGCGATAGTTGATACCTTATTTTCAGAACACCATGTATAATTTTACGACTTCTGATAACGATATGAGAAAATATAAATGACGTAAAGTTAATTAACACGATTAGATAGTCATTTTGTTTGCATGTTCTGTCAGAACACTCCTACAAATGTATTTGTATAATTGAATGCAGGTTATTAGCTAGATGATGTGAAATATGATCAAGTTTCGCACAAAACTAGGTTAAAGCTTTACTGTAACTAAATTAGCTTCTGTTCGTTTGAATATGATACGTGTTACAGCAATTATTCCTATCATGTTAATGAGACAAAGACTGTAAATTCATAGAGCATTTTATTTCGATTAGTTTTGCATTCTTGTTTTTTATTAATTGCATTTTAATTACGATTTTAATTGAAATTTGTCTAATCAGTAAAATAGAATTATTCAATTATCCGAATTCGTTAGAAACTGTAGCTTATGGTGATGTTGAATGGCGCCCATTTTAATTGATTTAAAAACTGTTGGTTATGGTGTTTTTCAATGGCGCCCATTTAAATCGATTTAAAAACTGTGGCTTATGGTGATGTTGAATGGCGCCCATTTTAATTGATTTGAAATCTGTAGGTCATGGTGTTGTTCAATGGCGCCCACTTTAATTGATTTGAAAACTGTAGCTTGTGGTGTTGTTGAATGGCGCCCATTTTAATAAATTTAAAAACTGTAGCTTTTATTGTTTTTGAAATGTTTATCATTGCTATTTGAATTGTTTATCATCCAATAGTCTCTATGAAAATATAATTCTCTAATATATTTTTGAAATTGTGAAATCTTTATAGAAATATAACATTACTCATTTTTGTATTCTTCTTAATTTAAGCACAAAATCATTTATTTTTTTACTAATGAATCTGTAAAATCAACAAAAAAGTATACAAACCTGTTAAACAATTTATCAGCATTTTTCTGATTTACAATTTGTTTAATTATCGCCGCAAATTTCAAGGGTTTTTAAAATACAACTCTCAAGGGTTCGCTACTACAGAGTACGGATGTGCAAGCCCGAGGCACCCTAGCTGGATTTACACTCTTTTCATATAATTTTGAATTAAAACTGAACTTTAGCTATGTTTATTATTCAATAAATAACAGAAATGACGACAATTAGTAAAATTAATGAAAAACAGATGTTTTCACCTATCAGCTGATTTGGTTGTTTTTCAATCTGTGATAGTATCCTAGCAACAACCATTCAAATAGTGTATACATTTTTTTGAGACACTCTGTATATACGTAGGACGATTTTTATGGTCAGTGTACTCAGTGCTCAAAAATGAGATATTTGTTTTTAAATTCCAAAGGTGGGTAATTTTATGGTCTTTCGTAAAAAGAGCTAATTCGAAAACGTTTTAAATCTAATGGTTTTCCAAGTCAGCTTGATTGAAACATATGATCCATGACAACAGCACTAAAAATTATTGGATTCATGTAAATCAATTTAATTTACATCTTGATTTACACAAATCTATACATTTCACGGACTTTTCCATATTTTTGTGCGCCCACTTCTTTCGATTATAAAATCGTTTATTGCCGGGTGATACTCAGCGAGAATTAATATTTTTACTGAAAGCTCTTAGTCTTACAAAACTTATAGGTAGATCCTTTTTTATGTAGAATCTATTGGATTTGGTTATTCATTTGTCTGTGCATTTTTAAAAAAATATTTACGAAGTTATAGAAAAAATACTTTTTTTGAACTTTGACCATTTAAAAATAAATAACTGCCAACGTGTACATGTAACTATTTTATTATTTTATTCTATATACCTACAAGTTCTAGCTCACAAATTTAGGAATGATTTGATATGAACCATTGACGATATTTTTCTTTTGCTAGTGTTCGAAAATTACGTAATTAACACGGTGTTGCTTGTCCCTAAACGAGAAAACCACTCTAGAAATATTTTTCGAAATTCTCATTTTTGTATTCCCGACATAATTCTCTGCTTTACTTCTCTTTCATGGTGTAATATTATATAAACAAAACTAGTTTACTGTTAATATTATCTTTCTTTTTTTGTATTAAAAAGAAAAGGTATTCAAATCCGTGCATATAAATTCTTACAAATTTAAAACGTTTCACATTGTGAACAATTTATAACCATCTTTATATATTTGTAATATTTTGTTGTTCCATAGTTTATCTAAATTATTTTAGACCTGTAACTATAACAAAGTAATAAAATAAAATAATAATAAAAAGTCTGAACAAACGTACATCCCTCAGCGTAGCCGATCGAATATTTCTCTCTCAATGAACGACAATGTCTAGACAAATAGCGTGACCCCAGCTATATAGGAAGACGTGGAAGCATGGTCAACGACACAACACATGACGCATAGACATCAAGTGCGTGTCGCTGTACAATCAATAGCTGCCTGAGCCTCCACGCAATAACTGAAAAGCCGCACAAGTCAACTCCACCCCATCGCATAGAGCGGACTTCAAACAGTTCAGTTGATTTTAATTAATTTGTCTTTCAAAATTTCTTTAAAGTTTTCAAATTACTCTAAATACACAAAGATCATCTCTTTGATTTAAATTGCAACTGATGTATTTAAGAAAATAAATTAAATTATTAGTTGTTTTTTAGGGTTTTAGGGTACATAATACCCATGATTTAAAGCGTAGTTATTCGTTCATCATTCAGAATCTCATCGTGCATTTTCCAAGAGCTTAATCAAAATGTATAGCGTTTTCAAAAGTTTATTTAACTTACTTTTAACTTCTTACGAAGAGCTTCCAAAATTAAGGTGTCTCGATGCCTCGATGAGCTTGTAATCCAATGCTGCCAACAACCTCTGATTCCTAGAAATGTCCTTAAATGTAACATTTTTGCCAGCCTGTCACGAGCAATATTTTGAAGTCACATTGGGTAAGAATATCTCAATTTCTTTGTCACATGCTTGGTATAAAAGTAATCTACCAAATTAGATATGCCTTAATATATCCAATCCTGTATGGCTAGTGACACTCAACTATAAAAGGTTGCAGTGGGTATGACCTGAACGAAGAGCAAACAGTTTGATTTTTCATTTCTCCATTGAACATGCTTCGCTAAACTGCGTCCAAACATCCACTAAGATAAACCTATTTCGTGGTTGTAAATCTCAGTTCTCTCACTATACCAGCTGCACAATCCGCTCGTTCATCTCAGGAGATTCAATAAACTAGGAATCCACTGGCATCATATGTTTTATCCATCTGCAGTTTTTTACTTATCGTAATCTGTACGGAGAAGTCTATAAATTTTAAATTATTTGTAGTGCTGATTTAGAAAGGTAATTTGTCCCCGTTCGTTTGTAGTAAACTGGAAGACAGCAGTTGTTTTCTAAATACTACCACACACAAAATTACAAATCTTCATGTATAAACCATAATAAAGAGCAATTAATAAAAATGCAATCCATCTTGTAATGTCTATTGAATATTTGTCTTACATTTCACACAAAAAATTTTAAAACACGCTATATATTTCTCATTGTGTGATTAAATTAAATTCTAAAACTATAATAGATTTCACATTGTAATTTAATTTGAAATACAAAAAATTTCAGATTTGTAGGTCACTCCGTGTTTAAGTTAAGATGGACATGATATCCGACCCAACACTTTAAGGCAACATATTAATTTAATCGTCAAATAAACATACATATTCATAATCAGAGTAACTTACAGTTTTATTTCATACCACTACAAAAAAACAAATTTTCAACTTGATAGTTTTTGCCCTTTAATTATTCCAAGGGAAATTTTTTTATTACTGCTATATTTTTACTATATGTATTTATAAAGATTTTGTGTTTGATTTTTTTAACTCTGATTATGGCATGCGGCTCAAATTGAGCCGATGACGCCACTGATGTACACAGACAACTGTAAAAAACTCTGATATTGCAACTCGTCATTAGGGTTACTTAAAATCATCCTACCGAAATAAATGTTATACCATTGTAAAGCTGACGTTTCGTAGATGTATATACATGTGATCAAAATTTCATAAAACGCTATAAAAATATTTAATTAATTGGTAAAGTTTGGTGTGTTTTAAAGCATATTACACTTAAGTTAATTTTTTTTCAAAATGGTTTGAATACGTTACAATAAAAAACAGATTCCAAATTGAAATTAAAATCAAATTGGGGTGACGTATAATGTATCAAAATTAGTACAAAATATCAAGTGTATCTTGGGAAGTATTTACAAAAATTTTAATTTCAATAATTTTATATCGGTTTTCGTGAATTTCTGGATATTGGAGAAACAAAAAACCGACTTGTACTAGTAAATCGTTGAAAACTATATTTAATCACGTATCAAATGTCCATATTAATATTTTTTAAAAAATTAATCAAATGCAATATGGCCGCCAAAAAATGTAAAAATTATAAAACAGTACGATTGATCAAGTTCTAAATCGACAACACAAAAAATGCAGCAAAAATAAGGGAAGAACCTTTTTAATCACCCTGTATAACGCTCATATTCAAATTAATATTGAATCCAATATTAATAAAAAAATATTCAAATCTGTTAGGAGTTAAAAATATAGTCCATGGATAAATTCTAGTATTTTAAAATACAATGTATAATATATAAACAAATATTGTATACTTAGTCCATTTAATACATTATGTATTACACTCCCGGAATTATATTGGAATACATTTGCTCAGTGATCAGTGTTATTTTGCATGACTGAGCATACGTGCTTTATACTTCGTCTGTTGGCATTAAAGTCGCCAATAAACTATTAAACAGACATTCATGATTTTGTGTCACGCATTTATCTATAGTAAACTATACACTTGTAACGAGCGTTTCAATGTGTATCCTAATTAATTTACATAAACCATTTAGTAAATTCATTTTGTTTAAAGCAATTGGAATTATATCGATTGATTTTTTTCCAATTAAATAAACAATGTAATTTAAGAATCAATTGCAGAATTCAACTCTATTTAAAGATAAAATTATTGGGGGCACATTAAAATTTGTGTACGTCTCAAAAATATCACCAAACTGAAATTTATTACAATTTTTACTTAATCAAAATTCTTAATAAAATTGTATTTATAAAATTTTTAAACTATGTTGAACATTTTTATTGCTGTGTTGTATTTTCAAGGAATTAAAATTCAAAACTTGTACTAATTTTACCTTTTTTATATCAAATTTCGTTAGATGGGTGCACCTTTAACCTAACCAAACGATCTGACTCTACGAGAAACGTATATCGTTTAAGAAAAATTATTAATGTGTTCATAAAATTAAAAAATGGTGCTTAACAATTAGCATCAAGGCAATTGTTTCGCCAATCCTGGCTGTTTTACGCACAACAAAATAGTTATCAAATATCAAAGAACCGTTTGGAGATATTCTCAATAGGGTAAACAAGGAACAAAACTATGATACCAATAAATCTAGTATGTTTATTGTAAGATCTTTATGTACATTTCGATGACATAGTGATCATCAGGTTTACAGCTAAACTAAACTTAAACCTAAAGCTAAGTGCTAAGTAATTCCCCCCTCCCATTCTTAAACGGCCAATCAAAAAGAGGGACGTAACTGATCTGGATTGGAAATGTCCACTTGTACTCGCTTGTTGGTTTAGTGTGTTTGTTTATTGCACCAGGTAGTCCAAAGCTTCCCAAGAACATTGATCCTCCCAAATCCGAGTAGTTACCTGAAGCAAGACGCCCCGTATGTAATTGGTCGGTTAAGAGTGGGAGGGGGCACTACTTGGCAATTAGCTTTAGGTGTATGTTTATTGTAACTGTAAACTTCTGAGGATGATGACTGTCATCGAAATGTACATAAGTGTGGTATAATAAACATACTAGATTTATTGCAATCTTATTTTTGATTCTTTTTCTTGTGGCTCGGGAAATCCTTTTTTTTTCTTATTGAAAATTATTTTCCTAAAATTTGTACCTTTGTTAAAACATTCGACTTAAAAAAATGAAAATCCCCTTTTTACGATATTAAGTAACAATACTATTGACCTCATAATATAAAACAAATTGAGGCCATTCTGGTACTTACTCAGCCCGACCATACAAGTAGATCCTCTAAATATAAATTGTAAGTGAAATGATTCCTTAAGGATAAAATTAAACACAATAAACCGAGTTCTTTCACAAGGTAATAAATTGATGAGAATAAATACGAGTTATTCAAATGGAATTTCTCATAATAAATTGTTTTATTTGTTAAAAGGATACAAAAGGCATTGCTTTTCATCATTTTAATGTGTCATTGCTTTATAAACTGGAAGTACTGTCAGCTGTGATTACCCACTTACTTTACTTCGTTGTTATGACAACTAACCATTATTGACTCGTTCATACTTTCATACTGAATTCAATTTATAAGTGTTTCACTTTTAAAAATAATAAACATTTAAAGTTTTGTTGTGTGTAATTACGTAGAGTTTACCGTTATCAAAAACTCTCTCTCTCTTTCTCTCTCTCTCTCTCTCTCTCTCTCTCTCTCTCTCTCTCTCTCTCTCTCTCTCTCTCTCTCTCTCTCTCTCTCTCTCTCTCTCTCTCTCTCTCTCTCTCTCTCTCTCTCTCTCGTTATTAATTTCCATATTTTAAAATTGTTCCTGAATCAATATTTGTTTTAATTTTCATGTTAACATTGTAATTTATTTTACGTTTTTCCAAGTTAATTTTTTTTTTATTTTGAATTATGTCTTGTTTGTTTGTTTCCTTCTAATCTTCTAATTTTTATGTTGTCTTTATGCTTTTACGTTCAAATTTAACATGCATAAAATTGTGTATTTATTTGTAATGGGTTAAGTGGAAGAGAGACCCTGATGGTCTCTCTCTCTCTCTCTCTCTCTCTCTCTCTCTCTCTCTCTCGTTATTAATTTCGTTATTTTAAAATTCAAAATTTGTATTAATTTTAATGTTCCGAATTGTGGTTTATGTTATGCTTTTTCAAGTTAATTTGTCATTTTTATTTTTAATTATATCTTGTTTGTTTGTTTTTGTTGCCTCTAAAATTTAATTGGGTTAAAACTTTTCTTGTTTAGATTCAAGGTTAAATAAAGTAGAGACTTGTATAAAATTTAAATTAAATTTTGTTAAAGACTTAAGTGAAAACCCTCCTACTCTCTCTTTTCGTCAACATTATACTTCTGTTTTT